>JAKCOZ010000095.1:283440-720529 GCA_022605955.1 Rallus limicola
CTCTTTGCCCCCCCGCAGCCGGGCCCTCCCATCCCCTCCCCCCTCTTTGACCCCCCCATCCCCCCGCCCCCCCATCCCCGTCCCCCCCCAGCCGGGCCACGCTGCTGGTGCGGCTGGGCGCGGCGGAGCAGGCGGAGCTGCGGTACCAGCCCGGGGACCATCTCGGCGTGTTCCCGGCCAACCGGCCCGAGCTGGTGCAGGGGGTCCTGGGCCGCCTGGAGACCCCCCCGCCCCCCGAGCAGCCCGTCCTGCTGGAGAGCCTGGAGGGGGACCCCGGCGGTACGGGGGGGCTGGGGCGGGGGGAAAGGGCTGGGGAGGGGAAGGGGAAGGGGGAAGGGAGAGGGGGAGGGGGAGGGGGAGGGGGAAGGGGAAGGGGAAGGGGAAGGGGAAGGGGAAGGGGAAGGGGAAGGGGAAGGGAAGAGGAGGGGAGGAGAGGGGAGGAAAAGGAAGGGAAGGGAAGGGGAAGTGGGGAGAGGCAGGGGAAGGGGCAGGGAAGGGGAAAGGGTCCCCAGGCACGGTGGTTTTTCAGGCGAGCCCCCCGGCGGGCAGCCCTGGGTGCCGCAGAGCCGCCTGCCCCCCTGCACCCTGGCCCAGGCCCTCACCTTCTTCCTGGACCTGGCGACGCCCCCGAGCCCCCAGTTCCTGCGGCTCCTGGCGCCCCTGGCCCGCGAGCCCGCCCAGCGCCAGCGCCTGCACCAGCTCAGCCAGGTGAGCGGGGGGGCTGGGGGCACTGGGGACACTGGGGACACCGAGGGCGCTGGGGGCGCTGGGGACACTGGGGGCGCTGGGGGCGCTGGGGGTGCTGGGGACGCTAGGCTGCCCCCTCCCCTCTCCCGGGTCCTGGGATACTGGGCTGCTCCTCCGGGGGGTCTGGGGAGACTGGGGACACTGGGCTGACCACCCGGGGGGACTGGGGATACTGGGGAACTGCCTCCCCCCGAGGATACTGGGAATACTGGGGACACTGGGGAGCTGCCCCGGGGAGACTGGGGGACAGTTGGGGGGGTCACCCCCTCTCTAACTGGGATGCTGGGGGGCTGCCCTCATCCCTGATACTGGGGATACTGGGGTTCTTCCCCCGCCACCGGGGAGGCGTCCTGGGGTCCTGGGTGTTCCCCTGACTGGGATGCTGGGGGCTGCCCCAGGGAAACGGGGGGTACTGGGGCACTGGCCCGTCCCTGACAGGGATACCGGGGCACTGCCCCCTCTCGTGGCCATACTGGAGTGTTGCCGCCCTGGCCATACTCGGATGCCCTCCCCCTCCCCGTCCGCCTCCCCCTCATATCGTATCGCTCCTCACCGTGGTCATGCTGGGTCCCCCATGGACATACTGGGGTGCCCCCCCGGCCATGCTGCCCCCTCCCCACCCCCCGTGGCCGTACTGGCATGGCCCCCGGCCATACTGGGGTGCCCCCCATGGCCATACTGGCGTGGCTCCCCTGGCCATACTGAGGTCCCCCCCATGGCCATACTGGGGCCCCCCCATGGCCATACCGGGGCCCCCCCCATGGCCATACCGGGGTGCCCCGCCACACCCGTCCGTGCCCCGCAGGACGCGCGGCTGTACGAGGAGTGGAAGTGGTTCCGGTGCCCCACGCTGCTGGAGGTGCTGGAGGAGTTCCCCGTCCGTGGCGGTGCCCCCCCCGCTGCTGCTCACGCAGCTGCCGCTGCTCCAGCCCCGCTACTACTCGGTCAGCTCCGCGCCCGGCCCCGGGCCCGGCCCCGCCGAGATCCACCTCACCGTGGCCGTGGTCACCTACCGCAGCGAGGGTGAGTGGCGGGGGGCGCCGGGACCCCCCGACTGGCCCCACCCGCGACCCGGCGGCGGGAGCCCCCCGGGTCCCCCCGAGACACACAGGGTCCCCCCCAGGTCTCCCCCAGGGTCCCCCAGGTCATCGCAGACCCCTCCCAGGGTCCCCCAGCCCCCCCCGCGGGTCGCCCAGAGACCCCCAGGATCCCTCCTCGGGTCCCACATAGACCCCCAGGGTCCCCCCTCGGACCCCCCATAGACACACAGGGTTCCCCCAGGTCCCCCCCAGGGTGCCCCAGGTCATCACAGACGCCCCAGGGTTCCCCCAGGTCACCCTGAGACACCCTCCCGGAGGCCCCCGGTAATCTCCAGTGTCACCTAGAGACCCCCCAGATCACCGTACACCCCCCAAGACCCCCCCGCAGCGACCCTCACAGATCCTGTCCAGGGACCCCAGGCTCCCCCGCAGGGTCTCCCACAGCTTCCTGGGGGTCTCCAGGGCACCCCACCCCCCCCGAACCCAGCCCCACCCCTCAATGTCCGGGTGCTGCCGTGGCCCCACGGACGTGCCCGCCCCGCACCTCCCCCCGCCCCCCCGCCCCAACCCCGTCCCCATCCCTGCGCGGGGCAGCAGCTCCTCCCGAGGGGATAGGGTGGGGGGGGGCTGTGCTGCCTGCCGGGGGGGTCGCAGCCGGGCGGGGTGGGGGGGAATGTGTGACGGCTTGTGGGGAGCTCTGGGGGGGGGGGCTGCCCCCCGCAGCCCCCGCAGCCCCCGGCGCTGTCCCCCGCAGACGGGCAGGGCCCTCTCCACTACGGCGTCTGCTCCACCTGGCTGGAGCGGCTGCGGCCCGGGGACACGGTGCCGGCCTTCGTCCGCGGGTGAGCACGGCCGGACCCCGCGCCCCCGCGCCCCCCGCCCCGGGACGCCCAGCCCCGCCCCCCGCGGCACGCCCCAGCGCCCTCTGCAGGACTGCATTACCCCCGCGCTCAGCCCCGGCACCCTCGGGCGGGATCCGCCCCCCCCACCCCGCTCGGTGACCCCCCTGTCCCCCCCCGCCCGTGCCCCTGACCGGTGATCCCCCGTCCCCTCCTGCTCACCCCCGCCCGTCCTGTCCCGTGTCCCCCCACCCCCCAATACAGTCCGGTGACTCCCCCGTCCTTCCGGTCACCCCCCCAGTGACCCCCGCCCGGAACCACCCCCCCCCCAATACCACCTGGTGCCGTCCTTCCCGGTGACCCCCTCCCGCCCGGTACCCCCCCCCCCGTGACCCCCGATCCCTCCCGTGCCCCCCGCCCGGTGCCTCCCCGCCCCTCCCGGTGACCCCCCGCCCGCAGAGCCCCCTCGTTCCGGCTGCCGCCCGACCCGCAGACCCCCTGTATCCTGGTGGGACCCGGCACCGGCATCGCGCCGTTCCGCAGCTTCTGGCAGCACCGGCTGAACCAGCTGCGGGCCGGAGGTGGGATGGGGGGGCTCATGGGGCGGGGGGCTCATGGGCAAGGGAGGCTTATGGGGCGGGGGGCTCATCGGGCGGGGGGGCTCACGGGGCAAGGGCTTATGGGGAGGAGGGCTCACGGGGCGGGGGCTCACGGAGTGGAGGGGCTCACGGGACTGGGGGGCTTACAGGGTGGGGGGGGCTCACGGCGTAGGGGGCTCATGGAGCCGGCGGGCTCATGGGCTGCGTGGGCTCATAGGGCGGTGGGGCTCATGGGGTGGGGGGCTCATGGGGCCGGGGGGGCACGAGGGGATGGTGAGGGGGCACGGGGGAAGGGGCGGAGGCTGGGGCACGGTGCACTGGGACACGGGGATGGCGCAGTGAGGCAGCCTGGGGACAGATGGTTGGCACCGGGGACACAGGGACGCGGCTATAGCGTGGCTGGGGACACGGTGGTGGGGGGGGGCCTGGGGATGGGGGGACACAGGGACACCGGGACCGAGGGTGCTGCGGGAGCCGGGGGAGCGGGGCCCGGGGACGCGGTGCCAGGGTCGCACAGGGATGTGGGGGAGCAGGGGGTGGGCACAGGGGCACATGTCCCTCCCGGTTCCCGCAGGCGGCCCGCTGGGCAGCATGGTGCTGGTGTTCGGGTGCCGCTCCTCGGCGCTGGACCACATCTACCGGCGGGAGATGGAGGAGGCGCGGGAGCGGGGCGCGCTCAGCCAGGTCCTCACCGCCTTCTCCCGCGAGCCGGGGACCCCCAAGGTGCGACGGGGCGGGGACGAGACGGGACGGGTGCCGGTGTCAGCATCTCTGCCGCTGTCAGCGGTGCGGGGACGGGCGGTGGGGGGGTAACAGGGTGCGAGGGGACGGGTGTTGGTGTCAGCACCGGTGCCGCTGTCAGCGTGGTCCCCCGTGTCCCCCCCAGACCTACGTGCAGGACGTGCTGCGGGCGCAGCTGGCAGGGGAGGTGCACCGGGTGCTGTGCTGCAGTGCCGGGCACATGTACGTCTGCGGCGACGTGACGATGGCCACCGAGGTGCTGCAGACGGTGCAGCACATCCTGGTGCAGCAGGGCGGCATGACGCTGGGGCAGGCCGGGGACTTCATCGGCGAGCTGCGGGTAAGCGCAGGCCCGGCCCCGCACCCGGCCCTGCACCCGGCATCGCGCCCTGACACCTCCTTCCCCCCCCCGCTCTCCCAGGACAAGAACCGCTACCACGAGGACATCTTCGGCCTCACCTTCCGCACGCAGGAGGTGGCCTTCCGCATCCGCAGCCAGTCCTTCTCCGCGCAGGAGCGCCGGCAGACGGGCCCGGCCCCCTGAGCGCGCCGGGGCAGGAGGGGGTCCCCGCGGCTGCGCCCCCCCCCGCCCCCCCGCCCCAGTAAAGGTTTAGTTTTGATAACCCGGCCCGGCTTCTCCCTCCTTCCCGTTGCGGCACCGCGGCGGCCGGGAAAGGTGGGCGCGGGGCAGTGCAAAACAGGGGGTGGGATGGGGGGGGGGTCCCCACCACATTCCTGGTCCCGGCGGGGCTGAGCCGGGCTGGGAAGCGGCACCACCCCGGCAGCGGCACCACCGCGCCCCCCCAACGCGCCCCCATCGCCCCCCCCCGCCCAGGGCATCGCTTCCCCACCCCTCCCCGGCCCAGCCCCAGCCCGGCCGCACGACTCGCCGCGGGCACGGCCCGTCTGTAAACCTTTATTTGCCAGGGCGGCGCGGCGCGGCCGGTGCCCGGGCACCACGGGGGACAGGGACCCGGGAGGGCAGCGGGAGCGGGGGACGGCACCAGCCCCGGGCACCCCAAATCCCCCCGCACACACAGCACCTCGGGGGGCCCGGTCGCCCCCCGGCAGCAACCCCGGCCCCGCGCCGCGGCGGGGGTCCCACGCGGGCAGGGACGGCCCCCGTCGCCCCACACCCGGACCCCCCGGGCAGCAGCCAGTCCCCCCGCAGCACCCGGCCCCCACCAGCGACCCCCCGGCCCCGTGTGGCAGCGCCGGGAGGGCTCGGCACGCCCAGGACCCTGCGGAGGGCACGGGGGCGTCAAGGGGGACCCCGGCCCTGGGGACCGCGGGACGTCTGCCGGTCAGATGCTGCCGGCTCCCGGTGCCGGTGGTCACCGACGCGTCCCGGCCACGCCGTGCCCTCGGCTCACCGACGCTGGGGCCGGCTAGCCTGTCGTCTGCCCTTCCTCCTCCTCCTCCTCCTCGTCCTCATCCTCCTCTGCCCAGCCGCCCCAGCGGCATCTCCCGGTGCTGAGCTTGCGAGGCCCTGGCAGCCGAGCCTGGGGGGGCGGGGGGGTCAGAGCGCTCCAAGCCCACAGCCCCCACCTCGGGGTCCCGGCCCCCAGGACCCCAAAGCCACCCCAGCAGTGGGGACAGGGACCAGCGTGTGTCCCCGGCCCCCTGGCGCGGTGCTCACCTGCAGTCACGGGGGGCGGCTGGGGAGGGGCGGTGGATGCCCACGCTCCCCCGGGCTGGGGCCCAGGGCTCTGCTGCTGCTGCTGGTGGAGCTGGAAGGGTGGAAGAGGGGGTCAGAGCCCCGGCTGTGAGACCCTTGGGGTGGTCACAGCCCCGCATCATGCCAGGCAGTGCCGGGGGGGGAACAGCCGCAGTGCCTTGCCTCCAGCACCCAGTTTGGCAGCAGCTGGGGGGTCCCCAGCCAACACCAGCATGATGGGGGGGTCACACAGGAACTGGCCTGGGGTGGGACCTCAGGACCGGGGTCTGAGGGGGCAAGATCCCCATAGGGGGCAGGGGGCAAGTGCACGACGGGAGGGCATAGCCTCCCCAGGGATGTGTCTGCGGGCAGGGGGAAGCCATGGGCAGGCGAGCCTAGGGACGGAGGGGTGACACAGGGGGACATGGTGGGGGGGGGTGATGTGGGGACACAGGAGGGATGACATGGGGGTATATGAGGGGGGGGAATGCCATGGGGAGACTGGGAGGGTGATGCAGGGGGACATGGGGGGTGATGCAGGGGTACACGGGGGGACACGCACCTCGTGCAGGTAGATGGCGTGGAGGCTCATCTCAGCTGAGGCCACCTCGCAGAGCAGCACCGAGCGGCTCAGGCTGCGGGCAGAGCGGGCGAGCACGTGGTGAGCACCATGCCTGTCCTGACCATGACACCCCCTCCCCAGCCCCCCCCGGCCCCCCTCCGCAGCACCTCTCTCCAGGCAGCAGCCGGTCGCTGGGGCTGTCGGATGGGGGTCCGCGTGCCCACCCGGGCAGGGTGGCCAGGACGCTGGCGGCAGCGCTGGCGGTGCTGCAGGCCTGGGCCAAGCGCCGCTCCCGCGACACCAGCGCGCCGGCTGTGAGGCTGGGCCGGGCCAGGACGCTGGCGAGGACACTGTCCGGCTGCAGGGAGACACTGCATCAGGGCGGGGACCCCCTCCCCATGCCCCCCCCCTTTCGCCCGGCCCCACCTGCCCACTACGCTCACCGCGGCTGCTGCCGAGTCATCGGAGAGCAGAGATGTGCCCAGCGGCCCCTCGGCCAGGATGTGGTTGAGCAGGCGGCGCGGTGGCTGCGTCCTGCTGCACCTTCTCCTTGAGCTGGCTGAGGAAGAGCTCGCTGGGCGGCGGCGGCTGCCAGTGTGGGTTGGTGATGGCGAAGTGCATCAGCGACAGCTCTGTCTTCCCGTTCTCCGCTTGCTGGTACACGGACGCCTCCGTCTGCCCAGCCGACAGCCACTGCGGGGCAGGGGGGTATGAGGGGGGGCACTGAGCCCAGGACCCCTACGCCAGTACCCCACGCTGGGACCCCATGCTGGAACGCCATGATGGGAACCGAAACCAGGACCCCATGCCAGGACCCCACACTGGGACCCTACACTGGGAGTCCATGCTGGGACCCCCACGCTGCGACCCCAAGCCAGGAACCCATGATGAGGCCACACACCAGGAACCCCATGTCGGGACTTCCATGCTGGGACACCCATGCTGGGAACCAACCAGGACCCACGCTGTGATCCCCACACCAGGACCCCCACGCTGGGAACTAACAACAGGACCCCCACGCCAGGACCCCACACTGGGATCCCCACGCCAGGACCCCATGCTGGTAACTGACACCAGGACTTCCACACCAGGACTCCACACTGGGACCCCACGCTGGGACCCTCACGCCAGGACCTCCAGGCCAGGACCATCATGCTGGGACCCCACACCAGGACCCCTCCTCCTCCTCCCTGTGCCCACCTGGGGGTTGCCGTGGTTGCGGACATCGAGCTGTGCGAAGGAGCAGATGTCGCCCACCCCCACCACCTCCACCGTGAAGTTGCGGAAGAAGTCGACGATGTCGAGGGCGCGGGGAGGAAGGGCGAAGATGAGGATGAGGGGGGTGACGATGGGGCTCAGCAGCTCCTCCAGGATGAAGACCTGTGGGTGGGGGCAGGGAGATGTCGGGACAAGGCAGATAGGACCCCCGCCCCCCGCCCTCCCTGAGCCCCCCAGCGCTCACCGCCTTGTACTGGAAGAGCTGGGCCATCTCCCCACGGGTCTCGGCGTGGCCGGCGGTGCGGTGCCAGTGCTCGGGCAGGTAGTGCACGTGCGCCAGGACGCGCTGCAGCAGCTGCTGCGGACACCACGCTGTGTGCTCGTCAGGGATGAAGGACCTGTGGAGGAGTCGGGGGGGTGAGACACCCCCCTTCGCGGCACTGAACCCCTCCGTGCCCCCCGCGCTCACCTGGCCAGCGTGACTGTCAGCCCCAGCAGCGTGACGGCGGTGAGGATGTGCTGCACCGTCAGCACGTCCTCGTCGTAGACGGTGAGGACGATGAGCACGGCCAGGATGGAGCCGGCGAAGAAGCCGACGTTCTTGGCCAGCACAGCCAGCAGCGGGCTGCTGAAGGAGTTCATGTACTTGGCAGCCGGCTTGTAGCCGCGGCTCAGCCGCGCCCGCAGCTCGTGGTCCAGCTCGTTGAAGTGCCGCAGGTAGTGGCGGCCGTAGAGCGACCAGCGGCGCGCGCCCAGGCTGCCCGGCTCCCGCTTGATGCCCTCGGCATAGCTGAAGAAGGCGTAGAGCAGCTGCCAGACCAGCACGCAGGGGCACAGCGCCAGGTTGGCCACCCCCAGCGCCACCATGGCCCGCGCCAGGCGCCGCGCCAGCTCGCGCCGCGCACCCGCCCGCTTGCACTGCGGCCGCAGGCTCCACTTGTTCTGGAAGAGGGCCCCGGGCCCGCGGAAGAGCAGCAGTTCCAGGTTGTACTTGAGGCCCTGCGTGAGGAAGACGACGGGGCCCAGCAGCGGCAGGCGGAAGCGCAGGGGCAGCAGCGACTTGTTGACCATGGCCACGGTGTAGTTCTGGAAGCGCAGGATGCGGTGGTAGATGTCCAGCTCCGTCAGCTCCCTCTTGTGCACACACATCTGCTGCCGGCGCTGCAGCGAGATCAGCCGCGCCTGCACCTCCTGCCAGCTGTAGTCCCGCAGCCCCTCCTGCACCAACGACACCGCGGTTGGCACCAGTGTGGAGAGAGACCCCTCCCCTGCAGCACCCTCCCTGGCGCAGCGCTCACCGAGGGGATGCCCAGCGCCCTGGTGTAGAAGGCACGGATCTCCCAGTAGCCGAGCAGGCGGCACAGCACCTTCACCAGCCGGTACAGCCAGAACACGGCCGCCATCACCAGCAGGAAGATGATCCAGCCGCTGGCACGGATGCTGCGCCGGGGACAGACACACACACACACACACACATGGGGGGACATGGACCGGGGTGGGGGGGGACAAGGCGGCGTTGGGACCCCCAACCCCCTCCTCACCTCTGGGCGCACTGCGGGGCGGGCAGGACGGCGTCGGGCAGTGTCACCTTGCTGCGGTCAGGGGCTGCAGCCCCCCCGGCGTGGCTGTGGTTGAGTGGCCGGTTGGCGAAGAGGATGTCATAGTCCACACAGCAGAGCAGGAAGGTGGTGAAGGTGACGACGAACAGGAACTGCCTGGTTGGGGAGAGGGGAGGTTTGGGGTGTCAATGCGGCCCCTTGCCCCATGTGTGTCCCCCCCCAACATCCACCCAGCACTCACACCAGCTCAAAGACGTCAGAGAGCATCATGCAGGCAAAGCCGTTCTTCTGGTGGTAGTGGTAGATGTTGGGCGCTGGTTAAGGAGTGTGTGCCGTGGTGCTGGACCCCTGCCCCCCCATGCCCTCCCCCAGCACCCCCACATGAGGATATCTTGGTGAAGAAGCTGTCCAGGTTCTTGATGTGGTGCCAGGAGTCTGCCAGGGATGGAGAATGGTGGGGGCTGAGCTGGGGCCACAGCACAGCATAGACACCCCCGGGGCAGCCGCCCCGAAGACCCACAAACTCCCCCCCCAGTGCCCCCACCCCGCAGGCAGCAGGGCCGAGCCTGCCCCCCCTCCCACCCCAGACCCCCCCAAGCACTTTCTTGAATCCCCTCCCTCCTCCCCTACACTCTAGTCCCCCAGCCCACGCCCCACGGGGGGCCACAACCCCTAGACCTCCAACTACACTCCCCGGCAGCCCCTGCCCCCCCCCCAGCACCTCGCAGCCCCTCGGTGACGTGCAGTAGCAGCTCTTCCTCGCCGGGGGGAGAGTCTTCCTCCGGGTCCTCCAGGCGCCGGTACTCGCCCTGCGCCGCCATCGCTGCCGCGCTGCCTGCCAGGGACACCCGTCGGCACCCGCCACCGCCCAGGGACCCCCGCCCGGCACGGACCCCCGGCAGCGGGGGCGCGTGGCGGGGTGGAGCCCCCCGCCCCAGCCCCGCGGGCCGTGGGGCAGCCGCAGCCCGGGGTGCCGTGGGTGCGGCGTCGGGCGAGCCAGGCTGAGCCACATGGCCCGCGGCGGGAGCCGGAAATGCCGGCGAGGCCGCGACGCGCCGCCCGCGTGCCCCGGATTCACGGGGCCTGAGCTGGCATCCCACACCGCCACCGGCACCGCCAGCGCAGCCACCAGCATCGCCGGCACCACCACAGCCACGGGCAGGGCCACGCGCGGGGCCACGCGCAGGGACACGTCGCGCACGCCCCCAGCCCTCCCAACAGACGGGTTGCTGCCAGCGCCCGGCCGTGACCCCGCTGTGGGGCCAGGGGTCCCTGGAGACAGACCCCAGCCCGGCCAGACCCCCCTTATGCCCCACATCTGCCCCCTGGGCCACACTGCACCGCTCCACATCTGAGTGACCCAGACCCCCAACCCCATTCCCCCCACTCCCATCCTCTGGCCCCACTCCTGAACCCGTGATGCTCTGGGGACCCCCGACCCCGGGAAGGGGGTAGAGGAGCCTCAGCCCTCTGGGGCAGGGCAGGACCTCTGGGCCCTGGGAGAGCACAGGAGGGACCCCAGACCCTGGGGAAGGACAGGACCCTCATGTCCTGGGGCAGGATGGGACCCCTGAGCTCTCAGGCCAGGCCAGGAGCCTGACTCTGGGGCAGGAAGGGACCCCCAGCACCCAGGGGAGGATTGAACCCCCACCCCCTGGGGCAGGAGGGGACCCCCAGCACCCGGGGCTGGACTGAACCCCCACCACTGGGGCAGGAGGGGAGGGGACCCCCCCCTTCAGCACAGGATGGGAGACCCTCACATAGGGAAGAACATGACCCCCACCACACACAGGACAGGACCCCCACCCCCTGTGGCGGGAGGGGACCTCCAGTGCCCAGAGCAGGACAAGACCCCCATCCCGGGAAAGGAGAGGACCCCACACGCAGGGCAGGATGGGAACCCCCTGCACAGGACAGGACCCCCAGCACCCAGAGCAGGATGAGACCTCCAAGCCCGGGGCAGGAGGGCACCCCCCACCCCCGGCACAGGACGGGACCCCCCCTCCGGCCCCCGCTGCCCGCTCCTCACCGCCGCCGGTCGGTGCCGCCGCAGCCCCGGGTGTCCGGTGCCGGTGATGCCCCGACCCTCCCCGCCGGGCCTGACTCAGGCCCCGGGGCCGCTCGGCGGGGCGGGGGGCGGGCGGGGCCGTGATTCAGCAGGAGGGCACGGCCGGGCTGCCCCGGCCCCGGGGGGGGGGACACGACACCGACCCGCCGCGGCCCCGGGATCGGGTGTCCCGGCGTGGCCCCTCCCCCACCTGCCCCGCACCGGGCGGCCAAAAATACCCGCGGGGGGGGGGGCGGGGGAAGCGGGGGGGGCACGCACGGGACACACACGGGACGGGGCGCGCCCGAAAATAGCCCGAGCGATGTCAACAACCGGCGGCACCGAGGGACCGGGGCGGCCCGGGACCCTCCCGCAAGGCCCGGGACCCCCCTGCACGGCCCGGGGCACTCGGGCACCGAGGGGACGGGGCGGCCCCACAGGGACACGCGAGACCCCGGTGGGCTCCTGCACGGGCAGGCGGGCGGCCTGAGGCCACGGTGACGGCCCGCGGTGACGCGGACCCCTGGCGACACGCGGGGACACCCCCGCGACCCCCCCCGGCCGGGACGGGGCTGGGATGGGGGGTGCGGGGAGTCCCCGGGAAGGAACGGGAGGGACCGCGCAGCGGGGGCCAGGGGCACTGCGACCCCTCGGGGCCGCTCCCGCGTCCCGGTATCCCCGGCCGCCGTGACACCCGGTGACCCCCCCCCCACCCCGTCCTCCGTGACCCCCACGTCCCCCGCGCCCTCCCGTTCCCCGCGCCGCCCCGTTCCCCGGGACCCCCCGTTCCCCGGGACCCCCGGCTCACCTCGGGCTCGGCGCTGCCGTGGGGCCGGCGGGGCCGGTGTGTCCGGTCAGGGCTCTCACCTGGCCCCGCACCCCCTCCGGGACCGGGGCCGGGACCCGCCGCCGGGCATGGCCGCAGCGGCACCGGCACCGGGCGGGGGCTGGGGGAGGGGGTCCGAGCGCGGGGGGAGGGAGCGGGGGGGGAGGGCACGCGGTGCGGGGCCCGTGATCCCGAGCGGGGCCCGGGGAGGAGCGAGGGCCCGGCGGGCGCGGGGCGGGCGGGGGGGGATCTCCGGGGGTTGCTGCGGTTCGGGGAGCGGGGCAGGGGGGTGTCCGGGTGGGGGGCGCAGGAGGGGTGAGGGGCCGGTCGGGTCGGGGCCGGTGCAGGGCCCGGGCCGCGGTGCTGGGGCTCTGCCCGCCCGGTGCCGCCGGTGCCGCCCCCGTCCCGCCCCGTCCCGCCCGGTGCCGCCCCCGGCACCGCCCCCTCCCGCCATGGCGCTGCTGCTGCGCGCGCTCGGGGCCCGGTCCCGGCTCCGGTCGGTCCCCGCCGCGCTACGGCCGCCGCCGGCCCCGGGGCGAAGGTACCGGGGAGCTCGGGGCGGGGGCGCGGGGGAGGGAGCGGGACACCCCAATACCTGGATCTCGAGGTGGGGGAGGGGTGCGGAGGTTTGGGGGTCCCGGGGGCACCTCGGGGCGCGGGGGGGACGACACACAACCCCAAACGCTGGTCCGAGGAGCGCAGGGGCTGAGGAGGGGGTCGGGTGATGCCCTGAGGCCGTGGGGGCACCGGGAGGGGACGGGGGCGCCCCCCCGGGAGGGCACTGGGGGGACTGGCTGTGCCGTGCGGGTGGGGGACACACACACACAGCCCCCCCACCGTGTCCCCGGGTGGGCGCAGGGTGCCGAGCTCGGCACCCGCACTCACGCTCTCCCCAGTTTCAGGTATGGCGGGGGGTGCCCGGGGCTCACCGGCCCCCCTCGCCCCCCACTGCTCCTGGCCGGCCGGGCCGCAGCCTGCCTGGCGCTGGGCTGGCTGGGCACTGCCGCACGCTGCCAGGAGGCCGCTGTGCTCACCGTGTCCCCCAAGCCCCCCGAGCCCCCCGAGCCCACGCAGCCCCGGCCGGAGCCGCTCTTCGACTGGCCGCTGTTCTGGACCTTCCTGCGCCCCCAGCTCCTGGCCCTGTCCGCGGCCGTGGTGGTGAGTGGTGGTGGGCAGGGGGTGGCAGGACCCTGTGCCCCCTGTCCCCATGCCGGGACACCCCTCGTCCCTGTGGCGTGATGCCCCCCATCCTGTGCCATGACACCCCCACCACCACTGTGCTGTGACACCCCCTGTCCCCATCCCATGACAGCCCCGTCCTGTGCTGTGACACCTCCTGTCCCCATCCCATGACAGCCCCGTCCTGTGCTGTGACACCTCTTGTCCCAATACCATGATGCTCCCATCGTGTACCGTGACATCCCTGTCCCCTTGCCATGACCCCCCCCATGCCATGATCCCCTCATGCCATGACCCCCCCCATGCCATGACCCCCCTGTGCCATGACCCCCCCGTGCTGTGACCCCCCCCCATGCTATGACCCCTGTGGTGCCATGACCCCCCTGTGCCGTGACCCCCCCGTGCCGTGACCCCCCCCCCATGCTATGACCCCTGTGGTGCCATGACCCCCCTGTGCCCTGACCCCCCCGTGTCCCCACAGCTGGCACTGGGCGCAGCCCTGCTCAACGTCCGCATCCCGGTGCTGCTGGGGCAGCTGGTGAACGTGGTGGCCCGTTGTGCCCATGGCCGCATCACCGGCTACCTGCGGGAAGCACGGCGCCCGGCCCTGCGCCTGCTCAGCGTCTACTGCCTGCAGGTGGGTGCCGGCACACCAAGCCGGGCTGGGGGCGGGGGGTTGGGGTGCCACCCCCACCCCTCACCCCGCCCAGCCCCCCTCCTCCACAGGGGCTGCTGACCTTCGGGTACATCGCACTGCTGGCGCGCGTCGGGGAGCGGGTGGCGGGCAGCATGCGCAAGGCGCTCTTCAGCTCCCTGCTCCGGTAACGGGACCCGCGGGGCAGAGGGGGGCGGGCAGGGGGGACCCCCCATCCCAGGGAGCCCCCGTCCCAGGGACCCTCCATCCCAGTGACCCCCAATCCCAGGGACCCCCCATCCCAGGGAGCCCCCGTCCCAGGGACCCTCCATCCCAGTGACCCCCCCAATCCCAGGGACCCCCCATCCCAGGGAGCCCCCGTCCCAGGGACCCTCCATCCCAGTGACCCCCAATCCCAGGGACCCCCCATCCCAGGGAGCCCCCATCCCAGGGACCCTCCATCCCAGGGACCCCCTGTCCCAGGGACCCCCCGTCCCAGCACCGCTCCCCTGGCAGGCAGGATGTGGCGTTCTTCGACGCCAACCGCACGGGGCAGCTGCTGAGCCGGCTGACGACTGACATCCAGGAGTTCAAGTCCTCCTTCAAGCTGGTCGTGTCCCAGGTGAGGAGGGCAGCACCGGCACCCCCTAAAGCCCCCTCCCACCCCCAGCACCCACCCTCCCTCACCACCCCCCCAGGGCCTGCGCAGCGGCACGCAGACGGTCGGCTGCTTCGTTTCGCTCTACCTGCTCTCGCCCAAGCTGACCGGCCTCCTGCTGCTGGCACTGCCGGCGCTGGTGGGTGCCGGGGCGCTCATTGGTGCCGGCCTGCGCAGCCTCTCCCGCCGGGCGCAGGAGCAGGTAAGCCCCCTATGAGCAGTGCTTGCCCCCCCAAGCCATCACCCCGGGGCCGGAGCCGGGGTGTCCCACACCATCCCCACTCCGTCCCACTCCCCACAGGTGGCCAAGGCCACGGTGGTGGCAGATGAGGTGCTGGGAAACGTCCGGACCGTGCGCGCCTTCGCCATGGAGGACCGGCAGACGGGGTAGGGTGAAGGGGCTGTGGGGCACCAGGGCTGGGGGGCTGTGATGGGGCTGGGGGGGCCCTCACCCCGGTCCCTGCCCGCAGGCTGTACAGCTCCGAGGTCGATCGTGCTGGCTGGCTGAGTGAGCGTCTGGGGCTCGGCATCGCCGCCTTCCAGGGGCTCTCCAACCTGGCGCTCAACGGTGAGCGGGGCTCTGGGGCTGGACACAGGGGTGCTGTGGGCCTGTATGCTGTGATGCTGTGGGGTTGGACGTGGGGGTGCTGTGGGCCTGTATGCTGTGATGCTGTGGGACAGGATGCGGTGGTGCTGTGGGGCAGAAGGCAGTGCCCTGGTCCCACCACCCCCTTGCCCCCCAGGCATCGTCCTGGGGACAATCTTCGTGGGTGGCTCCCTGATGGCCGGGGACGAGCTCTCACCTGGTGACCTCATGTCTTTCCTGGTGGCCTCACAGACGGTGCAGAGGTCAGAGCAGAGCCCCCCAGCCCCCCCAGCCACCCGGTGTGCTGCAGCCTCTGGGACACAGCCCTGAGCTGTCTCTGCCCTCCTGCCCCACAGGTCCATGGCCAGCATCTCCGTCCTGCTGGGGCAGGTACGTGGGGGGCTGGGGGCTCCCCTGGGCCAGGGGCTGGGGTTGGGGTCCGGGGGTGCTCCTGCTGCTGTGCATGCAGGTGGTGAGGGGTCTCAGCGCTGGCGCCCGCGTCTTGGAGCTGCTGAGGCTGGAGCCCGGCGTGGCACTGCGGGGAGGGGGCTCCATCCCCACCCACTCGCTGCTCGGACGCATTTGCTTCAACGGCGTCTCCTTCAGGTGAGCTGCCCCAAGCCCCCCCCACCGGCCTGTGGCCCCCCTGCCCCGGGGCTGGGAGCTGGCACCGTGCCCATTCAGCCCCCCGCCCCCCTCCCCACAGCTACCCCACCCGCCCCGGCTTCCCGGTGCTGCGGGACTTCAGCCTCACGCTGCCACCCTGCAAGACCGTCGCCATTGTGGGCCCGTCCGGAGGAGGTACCGGGCTGGCAGGGTCCCTCCCACGCCCCTCCTGCATCCCCCCATGCTCCCATCCCCTGCCTGGTGAACCCACTGGCACCGGGACTGGCAACTGGCTCTGGTGCCACCTGCTGCCGCGAGGCCGGGGCTGGTGGCCAGAGCCAGGGGGGTGTGAGGGCGTGTGGCCGTGCCGCAGTGCTGAGCCCCCCGTCCGCAGGGAAGTCGACGGTGGCGGCGCTGCTGGAGCGGTTCTACGAGCCCACGCAGGGCACCATCACCCTGGATGGGCACGACATCTCCAGCCTGGACCCGTCCTGGCTGCGGGGACACGTCATCGGCTTCATCAGCCAGGTCTGGGGCAGCGTGGAGTGGTGTGGGGTGGTGTGGGGCAGTGTGGGGTGGTGTGGGGCAGTGCAGAGCAGTGTGGGGCAGTGTGTGGTGATGTGGGGCGGTGTGGACTGGTGTGGGGCAGTGTGTGGTGATGTGGGGTGGTGCGGAGTGGTGTGGGGCAGTGTGTGGTGATGTGTGGTGATGTGGGGTGGTGTGGGTCGGCATGAGGTGGCATGGGGTGGTGTGGGATGGTGTGGGGCAAGCACTGGATGGGACCACCCCGAGCCCACACTGCCCCTGGGGAGGGGATGGAGGTGTCCCCATCTGGGGCTCGGCACTGAGGTGCCGCTGCCATGCCAGGAGCCGGTGCTGTTCGGCACAACCATCCTGGAGAACATCCGGTTCGGGCAGCCCGGGGCCTCTGATGCCGAGGTGCACGCGGCCGCCCGGCTGGCCAACGCCGACGGCTTCATCCGCGGCTTCCCCGAGGGCTACGACACCGTCGTGGGTACGGAGCGGGTCCTGGGGCGGGGGGGAGGTGGGTGGGAGGGACACAGGGCCCCCCCAGCCGGTACAGCCGCATGAGCACGAGCCCCTGGCCCCAGCACCCTCGGTGACACCGGCTGTGCCGGGCTCACTGTGGGAAGGATGTGACACGGTGCTGCTGTTCCAGGGGGTTCCCTGGCTCTGGGGGGGGGGTGTGTCAGGGTGTGGGCACATGGCTGCGCCCCTGCGCATCCCCCCGGCGGTTCCCAGCACCCCCGGGTCCCGGCAGGCGAGCGCGGTGCCACGCTCTCGGGGGGCCAGAAGCAGCGCATCGCCATCGCCCGGGCGCTGCTCAAGGACCCCCCGGTGCTGGTGCTGGACGAGGCCACAAGCGCGCTGGACGCCCAGTCGGAGCGGGTGGTGCAGGAGGCGCTGGACCGCGCCGCCGCCGGCCGCACCGTGCTGCTCATCGCCCACCGGCTCAGCACCATCCGCCACGCAGACCTCATCGTGGTGCTGGCGCAGGGGCGCGTGGCCGAGGTCAGGGGGGCAGCGGGCAGATGGGGTCACAGGAGAGGGGTGGGCGGGGGGTGAGCAGGGGGGTGAGCAGGGGGGTTGCTGGCAGAGGGGTTGCAGACAGGGAGTGGGCAGGGGGGCTGCGGGTAGGGGAAGGGCAGGGGGAGGGCAAGGGGGCTGCAGGTAGGGGCTGGGCAGGGGGGCTGTGGGCAGGGGTGGGAGGGCAGGGGGGCAGAGGGCAGGGGGGCCACAGGAAAGGGGTTGGCAGGGGGGCTGGGCAGGAGGTGAGCAGGGGGCTGCATGCAGGGGGTGGGCGGGGGGGGGACAGGCACGCGGGTGACGGTGACGCCGTGGCTGCTGTCACCAGGCAGGGACACACGAGGAGCTGGTGCGGCGGGGGGGTCTCTACGCCGAGCTCATCCGACGTCAGACCAAGGACCTGTCCTGAGGGGGGTGGGGTGACCCCCCCACTGCTCCCCAATAAACCAGGATAAGGGAGGCAGGGTGACCCCCCCCGCTGCTCCCCAATAAACTGGGATGGGGGAGGTGGGGTTACCCCCCCCTGCTGCTCCCCAATAAACTGGGATGGGGGAGGTGGGGTGACCCCCCCCCCCGCTGCTCCCCAATAAACCATGGCTGCAGGGCTCTGCTGTGTGGTGCTGGGGGCGGGGGTGTCACGCCGTGGTGGGTCGGGCACTGCACCCCAGGAGGGTGGCTGTGTCCTGCGTGGGGCGGGGTTGACACCCCACATCAACCCCTGGGGTGGGGGGGACCCTTGTGTGCCCCATCCCAATGAGAGGGACTCCTGTGCCACCCCCTGGGGTGGGGGACCTCTGGGGGGAGCAATATGGGGGACCCTCTGCCCCACTCCTGCATTACCCCTCTGAGTGTGGGACCCGGGGGGAGGGGGGGGGGGGCTGTGTGACCCCCTGGGGGGTGGGGGAGGGCTGTGTGACCCCCGGGGTGTGGAGGGCCCCTGTGTCACCCGCTCCCCCTCCCCCCCCTCCCGAGCCCCAGGATGCAGGATGCTGCATCGCCGCCGGGATGGGGACCCCTCTGTGCCCCCCGGGTGGGGGCACCCCGCTACCCCGGGGAAGCGAGAGGGGGGCTGCCGGGGGTCCATTCTGCCGCTCCTCCGTTCCCCAACCCCCCCGGGCCCCGCCGCTTCCCCGGGGAGGGGCCCCGGCCCGGGCCCTGCAACCGCCGGAGGGGGGGGTCCAGCCCGGCCCGGGGAAGCTGGGAGGGGTCCGGGGGAGGAGCGGGGCGGCCCCCAGCCCCTCCCGGCCCCTCGGCTCGGCGCTTCCCCCCGGGGGGCGGCGGCGGCGGGTGGAGCCGGCGCGGGGGGGGGGGGGGCGGCGGGGGCGGGGGGCGGCCGCAGACCGGCAGCGGCTGCGCCGCGGCAGCGGGAGCGGAACCGGGGCCGGGAACCGCGACCGGGGGCTCGGCGGCACCGGCACCGGCAGCGCGGAAGGAAGGGGGGGGGGGGGGCGGAGCGCCGGGACCGCACGCCCCCAGCCCGCCCCCTGCCCCGCCCGCGCCCCCCCCCCCCCCGCACCCACCCCCCCCCGCCCCAAGTCACCCCCTCCCCACCCCCCCTCCCCCAGGCACCCCGAGCGCGGCGATGGGCCGGGGGCGGCCGGGGGGCGCCCGGCGGTCGCGGGGGGGCTGAGGGCCGGGTTCCGGCGCCCCTGGGGAGCGGCTCGAGGATGCGTCCGGGCTCAGGGGGGGGCGCGGGGGCGTCCAGCCTGCGGGCCTTCGCCCACAGCTCCTCGCTGCACGGCATCAGCCACGTCTTCGCCTACGGGGCCGCGTCGCTGCGCCGCGTGCTGTGGGGGGGCTTCTTCCTGGGGTCGCTGGGGCTGCTGCTGCTGGTGTGCGCCGAGCGCGTCGCCTACTTCCTCACCTACCCCCACGTCACCAAGCTGGACGAGGTGGCGGCCCACAACCTGACCTTCCCGGCCATCACCATCTGCAACCTCAACGAGTTCCGCTTCTCCAAGATCACCCGCAACGACCTGTACCACGTGGGCGAGCTGCTGGCGCTGCTCAACGAGCGCCAGGAGATCAGCAACCCGCAGCTGGCCGAGCCCCAGGTCCTGGCCGCGCTGCGCGACAAGGCCAACTTCAAGAACTTCAAGGCCAAGCCCTTCAGCATGGCCGAGTTCTACAACCGCACGGGACACGACCTGGCCGACATGCTGCTGCAGTGCTCCTTCCGCGGCGCCAACTGCACCGCCCGCAACTTCACCGTGGTGAGGGGGGCTGGGGGGGGGGGGGGGCCGCACCGTGCCCGGGCGGGGTGGGGTGGGGGTGGGATGGGGATGGGGATGGGGATGGGGATGGGATGGGGTGGGATGGGGATGGGGATGAGGATGGGATGGGGTAGGATGGAGATGGGGATAGGATGAGGATGGGGATGGGAATGGGATGGGGATAGGATGAGGATGGGGATGGGGATGGGATGGGGATTGGGGTGGGATGGGGATGGGGATGGGATGGGGTGAGGATGGGATGGGGTGGGATGGGGGTAGGATGGGGATGGGGATAGGATGGGGATGGGATGGGGATGGGGTTAGGATGGGGATGGGATGGGGATGGGGATGGGGATGGGATGGGGTGGGATGGGGATGGGGATAGGGCAGGATGGGGATTGGGGTGGGATGGGAACGGGACGGGGTGGGATGGAGATGGGATGGGGATTGGGGTGGGATGGGGATGGGATGGGGTGGGATGGAGATAGGATGAGGATGGGATGGGGTGGGATGGGGATCGGATAGGGATTGGGGTGGGATGGGATAGGGAAAGGATGGGGATAGGGATGGGGATGGGGATGGGATGGAGATGAGATGGGGGTGGGATGGAGATAGGATGGGGATGGGATGGGGATGGGGATGGGGATGAGGATGGGATAGGGATTGGGGTGGGACGGGATAGGGAAAGGATGGGGATGGGAATGGGATGGAGATTGGGGTGGGGATGGGGATGGGATGGGATGGGGATGGGGATGTGGATGGGATGGAGGTAGGATGGGGATGGGATCAGGGTGGGGATTGGGGTGGGATGAGGACAGGATGGGGTTGGGATGGGGATTGGTGTGGGACGGGATAGGGAAAGGATGGGGATGGTGATGGGGATGAGATGGGGATTGGGGTGGGGGTGGGGATGGGGATGCGGATGGGATGGAATAGGGAGAGGATGAGGATGGGGATGGGGATGGGAATGGGATGGGGATTGGGATGGGATGGGGATGTGGATGTGGATGGGATGGAGATGTGGATGTGGATGGGATGGAGATAGGATGGGGATGGGATCAGGGTGGGGATTGGGGTGGGATGAGGACGGTATGGGGATGGGATGTGGACAGGATGGGATGGGGGTGGGGATGGGGATGGGATAGGGATAGGATGGAAGGCACAGGCAGGATGTGAGGGTGGCACAGGCAGGACAGGACAGTGTCAGGGGCAGGATGGGCACGTCCATCACGCTGCAGCAGTGCCAGGGGGTAGCAGGCAGTGTGCTCCTGGTGCACGGGATGGGTTTTGTGGCCAGCTTGGGTGTGTTGCGCTCGGCAGCACCGCGCCTGCCATGCCCTGTGCCAGCGCAGCTCCTCCGGTGCCCCATGGCGACAGACCCCAGGCCGAGGGCTGTGATGTGCAGCAGGGGGGGCGTGGGGTCCCCGGGCTGGACATGTGGTGGCACATGCGGCCATCGCCTCTCCAGGGATCGTGGCTGTGCCACCAGTGTGCCACCGCCAGCCCCGGGGATGGGTGGGCGGGCGCCTGTCTGTGCCACCTGTCTGCCGGGGGTCCCGGGGGAGGGCAGTGGGTGCCATGCTGCCGCCTGGCTCATGGGCTCAGCCCACGTGTGCGGCACCACTGGGCCCACTGCTGCCTCTGCCGGCGCCCAGAAACTTCTGTGTGGGGACAGCCTCCATGCAGGGACCCCCTGGCACAGGGACCCTTGGAACAGGGACCCCCTGGCACAGGGACGGCCTGAGAGGCGCTCAGGGCCAGCCTGGTCCCGGGGTGCGGGGCTGGGGGCCCCACGGTGGGTCACCCAGGGAGTGGGGGGCTGGCAGCGCCCTCTCGTGTCCCAGTCTCCCCAGTTGCTGGCCCCAGCATATCCCTGTGCCGGGCAGCCGTTGCCATGGCAGCCACCCCCCCCCCATCCTCCTTGGGCAGCGCGTTGCCATGGTGACGGGTCCCCTTTTTTGGGAGCAGCCCGTTGCCACGGCAGCACCCCCCCTTTCCCCTCCCCCGCTGGGGCAGGTCAGGGTTGGGGGGGGCATCACACCTAGGGGGGACCCACAGCCCATCACAGGGTGCCCAGACCCCCTGGGGCAGCTTTTGGGGCCCCAGGGCCACATGACCCCTGGCCCGTAGGTCAGTGGTGGGACTAGGGGGCCATGGCTGCAGCTTCCCCGCCTCCCACCCTGCGCCTGGGGCAGCCCCTTGTGGGGTGGGGGGGATGGAGCTCTGCCTGGGGGGACACAGGGAGGGGTCTGCTAGGGGAGTGGGAGTCAGGGGGCTGGAGGGGGGCAGTGGCTGGAGGTGCTTTGGCTGCACTGCTGGTGGGAAGGGGCCTGGGGGGGCTTGGGGTCACGCTGGGGGCACTGGAGGCTCCGGAGTTCTGGCGGGGATGGCACCTGAGCCAGGTCCAGTCCCTGTCCCCATCCTGGCCTGCAATGTCCCCACTCACATGGCCCTGCATCCCCCTGCACTCCTCACGTCCCCCTGTGTCCCCCTGCATCCCCCTGCATCCCCCCGTGTCCCCAGGCTGGGCAGGGGTCTGGCACTGCGCCATGTCCCCTGTGTCTCCCATGTCCCTGGGCTCAGAGCCGTGTCCTCGTCCTCCCCAGCATCGCTCCCAGCTCACACCAGCGGCCTGGTCTAGCCTGGCACGGCACTGCTGGTGCTTTGGGGGGGAGTAGAGGGGGGCTTCACCCCTACCTGCAGGTGCTGGGGCAGCCCCCTGACTTCTTCCCCAGCAAGAGCACCCACCCGGGAGATGCTGCTGCCGGGACTGTGGCCCTGGAACTCTGATGTGAGTGACAGCGCCACGGGCATGGGCACAGCACCGGGCACGGGCACAGCCCCGGGCATGGACACTGCCATGGGCATGGGCACAGCACCGGGCACGGGCACAGCCCCGGGCATGGACACTGCCATGGGCATGGGCATAGCACCGGGCACGGGCACAGCCCCGGGCATGGACACTGCCATGGGCATGGGGACAGCACCGGGCACAGGCACTGGGCACGGTCACAGCACCAGGCATGGGCACAGCATGGGCGCTGCCATGGGCACAGCTTGGGGCTCAGCACCCCGGGGCTGAGCAGGTTGTGGGGTAATGGGGGGTGGGGACACAGCCCACGGTGCCACGGTGACCGTGGGGCAGGACATGGGGTCCTGCAGGCTGAGGGAACCCAGCAGAACCCAGGATGCCCTGTGATGCTGGGGGGAGCAGCAGCTGCCCCACAGCCCTATCACAGCCCCACGCTGGCCACAGTGGGAGGCACTGGGACATGTTGGGCACTGGGATCCAGCACTAGGTCCTGTGGGGCACTGGGATCTGGCACTGTGGCCTGTGGTGCACTGTGGTCTGGCACTTGGGACACTGGGATCCGGCACTGGGGGCACTCGGGTCTGGCATCGGGTCCTGGGGGGCATTGGGGGCACTGGGGTCTGGCATTGGGTCCTGGGGGGCATTGGCGGCACTGGGGTCTGGCACTGGGTCCTGAGGGGCACTGGGGGCACTGGGGTCTGGCACTGGGGGCACTGGGATCCGGCACTGGGGCCGTGCTGGGTGCTCAGGTGCTCCCCCCAGTCCCTGCTGGGTGGGTGCGGGCAGGCGGGGGCCCAGCTCCCCCCACCCCGTGCTGCCATCCCCGGTGCACCCCGCAGTGGGTGCTGAGGGTCCTGCTTGTCCCCCCCCCCCAGATCTTCACCCGCCTGGGCAAGTGCTACACCTTCAACTCGGGGGGGCCGGGCCGGGAGGTGCTGACCACGCTGCAGGGCGGCGCGGGGAACGGCCTGGAGCTGATGCTCAACGTGCAGCAGGAGGAGTACCTGCCCGTCTGGGGGGACACGGGTGAGCCCCCCGCCGCCCGCCCGCCCCGCCGCCGCCGCCCCGCGCCCCCGACGCCCTCCCTGCCTTGCAGACGAGACCTCCTACGAGGCGGGGGTGAAGGTGCAGATCCACAGCCAGGACGAGCCCCCCTTCATCGACCAGCTGGGCTTCGGCGTGGCGCCCGGCTTCCAGACCTTCGTGTCCTGCCAGCAGCAGCGGGTATCCGGCCGCTGCCCGGGGCGATGGGCGGCCCTGGGACCTGGCTCTGGGTCCTCTGGGGCACTGGGAACAGGCACTGGGGGCACTGGGATCTGGCTCTGGGTCTTGTGGGGCACTGGGAACAGGCACTGGGGGCACTGGGATCTGGCTCTGGGTCCTCTGGGGCACTGGGAACAGGCACTGGGGGCACTGGGATCTGGGTCTGGGTCCTGTGGGGCACTGGGAACAGGCACTGGGGGCATTGGGATCTGGGTCTGGGTCCTGTGGGGAACTGGGAACCAGCTCTGGGGGTACTGGGACCTGGGTCTGGGTCCTGTGGGGCACTGGGATCCAGCACTGGGCGCCCTGGAACCCGGCTCTGGGTTCTCTGGGTCCCTGGGATCTGGCACTGAGGACACTGGGATCCAGCAGTGGGTCCCATGGAGCACTGGGATCCCGCATTGTCCCATGCCGTGTGGTGGGCACCACACAGCAGCTCTGCTGCCGCGACGGCCGGGAGCACGGCACCGTGGAGCCACCATGGAGCCACCATGGGCACTGGCTCCCTGCAGCGACCCCCCGCCCGCAGCGAACAGACTGTCGGCAGGGGCGGCATCCAGCCCGGTGCCTAAATTTAGGCGCCTTGAGTGGGTGTCTCCATGTGTGTTGGCACCATGGTGCAGGCGGTGGGGAGCGCAGTGCTGGCGTGGCCCTTGGCACCCGTGGGTGTGCTGCCGAGTCCTGCCGCCGCCGTGCCACACACGCTCCCCATGGCACGTCCTCGCTGCACGACTTGGGGACCGGGGTGGGGGACACCATGCGCATCCCCCCAACACATCCCCGTGTGCTCCCAGCTGGCGCCATGTGCCAGCCCTCGCCCAGCCCCTTCCCTCCTTCCCCCCATGGGTGATGCCCGATGAGGAGGCGCAGGAGTTTGGGGGGGTCTCTGGGGCAGTGGGACCCCCTAGCACTGGCAAGGCGGGACCGGCTCATTTGGGGCACTCAGTGGGCTGGGGGTCCGGGAACTCACCTGGGACACATGGAGGGGCTGGTGGCACATGGTCGGCTTGGGATCCAGGAGCTTGCCTGTGGCACGCGGTGGGCTGGGGGCCAGGGAGCTCGTCTGGGACACATGGGGGGCCTGGGAGTTTGTCTGTGGCATCTGGGGGTCCAGGAGCTTGTCCATGGCATGCAGTGGGCTGGGGGTCTGGTGGCATGTGGTGGGCTGGGGGTCTGGAAGCTCATCCGGGACACCTGGGGGTCTGGGAGATTGCCCATGGCTCACAGTGGGCTGGGGGTCCAGGAGCTTGTCCAGGACACGTTGGGGGCTGGGGGTCCAGGGCCGCCGTGTTTTCCTTAGCCGCGCCGGCAGCTGGTGTACCTGCCCCCGCCCTGGGGGGACTGCAAGGCCACCCCCATCGAGTCCGACTTCTTCACCAACTACAGCATCACCGCCTGCCGCCTGGACTGCGAGACGCGCTACCTGGCCGAGAACTGCAACTGCCGCATGGTGCACATGCCGGGTGAGCGGGCGGCGGGGGGCGGCTGCCGGGCGCCGGGGGGGACCCTCCTGCGACTGCCGCCTCCCCCCCAGGCAACGCCAACGTCTGCACCCCGGAGCAGTACAAGGAGTGTGCTGACCCCGCGCTGGGTACGTACCAGGGGGGGGAATGGTCCCCACCCACCATCTCCCCCAGCGCCTCGGGCATCCCCGGCCCAGACAGGGGTCTCACCCTGGGGGTCGCCATCCCCAGACACCCCCAGACTCGTCCCTGGGACCCCCTGTTCCCCCACCGCGGCTCCATCACTCTGACTGTGGTACTGGCGTCCCGGTGCCGAGGGGTTCCCAGCCCACTCAGCAGCTCCAGCCCCCCCTTGCACCCTTGTCCCACGCCGCTGGCACCCGCCAGCACCAGGGCTTCGTCCCTGTGGGTGGGGGGCAGTGCCAGGCGGCCCCCCCCGGTCCCCCTGGTCCCCGTCCCACCCGCGTCCCCCCAGACTTCCTGGTGAAGAAGGACAGCGAGTACTGTGCGTGCCGCACGCCCTGCGCCATGGTGCGCTACGGCAAAGAGCTCTCCATGGTGAAGATCCCCAGCAAGGCCTCGGCACGCTACCTGGCCAAGAAGTTCAACAAGACCGAGCAGTACATCGCGTGAGTGCTGCCAGGGCATGGCACGGCATGGCACAGCATGGCATAGCACAGCATGGCACGGCATGGCATGGCACGGCATGGCACAGCACGGCACAGCACAGCACGGCATGGCATGGCACGGTATGGCACGGCACGGCACAGCACAGCACGGCATGGCATGGCACAGCACGGCACAGCACAGCACGGCATGGCATGGCACGGTCTGGCACAGCACGGCATAGCACAGCTGCATGGCACAGCATACAATGGCACAGCATGGCTGCACAACACAGCATGGCACGGCATGGCACAGCATGGCACGACACGGCTGCATGGCAGGGCATGGCATGGCACAGGACAACATGGCACGGGACAGCACGGCATGGCATGGCATGACCTGACCACACACCTGCACCTGGCACCCATGAACTAGCACCGCACCGCACTGCCAGCCCCCCCCAGCCTGCCCCAGTACTGAGAGAACCATGTGGCATGGCACTGCCAGCACAGCACGGCACTGCCTGGCACAGGATGGCACCACTGGCACAGCACAGCACTGCCTGGAATCATCTGGCACCGCCTGGCACAGCATGGCACAGTGCAGCACTGTGTGGAACCATAAGGCACCACATGGTATGGTACAGCACAGCACCGCATGGCACGGCACAGCCTGGCCCGGCCCCGCACTCCCTTGTGTCCCCCACACCCCGTCCCCCCGCAGCTGGGGATGCGCCCCACGACTGTCTGTCTGTCTGTCTGTCTGTCCATGCCTGAGGCCTGTCTGTCCCCCCAGGGACAACGTCCTGGTCCTGGACATCTTCTTTGAGGCGCTGAACTACGAGATGATCGAGCAGAAGAAGGCCTACGAGGTGGCAGGGCTGCTGGGTGAGTGGGGGGGCGATGGGGGGGGGGGGGATGGGGGGGCCTACGAGGTGGCGGAGCTGCTGGGTGAGTGGAGGGGCGATGGGGGGGGGGGGGGCGGCCGGGGCACCCCACCGCTAAGCCCCGCCTCCCCCCCCCCAGGCGACATCGGGGGGCAGATGGGGCTCTTCATCGGTGCCAGCCTCCTCACCATCCTGGAGATCTTCGACTACCTGTACGAGGTGAGCGCCCCACGACCCCCACCACCACCCCGCAGACCCCCCCCTTCCTTCCCCCGCGGGGGGGTCTGACCGCGCTGCAAACCCCCCCCCCTCCCCTTCCCAAAAAAAGGTGTTCCGGGACAAGCTGCTCAGCTTCTACAAGGAGAAGAGGAGGAGCCCCCGCGCCGCCCTGGTAACCCCCCCCCCCCCCCGCCCCCCCGCCCCTGGCGCAGCCGGTGAGGGGGGGGCCCGCCGCCCCTCATCCCACCCCATCATCTGCCGCTCGGCCCCGTCCCGCCGCGGGACCGGCTCCATCTCCCGCTCGGACCCCGCGCGCACCCTCCCGCCGCTGCAGGAGCATCCCGGGGTACCGGGCAGCCCCCCCCCCGCCGCTCCCGCCGGGGCCCAGGTTAGAGACAGCCACACCCCCCCCCCCCCCCCCAAAACCGGGAGGGAACCCCCGCAGCGCCGGGGTGGGAAACGGAGGTGGGGGAGGGAGGGGAGAGGAGGAGAGGGGGGGGGGGAAATTCCCCGGCCGAACCGCAGCGAGGGGCTGCGAGGATACGAAATGCCCCCGCCCCCCAAAATCCCCCGCGGGACCTCCCCCCCCCATCCTCCGCAGGACCCCCCCAATCCCCCGCGGGATCCCCCTTCCTCCATCCCAGGCTTTTTCTCAGCATCATCCCCGCTGCCAGGGAGGGAGGGGGGAGGCGGGGGGGGGGGGGGAACCCCCCCACCTCACCCACCCCCCCCACCCCGCCGCCTCCTTCGCTCCCATCTTCATCCATCGCATCCAACACACACACACCCCCCCCCCCGGCTCCCCCCTCCCCGGGACATCATGATGGCTGGGGGGGGGGGGGGCACACGGGGAGAGCCCCTCAGAGGGATGGGGGGGGACGGGGCGGGGGGGATCGGGGAGGGCCGGGGGTTCGGGCGTCCGCCCGAACCCCCGGCCCTCCCCGACCCCCCCCGCCCCCACCCCTTCCCGCAGAGCGGCCGCCCCCCCCCCGCGCTGCCGCCCGGACGGTCTCCGCTTCGCCCCGAACGTGCTACCTCGTCACCCGGCTATAGGCGCCTGCGAGCGGCCGCGCTGCTGAGCCGGGCACGGGGAGGGGGGAGGCGGGGAGGCAGCAAGGTGGGGGGGGGGGGTGGGGAGCCGCTGGCAGCCCCTTCCCCCCCTCCCCCCCCCCGTCCCATCCCGCCGGGACCCCGCGCAGCCCCGCTCCGGGGACACACATCTCTTCCCCCCCCCCCCCCCCCACCTCCATCCCACCCCCTCTGCACCGAGGTGGGTGGGTAGGTGGGGAGGGGGGGCTGGGGGTGGCAGGGCCCCCCCCATCCCTGCTTCCCCATCCCTGCATGCGCCGATTCCCCCCCACACACCACCCCAAACCCCCCCCCCCACCCCCCGCGCTGTACGCTGCGGCCCCCACCCCAATAAATTCCTTCTCCGGGGTCCTGGCTCTGGTGATGCTGAGGGGGGGTCCAAGCCCTGGCTTTGGAGATGCTGGGGGGGGGGGGGGGTCCAGGGCCACAGCTCTGGAGGTGCTCTGGGCGGGGGCAGGGGTCCGGACCCCGTTTCGGGGGAAAGGGGGGGCCAGGCCCTGGCTCTGGAGATGCTTTTGGGGGGGTTCAGGGCTCCGGAGATGCTCGGAGGGGGGGGGCTCTGGGTGGTCCAGGAAGGAGGAGGCAGATTGTGGGGGGGGGTCAGCTCTTTATGGAGGTAACAAACACGCACGTTCACCCACGGACAGTGGTAGAAAAGAAACGGAGTGCCCCCCGCCCACCCCCCCCCCCCTCCCCGGGGAGCTGGCACCCAGGAACCGCCCCCCCCCTCCTCCACGGGGGGAAGGGGTGGGGGGGTGGTCCCTGCGCCTGGTCCCGGAGGGTCCTGCCCCCCCACCAGCATTGGGCCCCCGGGGAGGACTCTGGGGGCTCTGGGGCAGCCGTGGGGTGGGGGTCGGGGGGGGGGGGGGGCCACGCCCGCCCCCCACAGCTGTGCGGCCTTGGGTTAAAAACCTAATAAATACGGGGGGGGGGGCGGGGGGGGGCTGCGGTTTTGGGGTGCTGGTAGGACCCCTCACACCGCCGGGGTGGGGGGGGGGGGGTGTGTGTGTGTCCTGTCCCCTCCCCACCGCTGCCGGGAGCGTGCTGGGAGCCAGGGCACTGCCCCCCCAGGCTGGGGGGAGGCCGGGCCTGGGGAGGGGGGGGGGGCTATGGGGGGCAGAAGTCTGTGAAGTAGGGGTGCTGCAGAGCCTCCTCCGCCGATATCCGCTGCACCGGGTTGCACTTCAGCAGGTTCTGGGGGCAGGAGGGGCGTCCCAGGGGGGTGAGATGAGACCTCGCACCCCCCCGGACCCCCCCAGCCTGTGGGGGGGGAGGGAGGGAGGGGGGCACTGGTCAGGAGGGGCGTGGGGCAGAGCACCCACCTGGAGCAGGTCCCGGCCGGTGGCGTTCAGCTTGGGCACCACGTTGACCAGCGAGGTGGTGGCGGGGTACATGGGGTAGGGCTGGGGATGGAGAGGTGAGCCCCGGACCCCCCAGACCCCCCCCCCCCCCCCGGCCCCCCCCCCACACCCCTGCCTCACCTTGTAGTCGGGCAGCTTGGCCATGGCTGGCCACTGCTCCTCGGTGGGGGTGCCCAGCAGCGTGGGGATGGTCAAGGGCCACAGGCTGGGGGGGCACCCATCACCCAGCCTCCCCCTCCCTCCCCTGCCCTGCCCAGCAGCAGGGGGATCCCCACCAGCCACCCCCCAGCCCCCCCCCTCCCCCTGCACCCCAAGGATATCGGAAAATCCGTTTCAGCTGGTCATCCACATCATTCCCAGGGAAGAGGGGCCGCCCCGCGTTGGCCAGCTCTAGGGACAGAGAGGGGTGGGCCACGCGCCCCCCCGGCACCCCCAGCACCCCACCTGTGACCCCCCCGGCAGCCCCCAGCCCCACCTGCGAAGATGCAGCCCGCTGACCACATGTCGATGGAGGTGGAGTAGAGCTTGGCCCCGAACAGCACGTCGGGGGGCCGGTACCACAGCGTCACCACCTGCGCCGGGACACGGGCTCAGGGGGGGTTTGGGGGGGGAAGGGGTGTGCTGGAGAAAGGCCCCCCAGCCAAAGCACAGCCCCCCCAGCTCACCTCTGCCGAGTAGCAGCGCACGGGGATGCCGAAGGCCCGCGCCAGCCCGAAGTCAGCCAGCTTGAGCTCGCCGTTCTGCAGGGGAGGCTGTGTGTCAGCGCCTGGGGGGGGTCCCAGCCACCCCCAGTATGTCCCTTCACCGCCCTCCCACCACCCAGACATGCCATAGGGGGATGCAGACACCGGGAAGCTGCTCGGCACAGCCCCAACACCGGCTCATCCCACACCAGGCGCAGCCCCCCCGGCACACAGGCCCCCCCACCCCGTGCCCCCCTCACCCTGCTGATGAGCAGGTTCTGGGGCCTGGGGTCACGGCACAGCCCCCCCCCCCGGCACACAAACCCCCCTCACCCTGTTGATGAGCAGGTTCTGGGGCTTGAGGTCACGGTGCAGCACGTTGCGGCTGTGGCAGAAGGCCAGTCCCTTCAGCAGCTGGTACATGAAGGACTGCGGAGCGGGGGGGCGCGGTGCTGAGCGGGGCACCCCGGCCCCCCCATGCCACAGGACGGGATGGGCACTGCAGCCCTGGGGGCGCCCTGAGCCCCCCTCCCATCGCACCTTGACGATCTCAGGGTCCAGGTCCCCGTTGCAGCTGTCAAAGTACTTCTTCAGGTCCTGGTGGGGGGCGAGGGGTGGTCAGGACTGGGGGGGGCCAGTCAGGGCACAGGGGGGATGGTGGGAGCCGGTCAGGGCAGGGGAGCTGGTCAGGGGCCAGTGGAGGGCACCGGGGAGACTGGTCAGGGCTGGAGGGGCCAGTCAGGGCATGGGGGGTGCGGCGGGGGCCAGTCAGGGCATAGGAGGGCTGGTCAGGGCATGGGGGGCCCGGGGGGGCCAGTCAGGGCATGGGGGGACTCTGGGGGGGCCAGTCAGGGCTGGCAGACGGTCAGGGCATGAGGGGGGCTGGTCAGGGCTGGGGGGACTCCGGGGGGGCCGGTCAGGGCAGGGGAGGCGGGTCGGTGCTGGGGGGGCCGCCAGTCCCCGAGCCGCCCCCTCACCTGGTCGCAGAACTCGAAGACCAGCGTGAGCTTCTTGTCGCTGTGCAGGACGTCGTGCAGCCTGGGGGGGGCACGGGACTCCGTCAGCCCCGCCGGCCCCGGGGAGGGACGGGCCCCGCCGCCCGGTGCCCCCCTGCGCCCGGTGCTGCCCCATCCCCTCCCGGTGCTGCCCCCCCTCGGCCCTGTGCTGCCTCATCCCCTGGCCCGATACCTGCACCCCGGCTCCGTACTGCCCCCCTCGGCCCGGCGCCCCTCATCCCATCTCGGTACCCACACCCCCGGCCCGGTGGCTTCCCCATTCCAGTCCGGTGCCCCCCCCATGGTTCCTCCCCATCCCAGCCCGGTGTCCCCTCCCCCGGCCCGCTGCCCCCCCCACCCCAGGCTGGTGCCCGCTCCCCCGGCCCGGTACTCCCCATTCCCCGGCCCGGTGGCTTCCCCATTCCAGCCCGGTGCTCCCCCCTCGGCCCGGTGCCCCCCACCCCAGGCTAGTGCCCCCCCCCCCCCTCGGCCCGGTGCCCCCCCCGCGCCCCCCCCCCGGTGCCCCGTTACCTAACGATGTTCTTGTGCTTCAGCTCCTTGAGCAGGCAGATCTCCCGCAGCGCCGAGCTGGGCACGCCCTGCGAGACACGGCCGTGCCGGGACCGGGCCGGGGCGAGGAGGGGGGCACCGGGGCCGGTACCGGGGGGGGAAGGACCCTCAGGGACCCCCCCCGGGCCCCTCCCCGCCCCCCCGCCCCGCACCTCGTCGTCATCGTCCAGCCGCACGCGCTTCAGCGCCACGATCTCGTGCGTCTCCCGGTTCTTGGCCTTGAACACGGTCCCGTAGGTGCCTGCGGGACACCGGGTCACGGCGCGACGGGCCCCGAGCACCGGTACCGGCCTGGTACTGGCCTCCCCCGGCCCCCCGGCCCCGGCCCCGCTCCCCGGCCCCGGCCGCACCTTCCCCGATCTTCTCCAGCTTCTCGTACTTCTGCATCGCGCCGCGTCCGCTCCTACCCCGCCGCCGCCGCCGCCCCCAGCCCAGCCCGGCCCCAGCCCCGGCCCCGGCCCCGGCCCCGAAGCAGCCGCCCCCGGCCCGGCCCCGCCGCGCCGCGCCTCCCGGCAGCCCCCGCGCCGCCCCGCCCCGGCCGCCCGAGCCCCGCCCCCGGCCGCGCCTGCCCGCCGGGTTCCGGGTTCGATCCCCGGGCCCGCTCGCTCCTCCCCGCGGCACCGTGGCATCGGGCCCGGCCGCCCTGCGGGACGGTGACCGCGCCCGCCTCTGCCGGTGCGGACCCGTCCCGGCGCTCTCCCGCCGCCGCTCCGCCCCGCGGGACTCTCCGGTAAGCGGCGGGGCCGGGAGCGGGAGTGGCGCTGGGAGCCGCGGGGCCGGGCCGGTCCCGCTGCCGCCCGTGCCGTGCCCCACTCCTTCCCGGCCCGCCCGCGGGACCCCCCCCCCGCCCCGCCCCCCCGCCCGGCGGCTCCTCCCGGGGCCCCGAGTCCCATCCCGGTCCCGCTTCCCGCCCGGCCCCACGTGGGGGGGTGGGGGCGCGGGGGTCCCACCTCCCTGTCCCGGGTGGGGGGGCTCCGTGCCGCCCCTCCCCGCCCCCGGCATCCCCTGCCCCGCCCCCCCGGCGACCCCCCGCCGCCCCACGCCCGTGCCCGGCGGCGCAGCCGGCGCGGCGTCGCGCCTCGGCCCCTTCCCGCCATCCCGCCGGACGCGGCGCTGGCGACGCTCCCGTGGCCGGGCGGGGGGGCGCGGGGGGGTCGCGCTGCCGCGGCGCCTCAGCCGTCACCATCGTCCTGTCTTCCAGCGGGTGCCGCAGCCTGTGAGGCAGCTCCTCGCCCGTCCCGCCCGGCGCCTGAGCCCCACCGCGACCCTCGGCAGGTGAGTGCGACACGTGGGCCGCCAGCGGCTCCGGCGCCCTGGCCCGGCTGCCCGCCCGTGGCCGTCCGGCTCCCGCCGGCTCCCTCCGAGCAAAGGGAGGGTCCCACGGCGTCGCGGGGCGTCCCCGGGTGCTGCCGGAGCCGCCGCCGAGGGCTCGGCGCCCGCCCGGTGCGACGCTTGCCGGGAGCCGCCATGTGCCGCCGCGCCGGGTGCCGAGCGGTGCCTGCCCGCTTGCGAAACGCTGCCAGGGCTTGAGCAACGCCGGGCACGGCTCCAGCCCTGCCGCTCTCCCGGGCGCCCACGGCTCCGGAGCGGGGGCCGCGCTGCCCTGGGCCGCGTCCCCGGGCTGGGGGGCAGCGGGTAACGGGGGGGGCACGGTGCCTGCGGCTGCCGCGGAGCTGCGGGGTGCAGGCAGGGACGTGGGCAGAGCCGGTGCCCAGGGGCGGGTGGGGCTGCCCCACACCTCCCCTTGTCAGACCCCTCCCGCGCCGCTGCCGTGCCCTTCGCGGTCGCTGCACCGCTTCAAGCGGCCGCCGGCACCGTGGGATTTCATCGCTGTAACGACCCCCCGCCGGCTGCCCTTCCGCCCCGGCCCCCCCAGCTTCCCTCCCCGGCTGAGGGCTCAGCCTCAGCACCCCCCCCGGCCCGGGGATCAGCCCCAGCTCCCCCCCAGCTTCCCCCGGCCCGGGGCTCAGCCCTAGCCCCCAGCTGCTCCCCAGGGTGCTGCAGCAGGAGTGGGGGCCATGCCACAGGGGAGGGGCCTGGGGGGTCGGGATGGGGTGGGATGGGGGTGGTTGGGGATGGGGGTGCTGACCCGGCCTGCGGGAGGGAGGGGGCCGTGGGAGCTGCTGCTTGGCCGGGTCCCCACGCCGAGCTGCGGGGTGTGGGGGGGTCTGGCCGCCGTCCCCGGCGCAGCCCCCGTGAGCACAACCCTGTCATTAGCAGGGACCGGGCTGGCTGCCGGAGGATGCCGCGCTGGGGGGAGGGGGACAGTCACCCCCCCCAGCTCCTCCCCACCCTCTGCCCCACGACCCTCACCCGTCCGGCCGCCTAGCCCCCCCACGGCCATGGGGAGGGGGGGGGGAGTCCCCCACCTCCGTCCCCCCTCGCCGTGGGGCCTGTCCGTTGGCCCCGGCCCATTCCCGGCCGCCGGCTCTTGCTGCCAGCTGCCCCGGTGCCCAGCGGGAGCCGCGGCGCAGAGGTGGGGCTGCCCGAGGAGCCGTCCCGGGACTTGGCACGGCCGCTGTGTTTGGATAAAGTGGCCTGGTGCGGGCTTGCCGGAACAAAGGCTCCCGCTGCCGCCGCTGCTGGGGGTTTTTCCTCCCTCTCGCCGGTATAAAAAGCTCCCGGCGGCGGCCGGCGCTCGGCAGCTGCGGCTCGGTGGGGCAGAGCGCGGCTGCCCAGGGCCCCACGGCGCGGGGCAGGGGCTCGGCCCACGGAGAAGGAGCCGGAGGAGCCGCGGCGGCCGAGGGCCCCGCCGTGAGAGGGTCCCGTGCGGGGGGACGCCCGCCGGGTCGGCGGAAGCCCCGCAGCCTCCGCGGGACGCCGGAGCCGCAGCGGTGCCGGGTCAGCGGGCGATGGGGTGAGTGGGGCAGAGCCGACTCCTGACACTGGGATGGGGACAGGGGGGTTGGTGGGGGGTGGGCGTGCTGCCTCCGGCCTGGCTGTGGGTGCCGGTGGGATGGCTGTGCCCGGCTCACCCTGGGGTCACACCGGTGCGTGTCCCCACTGGCACACGGAGCTTGGCACTGCTGAGCTGGGCGAGTCTCCCCGGGGCTGGGCGAGGGGCTGTGGCAGGGGTCTGGCAGCTGGTGGGGGCCATGGGGCAGCCCCGTGTGTCCCCCCCCCCGGACACGGCAGTGGCACCGGCGTGGGCGTGGGCGCGGAGCTGCGCAGCACCGTGATTCATCGCCCGGATCCGGCGGTTTCGAGGTCGCGGGGAAAGCTGGGGAGGATATTTCTGGCGCTGGCCTGTAACGCTGCAGCTCTGCTGGGCTGGGAGCCGTGCCACGGGCAGCCTTGTCCCGGCACTGCTCCGTGCCTGTGGTGGGGGTGACCCTGGGCAGGGGGGATCTCCTGGGCAGGGGGGATCTCCTGGGCAGGGGGCAGCAGGAGCGGCTGGGCTGTGCTGACCCCCACCCCATGAGCCCCCTTCCTCCGGCAGCCTCAGCATGCTGGGTGGGTGCTCGGGGGTCTCCTGCCCTCGGGACTAGGCAGGGCAGCAGGGGGCTTGCCGCTGGGGTCCCCGGCACCATGCTGTGGGGCATGGGCTTTTGGCACTCCTGCCTTGCTGGAGCAGGTCACCATGGTGCCAGCAGTGTGTGCCAGAGCTGCAGGGCCTGGGCATAGGTTGAGGTGTGGACATAGGGGAGAGGGTGCTGGCGCAGCCCCGGGGTACTGTCAGTGCCAGCTCATGGCTCCCATGTGCGGGACAGGAGCGGCACGGTGAGCATGGTGGTGCTGGACCAAGGAAGCTGTAGTGAGGGTCTGTGCAGAGCCTGGCTGGCATGGGGAGGGCTCTGTGCCCCCCGTGCTGCAGGCTGGGCCGGGGCCCAGACATGGACAAGGATCCGCGGTGGGTTCTGGCCACAGTGCCATGGCTGCGAGCGTCACCCCATGGCGCTGAGCACGGGGCCGTGTCCCTACCCAGCTCAGGTGCTCCAGCACCCTGCAGCACAGCAGGATGGGTGCCCGTGGCTGGGCAGGGTGACCCATGCCAGTGTCCCGGGGTGAGGGGTTCGTGTGGTTTTCTTGCTGGCAGCAGGAGTATGGAGGTGGCCTGGGGGGCACAGATTCCCCTGGGGGGGCCATTGCCATCCCTGGGACGTGGGGCGTATCCACCCAGTGTGATGGCGCTGCCGGAGCTGCACCCGGCTCGCCTGCCCCAGGCTGTGCCAGGGAGCTGGGCGCCGGGAGCCTGAGGAGGGGGTGGCCAGTGGGAAGCGGGCGCGGGACGCGGTGTGATCTCCATCACCACAGTGCCGGCCCAGTGCCTGACCAGCTGTGGCACGGCGCTCAGCCCTGGCCTCGTGTGCGGCTGCGCACGCTAGTGTGAGCAGCACGTGTGTGCTCACGTGTGCCGAGCCTGCGCCGGAGACCCGCCACCCCCCTGTCCCCCCTCACGGGGTTCCAGGCGCTGCGCCTGTGTGGCCGGGCGCGGGGAGGCGGAAGGGCTGGCGGAGGCCTCGCTGCGCTTCCCGCCTGGCTCAGCCGCCGCCGGCCCGACGCCCCGTCCCGGGCCGGGCACAGGAGGGGGCCGAGGGCACATGGTCCCGGCGGGGAGCCCCCACGGCGCGGGGCCCGGCCCTCTAATCGCCTGAGCGGATCAGGCGGGCAGGCTGGGGCCGGTCCCAGGAATGCGACCGCGGCACCGGCGGAGCCGCCGAGCCGGCTGGCGCACGGGCGCTGATTGGAGCCAGCCGGTAATTAGCGGCGCGGCGCTGCCAGCCCGTGGCCCTATCGACCGACCTGCCCCGCTTATCGCAGCCGCCCGTTCCCTCGCACAAGGGGCCTTTGTGCGGTGCCGCCGGCGCGGCCAGGCCGCACGCGGTGGTGACGGTGACGGTGACAGTGCCGCCACAGGCGCTGCTGTCGCCCCGGCCCACCTGCCGCCTTGGCCCCGCGGTGTGACCGGAGTGTTTGGTCCCACTGTCCAGCCCCACAGCCTGGCAAGGCCGTGTTGCCACCCCTGTGCCGGTGCCTGGAGCCGTGTGGTGCTGGTGGCACAGTGCCCAGCACTGACACCAGGCATCTCAGCTCATGGACCTGTCGCCCTGTCCTGGCACGCCGTGGAGCAGGGCTGTGCCACAGGAGGTCCCTGTGCCGGCTGGTGTCGCAGGCTCCTCTCGGCAGGGCTGACAGGACCCCCTGCACCGTAGCCATACCCCGCTGTGCCCACTGGGTGACTCAGCCACCGGCATGGAAAGCAGAAGCTGTCCATCCGTCTGTCCCCCCAGTGCCCGTCACCCTTTCCACCAGCATCAGGCCACAGGCTCCTGGGCGTCACGTGTCCCCTGTGCGGCTGAGCCCGGCACCACGGCTCGCCCGCCCTGGCACCATCCCGACAGGCACCCGTGTCTGTACCGCCAAAGCCCAGGACAGGGGTTGGGGGGCCAGGAGCCCCCAACTCCCCAGGCAGGTGAGGGGCTGGCAGTGGCTGCCCTGCCCGTGGCCCAGCAAGCTCGGGGCTCGGCGTCCCCAGCTCTAATCCCCACGCTCAGCAGCGGGTTAAGCCCAAAAAGCCGCTTAGGGCCCTGGTGCTTGCAGGGCCGTGGTGCTTGCCGGCCCCAGCAGCCCATCGTCCCATCACCCTGTCCCCGGGATGGTGGCACCGTCCAGGTGCACCGGTGAGCCCAGAACTGTGCCAGGACGGCTGCTTGCTCCCCATTCCACGGTGTTGGGGGCTGTGGCAACACCCTTGGGCACGGTGCTGCGGGGGGCAGGGGGGCAGTTTGGGCTGTGCTGGGCGGGCGCCCTGGGAGAGCGGCGGGTGGGTGGGTTAATCTGCGCTCGCCTGGCTGGAATGTGGCTGTTCTGGCTCCGGCCCCAGCCGGGGCGCGGGGACGGGATTAGGGAGCTGCTGGAGCCTGGCAGTGCCAGATCTGGGGGAAGGTGTGATCGGTGCTGCTGTGCCTGGGTGCAGGCAGACGTGGCCTCGGTGGGCAGCTCCTCGTGCCCGGCACCGTGCCCCGGTGCCTTTGGGGCATGGGGAAGGTGACGAGGATGGTGATGGTGAGCCATCCGTGTGAGCCGCAGTCATCCGTCACCACCCTCTGCGGTGCCCCGCTGTCACGTGGGGACACCTCCCGTGGCAATAAACCACGGCGTTGGTGCCGGAGGGGGGTCAGCGTGTGCCCAGGGAGCTGCCGAGGGGCAAGTGTGGGGGACTGGGTGGGGGACAGGATGGGGGATGGGATGGGGGGTGGGGGGTTTTTCAGGGCTGGGGGGCAGGGAGGGGGGTCGGTCACTGGGCGCCTGGCTCCGTGCCGGCGCCCCGTGGGGCTGGGTGCATGCCCGGGGTCCCGCCGGAGGGGCTGGGCGCTGCCGTGGCTCCGCTCCCCTCCCAGCGTTTGTCTTGGCCCCCACTCTCCCGTCCCAGCACCGCCAAGACAAACCCGCCCGGAGCCGGCCCTGCCCGCGCCCCCCGGGCTGCCCTGCAGGGTCAGACCCCAGCCCCCGCCTGCGGTGACCCCGGGGCCGGGTGGCGGCACCTCTTGGGCGCCTGGGGATGGGCCTTGCCCCCCGGGGCAGGGCCGGTGCTGAGCCCCCCCATCTGTCCCCAGGTTATGGTGCCCCGACACCGTCCCCTGAGCCCCCGCGAGCAGGAGAAGGGCTAAGCCAGCCGTGCCGGGGCGCCCACCGGCGCCATGACGCACTCCCAGGTGTCCTCCGAGATCCACCACATCGTCTCCTCCGCCTTCCAGAGCGTAAGTGCCGGGGGGGGGCATGGCCCCACGGTTGTGGGGGACACGGGGGGGCTGTACCCCCAGATGGCAGCGTGGTGTTACACAGCTGGGGGGTGCTACGGCTGCACCCCGTGGCAGCCAAACCCCAGGTGGGCCCATGCGATGGTGCCAGGGCGGTGGGTGCCCTTGATGCCGCTGGCTGTGCCGGTGAGTGCGGTGCCCGTGGTGCCCACACCAGGCAGCCCTCACACGGGTGTGTGGGGTTAATGATTAACCCTTTGCGCTGCGCGGCTGCCCGGTGCCGCTCGGCGACTCCCCGCCACCGCGCACGTGACTGGGGATGGGACCCGCGGCCCTGGCACCATGGATTTCCTCCTGGGCTCCCAGGTAAGCTGCGGCCTCGCCGGGGCTGCCGGGGCGGCGGGGCCCGTGTGCTGCCAGCCGGCGTGTCGCGCCGGAGCCCGGTACACGAGGAGCTGTGCTGGAGCCGAGGCCTGGCACAGCCACGGGCGAGGGCGCATGCCGGGCGCCGGGGACGTGGGGCATCGTCCTGGGGCGCCGGAGCAGCTCTGGCCCCCGGGCATGGCACACGTGGGGTCATGGCGCTCGTGGGGACGCGGGTGCTTGGTCACGCCGGGCCGGTGACGAGGCGGGTTTGGGGAGGGGGTCCTGGGTGTCACCGCGTGCCGAGTCAGTGCCGGGTGCCAGGGTGGCCGATGCCATCGCTGTGCGGGCGGCAGAGTGGGAGTTCAAGGTCATTTTGGGGCCGGCAGGATCCTGGTGCTGGGAGGGGGTCGGGGGGGACTGGAGAGTGGGGGATGGGGGGGTTTGGGGGCCGGGGGGGCTCCCCCCAAGCTGCCGGGCTGGGGGATGGACACGTTGCTGGGCCGTAGTGCTGTGCCAGGGGGCGAAGGGGTCGCTGGTGGGGAGCGGGGGGCCGGGCTGGGTGCCATGGGCTGGGGCCCTGGCAGTGACCCTGGGGGCTGCCTGTCCCCTGCCCCCCCGGGGCTTTGGGGTCACCGCTCAGGGCCCCAGGACACCGTGCCGGGGGGTGGGCAGCCTCCCCGGGGGGCACCGAGGGGGGGGGATGGGGGAGGATGGGGGGGCCCTGCGGCCGCCGGCAGCATCGGTGCGTCCCGGAGGGGGGTGGGGGCGGGGCGGTCCCGGGGGTCGGAGCTCGGCCGGGGAGCCGGGGCGGTCCCGGGTGGGGTCGGAATTCGGCCGGGGGGGGTCGGAATTTGGCTGGGGGTTGGGGCGGGGGGGGTAATCAATGCGATCTCTGGGGGTCGATGCGTTGCCGGGGGGGTGGGTCGGAGCTCTGCCGGGGGGGAGAACGATGCGGTCCCGGTGGGGAGGGGTCGGAATTTGTCCGGGGGGTAAGTCGATGCGGTCCCGGGGGTGGGGGTCGGAGCGGTGCCGGTCCCGGCCCCGGGGGGGGTGTGGGGGGGGGGGCGCAGCCGGTGCCGCGGCAGCCGGTGCCCTCCGCTGTCACCTTGAGGCGGGCGCGGGCGGCTCCGTCAATATTTGGCGAGTCCGGGGAAGGAGCCACCGCCCCCCCACTGCCCCCCCCCTCGCCGCCGCCCCCCCGCCGCCCCCATCCCGGCCGGGCCGGGCCGCGCCGCCCCGATAAAGCGCTGCGGGAGCTGCGGCGGGAGCGGCTCCGCCATGACTCAGGTACGGCCGCCCCGCAGGGACCCCGGGGACCGCAGATCCCCCCGCCCCCAGCCCGCAGCTCCCCCGGCCTCAGCACCCCCGCCCGCAGCCCCCAGCCTCCCCCGCCCCTCTAGGCCCCCGGTCCCGCAGCCCACAGCCTCCCCGGGCCCCCAGCCCATTACTCCCCCTCACCCCCCCAGCCCCCACTTCGCTGGGCCGAGGGCGCAGCACTGGGGGCACGTTTAGGAGGCGCTGGGGGGCGCGGGGGAGGGAGGCCCACACCGGGGGTACCAGGGTACCCTGCAGAGCGCAGCCCTGGGGACGCTGGGTCAGGGCTGATGGGCAGTGGGGTGCTGGGGTGCATGGGGAGAGCATGGCACTGGGGGTACTACCGTGCCCCCCCCCAGTGCCCCCCCAGCGCCGGGGTACTGGGGTACCCGTCAGAGCGTGGCACTGGGGATGCTGGGTCGGGGATGATGGGCAGTGGGGTGCTGGGGTGCATGGGGAGAGCATGGCACTGGGGGTACTACTGTGCCCCCCCCAGTGTCCCTCCAGTGCCAGGGTACCGGGGTACCCATCAGTGCGTGGCACTGGGAGTACCAGGTTGAGGCTGATGGGCAGTGGGGTGCTGGGGCACAGGGTGGGAGCACTGCACTGGGGGTACTGCTGTGCCCCCCCCAGTGCCTCCTTAGTGCCGGTGTAGCCAGCAGAGAGCAGCACTGGGGACACTGGGTCAGGGCTGATGGGCAGTGGGGGTGCTGGGGTGCTGACGGTGTGGTGGGGGGCCAATTTGGGGCTGCGACTGGGGCGCATATTGCACCAAATTAGCCCCCCACCGCAGCACTGGGTGCCGGCTGAGCCCCGTCTGTCCCCCCCCCCAGCCGGAGCAGGAGGCGCCAGGCGCCGTCTCTCCCGTTTTTGGGGGTGAGGAAGAGGAGGAAGAGGAGAAGGACCTGAACAAGGCGCTGGGCGTGGAGAGGTTCGAGGAGATCCTGAGCGACACGCACCCCCGCAACGCCGAGGAGGCCGGGCGCAGCTACGGGGAGGAGGACTTCGAGTGTGAGTGGGGGGTGGGCACAGCGGGTGGGTGAGGGGGGGCAGGGTGCTGACCCCAGCCTGTTCATCCCACCCCCCCAGACCATCGCCAGTCATCCCACCACATCCACCACCCGCTGTCCACACACCTGCCCCCCGATGCCCGCCGCAAGAAAGGGGTGCAGAAGAAGGGGAAGAAGAAGCACCGCCGTGCCTCCGTCCCCGGAGAGACCCCCACCATCGAGGAGGCCGAAGAGGATGAGGATGAGGCCGGCGACACCGAGACGGAGCGGTCGGCAGAGGAGCTGCTGCAGCCCGGCCCAGCTGAGGCCGTGCAGGTGAGGGCAGGATGGGGGTGTGGGGGGCACGGTGTCGGACCCGGGAGGGGTCTCGGGGTGGGTGGCTGAGGCGCAGGGGCTGGATCGGGGCTGGTGGTGCCTGTGGCGGTGGGACACGGCCCCTCAGCAGCTGGTTCCTCCCGTGCCCCGTCTCAGTTCTTTCTGCAGGACGATGAGGTGACCGACCGGCGGGCAGAGGAGCTGGCGGCCCCCCCGGCTCTGCCTGGCTCCCCCCCAGAGCCTCGCGGGTCCACGTCCCCCAGGGAAGCCCGGGCAGGCAGGTGAGCGGGGAACGGGCAGTGCCGGGGCTTGGCTAGGGGTCTGGGGGGGTGGGCAGCCCCCCCCAGGGCCGGGGGCAGCACAGGGGGGGCTGGGCTCTGAGGCGGGTGCCTGCCTTGCAGCCCTGATGCGGAGGAGGGAGCCCCCACGGAGGGGGCAGCCGCCGCCGAGGCCGGGTCCCCTGGTCGCCCCAAGCCGCAGCCAGGGCACCGCAGCTACAACCTGCACGAGCGCCGGCGCATCGGCAGCATGACGGGCGCGGAGCAGGCGCGCTACCAGAAGATGCCCACGGACGAGTCGGAGGCGCAGACGTTGGCCTCGGCTGACCTGGACTACATGAAGAGTGAGTGGGGGGCACCCTGGGCCCGGGTGGCCGCTGCGGCGCTGGCCAAGTGCCGATGGCATGGCGGGCACTGAGCCGTGTGCTGGGGAGAGGCGGTGGGCGCGGGCTGGGGCCTGGCTGGCTGTGGCTGCAGGGGACCCCTCACCAGGGTGCTGGGGCTGTGCCATGTCTCTGTGGAGCCGGTGCCGGGAGCCTGCGGCAGGCACGGTGCCAGGCCCTGGCCATGGGCAGTTTGGGAACTCCCAGGGCGGTGTGAGGTGCTCCCTGGGGAACGGTACCCCGGCAGAGCCCGAGCGCCCACAGGCACATGCAGCCCTGGCACGGGGTCCCCAGCTGACCCCGGTGTGAGGAGCCACCATGGCTCATCCTTGTCACCCCACACCCCGGTGCCAGAGTGATGGCGACTGCATGACCCCCCTGGTGCCGCAGCGTCCATCCCATGCCCTGCGCTGCCATGGGGACCCCAGCACTGCCATGGGGACCCCGGCGCTGCGGTGGCGCCTTCCTGGCCAGGCTGGGGCCCCGGGTCACCCAGGTGTGGTCCCCGCAGGTCACCGCTTCGAGGACGTGCCAGGGGTGCGGCGGCACCTGGTGCGCAAGAGCGCCAAGGCGCAGGTGGTGCACGTCAGCCGGGACCACAGGGAGCCCAGCACGCGGCACCGCAGGCAGCACCCACAGCCGCACGAGGTGGGGGCACGGGGTGAGGGGTGCGGGGTGGGGGGGATGGGGTGCGGGCAGGGCTGGGGGGTCCCAGCACAGCAGCGGAGCTGGACTGGGGGAGGGGCTGGGCGGGCAGGTCTTCCGCGGGGTGCTGTGGGGCGCTGTGGGGGCTGCAGGGAGCTGCAGGATGGGGGGCTGTGGGGAGCTGCGGGGGGCTGGGGGCAAGGGGCTGCGGGGTGCTGTGGGGTGCTGCAGGGGGATGTAGGGGGCTGCAGGGTGCTTTGGGGGGCTGCATGATGCTGCAGGGTGCTGTGGGGTTGGGTGCTGTGGGCAGCTGTGGGGCAAGGGGCTGCAGGGTATTTCAGGGTGGGGTGCTGTGGGGTGCTGTGGGGTGGGCAGCTGCAGGATGCTGTGAGGGGCTGTGGGGTGCCATGGGTTGGGGGGCTCCGTGGAGCTGTGGGTTGGGGGTCTGCCCACCCCCATCCAGGCCCTGACCCACCATCATCCTCAGGTGTTCGTGGAGCTGAACGAGCTGGTGGCCGACAAGAACCAGGAGCTGCAGTGGAAGGAGACGGCGCGATGGATCAAGTTCGAGGAGGACGTGGAGGAGGAGACGGAGCGCTGGGGCAAACCCCACGTGGCCTCGCTCTCCTTCCGCAGCCTCCTGGAGCTGCGCAGGACCCTCGCCCACGGTACAGGGACGGGGAGCCCCCCTGGGACCCTCACCCACATTAGGGTGGCTGGGGAAGCCCCCCAGGACCCTTGCCCCCCAAGACCCTCACCCACAGTAGGGTGGCTGGGGAAGACCCCGAGACCCTCTCACATGGTAGGATGGACCCCCAGGACCTGCCCAGAATGGGGGTCTCCATCCCTGCTCGCCTCAAGCCCCCTGTCTCCCCCACCCAGGTGCCGTGCTGCTGGACCTGGACCAGCGGACGCTGCCGGGGGTGGCTCACCAGGTGGTGGAGCAGATGGTGATCACCGACCAGATCCGCGCCGAGGACCGAGCCAACGTACTGCGGGCGCTGCTGCTCAAGCACAGGTCAGGGCGGGGGGCTGCGGGGGGCTGGGGGGGCTGCGGGGCAGGGGCCTGCAGTGTGCTCTGGGGTGCTGTGGGTTGGGGGGCTGCAGGGCGCTGTGGGGTGCTCCGGGGTGCTGCGGGTTGGGGGGCTGCAGGGCGCTGTGGGGTGCTTGGGTGCTGCGGGTTGGGGGACTGTGGGGAGCTGTGGGGTGCTCTGGGGCGCTGCGGGTCAGGGATCTGCATGGGGCTGTGGGTCAGGGGTCTGCCCGTGGATGCTGTCGCCGTGGCACCCCGGTGTGGGCACGGTGCCGCCACCCATCCCAGCAGCATGACCCAGCCCCGGCCTCACCCCGCAGCCACCCGAGTGACGAGAAGGACTTCTCCTTCCCCCGCAACATCTCCGCGGGCAGTTTGGGGTCCCTCCTGGGCCACCACCACAGCACCAACCACGTGGCCGAGGGCGGCGAGCCGGCTGTCACCGAGCCCCTGATCGCTGGCCACGGCGCCGAGCACGACACTCGGGTGGAGGTGGAGCGGGAGGTGATGCCAGACCCCCAGCACCCCCCCCGGCCCAGTCCTTGGCCGGGGTGGGGCTGTGACCCCTCTGTCCCCACGCAGAGGGAGGTCCTGGCCCCCACGCCCCCCGCCGGCATCACGCGCTCCAAGTCCAAGCACGAGCTGAAGCTGCTGGAGAAGATTCCGGACAACGCCGAGGCCACCGTGGTGCTTGTGGGTACGGAGGGGCCGTGGTGGGGATGAGAGGTTGGGGACCCCATGGTGTGGGCTCCTGCAGTGATGTGTCCCCTCCTGTACCCTCCACAGGGTGTGGGGATGGGGATGGGGGTTGGAGACCCCTTGGTGGGCTCCCACAGAGACGTGTCCTCCCTGTGCCCCCTCCCCAGGGTGTGGGGATGGGGGTTGGGGACTCTATGATCAGCTCCCACAGTGATGTGTCCCCCCCGTGCCCCCTCCCCAGGCTGTGTGGAGTTCCTGGACCAGCCCACCATGGCCTTCGTGCGGCTGCAGGAGGCGGTGGAGCTGGACTCGGTGCTGGAGGTGCCGGTCCCGGTCCGGTTCCTCTTTGTGCTGCTGGGGCCCAGCAGCACCCACATGGACTATCACGAGATCGGGCGCTCCATCTCCACCCTCATGTCCGACAAGGTGGGTGCTGGTCCCCAGACCCCCACCCCAGTCCCCCAGCCTGGCCACCCGCCCACTGCCCTGACCCCCAGTCCCCCGCCCCAGCCTCCTGCCCTGCCACACAGCTTCCCGCCCCAGCTCCCAACCCCCTGCCCCAGCCACCACCACGACCCCCAGTCCCCTGCTCTGATCCCCAGCCCACCTCCCTGGTGCCAGCCTCCAGCCCCCTGCCCCAGCTCCCAGCCCTCAGCCTTCACCCCTAGCCACAGCCTCCAAGCCCCTGCCCTGACCCCCAGCCCCCTGCCCCAGCACCCACACTCCTTCCCTGACCTCCAGCCACCACCACGACCCCCACCCCCTGCCCCGGCTCCCAGCCACCCGCCCTGACCCCTCCGCTGCCCCGCAGCAATTCCACGAGGCTGCCTACCTGGCCGACGACCGGCACGACCTGCTCAACGCCATCAACGAGTTCCTGGACTGCAGCGTGGTGCTGCCGCCCTCCGAGGTGCAGGGCGAGGAGCTGCTGCGCAGCGTCGCCCACTTCCAGCGCCAGATGCTGCGCAGGCGCCAGGAGCAGGAGCGGCGGCTGCTGCTGGAGCCCAAATCCCCCGAGGAGAAAGGTTGGGATGAGAGACTGGGGGACGCTCTGTACAGGGGCTGGAAGGGGCTGCCCAGAGAGGGGGTGGGTGCCCCGTCCCTAGGGGTGTTGAAGGCCAGGTTGGCTGGGGCCCTGGGCAACCTTGTGTAGCTCCAGGCCTGGAGGTTGGTGTCCCTGCCTGTGTCAGGGGGTTGGAGCTCTGGGACCCCTGGGGTCCCTTCCAAGCCAGAACAGGCTGGGATTCTATGGCTCTATGAAAGGTGCTGGGGAGCTGGGAGTGGGGCAGGGTCTGGCTGGGGGTGCCTGGCCCCTGGGATCTCACCGCCTGTCCATCTGTCCGTCCGGGTGCAGCGCTGCTGAAGCTGAAGGTGGTGGAGGGTGAGGAGGAGGAGGAGGAGGACGATCCGCTGCGGCGCACGGGGCGGCCGTTCGGGGGGCTGATCCGGGACGTGCGGCGCCGGTACCCCAAGTACCTGAGCGACTTCCGGGACGCGCTGAACCCCCAGTGCATCGCCGCCGTCATCTTCATCTACTTCGCCGCGCTGTCACCAGCCATCACCTTCGGGGGGCTGCTGGGTGAGCGCCGGGGCGGGGGGTGCCGGGGGGGGTTGAAGCGGCCCCGTGGCACCGGGGTGGCTGAGCCCTTCCTGCCCGCAGGGGAGAAGACGCAGGACCTGATCGGGGTGTCGGAGCTGATCATCTCCACGTCGCTGCAGGGCGTGCTCTTCTGCCTGCTGGGCGCCCAGCCCCTGCTCATCATCGGCTTCTCGGGGCCGCTGCTTGTCTTTGAGGAGGCCTTCTTCACGGTGAGGGGCTGACCCTGGCAGCAGGGCTCCTATCCCACTGCCACGGGGGCAGATGGTCCCCTGACACCCCCCAGCCCCACGGCTCCTGACAGGGCCTTTCCCGCCCCCCTGCCCGGGGCTCTGCCCCCGCCCTGTGGCTGTCTGTCCTGCTGATGCCCGTCCGTCCGTCCGTCTGCCCGGCCCCGGCAGTTCTGCACGTCCAACGAGCTGGAGTACCTGGTGGGGCGCGTCTGGATCGGCTTCTGGCTCATCCTCATCGTGCTGGTCATGGTGGCCTTCGAGGGCAGCTTCCTGGTGCGCTTCGTCTCCCGCTTCACCCAGGAGATCTTCGCCTTCCTCATCTCCCTCATCTTCATCTACGAGACCTTCTCTAAGCTGGCCAAGGTGAGCCGGTGGTGCCGGGGCGCCCGCAGGGCTGGGGAGGGGAGGAGGGGACACAGGGCACCAGGCTGAGCACGACGCTGCTGCAGATCTTCCAGGAGCACCCGCTGAACAGCTGCCAGATGGGGAACGGCACGGGCAACGAGGCCTGGGGGACCCTCAGCACCAGCGCCGCCAATGGCACCGCCAACGGCACCGCCAACAGCACCGCCAGCCACGCCGCGGCCAAGGTGACGGGGAAGCCCAACACGGCGCTGCTCTCGCTGGTGCTCATGGCCGGCACCTTCTTCATCGCCTTCTTCCTGCGCAAGTTCAAGAACAGCCGGTTCTTCCCGGGACGGGTGCGTGGGGCTGGCGGGACGCGGCGCAGGGCCCAGGGAGGAGGCGCTGGGACGGGCTGACGCTGCTCTTCCCCCAGATCCGGAGGCTCATCGGGGACTTTGGGGTGCCCATCGCCATCCTGGTGATGGTGCTGGTAGACTACAGCATCCAGGACACCTTCACGCAGGTCAGTGCTGCCCGCCTGCCCCCGCAGCACCCACACCCCCTCCCCATGGGGCCCTGGCACCACCTGCCCACCCCGACAGCACCCACACCCCCTCCCCACGGGGCCCTGGCACGGCCCCAGCTCCCCATGTTGGTGGCACTGTCTCTCCCCACCATGGCCACCTCCGGCTCCTGGCACCTTGCCTTTCCCCCCGGCTTTGCTGGAGCCCTTTGAGCCCAGCTGTGGTGGGCTGCAGCCCCACAGCCCCCATGCTCTGTGGGAGCAGTGCGCCAGGGGTGCGTAAGGGGCAGTGCCAGTGCCCCCCCCCAGCGCCTCTCACCTGTCCCTGCAGAAGCTGACTGTCCCCAGTGGGTTCTCGGTGACGGCGCCGGCCAAGCGGGGCTGGGTGATCAACCCCCTGGGCGAGAAGAGCGACTTCCCCGTCTGGATGATGGTGGCCAGCGGCCTCCCCGCCATCCTTGTCTTCATCCTCATCTTCATGGAGACGCAGATCACCACGTGAGCGCAGCGGGGCAGGGCTGGGGGCCCGGCAGGGCTGCGGGGGGGCAGGGCGTGCCCAAACGTACCGTGCCGAGCTGCGCTGCGCCGTGTCACCCCGTGCCGTGCTGTGCTACCCTGCACCGTGCCATGTCACCCCATGCCACCCCACGCCGTGCCGTGCCACCCTGTGCCATGCCATGCCATGCCATGCCATCCCACGCTGTGCCGTGCCACCCCGCGCTATGCTGTGCCATGCAATGCTGCGCTGTGCTGTGCCATGCCACCCCCGTACCATGCCATCCGTGCCACCCCGCTCTGTGCTGTGCCATGCAATGCTGCGCTGTGCCACGTTGAGCCATGCTGAGCTGTGCCACGCCAAACTGTGCAGTGCTGCGCCGTGCCGAGCCCTGCCGAGCTTTGCCGCGCCGCGCCGAGCACCGCCGACCGTCTGCCCTTGTGCCCAGGCTGATCATCAGCAAGAAGGAGCGGATGCTGCAGAAGGGCTCCGGCTTCCACCTCGACCTGCTGCTCATCGTGGCCATGGGCGGCTTCTTCGCGCTCTTCGGGCTGCCCTGGCTGGCGGCGGCCACGGTGCGCTCGGTGACACACGCCAACGCCCTCACCGTCATGAGCAAGGCCGTGGCGCCCGGGGACAAGCCCAAGATCCAGGAGGTGAAGGAGCAGCGGGTCACCGGGCTGCTGGTGGCTGTGCTCGTCGGTAGGTCTGCCGTGGACCCCCAACTCCCTCTGCTCTTTCTGTGTGGGGCTGGGCAGCCCTGGGGGGCTGTGGAGAGGGGTGTGGGGGGATGTGGGGTCCTGGACTTGCTGGGAGCTGGGGTGCCCTGAGTCCTGGCCATCCTGTCCCTGGTGATGCAGGAGCCTCCCCAGGAGGGGCAGGGGGTGGCCGGGGTGGGAGGAGGGGGCCGGGGGTTGAGTCCTGCCGCCAGCCGGGGCTCTGACGCCCCCTCCCCGGGCGCCGTGGTGACCCTGCTCTGCCAGGCCTGTCCATCGTCATCGGGGCCCTGCTGAAGAAGATCCCCCTGGCCGTGCTCTTCGGGATCTTCCTCTACATGGGCGTCACCTCCCTCAACGGCATCCAGTTCTACGAGCGGCTGCAGCTGCTGCTGATGCCCCCCAAGCACCACCCCGACGTCCCCTACGTCAAAAAGGTGTGTGTGGAGGGGGTGTCCTCGGGTGGGGGGCTTTGGGGGGGTCCAGACCCTGGTGTGGGGCAGTCCTGGGGTAAGGGGTGCTGGGGCGTCTGTGGGACGGGATCTGCCAAAGCCTTTTTGGGGGCTGGGGTGGTTCCTGTGGGGCAGCCAGACCCTGCAGGGCTGGTGGGGGCTGGGGGTCCTGGTGCTGGTGGGGGGAGCCAGGCTGTTGGTGGGGGCGGGACTGGGGGTCCTGGTGGGTTGGGGTGGGGGCAGGCTGTTGGTGTGAAGGTCCGGGGTCCTGGGGGAGGGGCGGGGGGGCAGGCTGTCGGTGTGGGGGAGGCCGGGGGTCCTGGTGCTGGTGGGGGGTGAGGGACACGGGCTCCGTCAGGCACCCAGAGCCGCTGCCCCGCGCAGGTCCGCACGCTGCGCATGCACCTCTTCACCGGGCTGCAGCTGGGCTGCCTGGCCGTGCTCTGGGCCGTCATGTCCACCGTGGCCTCCCTGGCCTTCCCCTTCATCCTCATCCTCACCGTGCCGCTCCGCATGTGCCTGCTCAGCCGCATCTTCACTGACCGCGAGATGAAGTGTGTAAGTGCTCTGCACCCGCGGGTGCTGGGGGGGCCATGGGGGCTGGGAGAGGCTGGGGGGGGCCGTGGGGGCTGGGGGGGTCCGTGGGGGCTGGGAGAGGCTGGGGGGGCTCGGGGACCCCCCTGTGCTGCCCCTCAGCCGCCCGTCCCGCAGCTGGACGCGGACGAGGCCGAGCCCATCCTGGACGAGCGGGAAGGGGTGGACGAGTACAACGAGATGCCGATGCCGGTGTGAGCCCGGGCACCCCGCGGCTGCGGGATGGGCACAGCCAGGACCCCCCCGTGCTGCTGCCCCCCACGATGGTGACCAGCCCCCCGCGATGGGGATGAACCCCCCGCGATGGGGACCAGCCCCCCGTGCTCCCCGTGCCTTTGTGGGGGGACACCTGCCAAAGAGATGCCGGCCCGTGGCCTCGCCCCGCCGGAGACCCCCACTCCTCCCGCGGGGGGTCCGGGGCTGTGCCCCGCCTCGGGTCCCCTCCAGCACAGCCAGAGCACGGCAAGGGGTGCAGCCCCGTGCCCCCCCACAGCCCCCGGCCCTGGGCTCCCACCGACAATCAGGCGTTTCCCAAACCCCACTGGGTTTTATTTAAGGCAGTAACTTAACGGCAATAACCCCCCCGGCAGCGAGCGGGGCAGAGGCCGGGGGCCCCCAGACCCCCCTCCCGCGGGGGGCCGGGGGTGGAATAAAGAGGACGGACTTTGCACACTTTTCACCGGTTTTATTGTAAAGTGACCCCCTCCCCCCACACCCCCAACCCTGCCCCGGGAGCAGCCCCTGCCCAACCCGCTCCCCACCCTGCCCAGGCTCCGCCACACCCCCCACCCAAAACCCAGGGTCCCCCCAGACCCTGGGGTCCCCGCAGGCGGGGGTGGGGGGCCAGGCCCAGCCCTCCCTCCCAGCAGCGGTGTTGGGGCTCAGGGACACCCCACCCCACACCCCCCCCCGCAGCCGGGGCTGGGTGCCAGCAAGGCCCCCTCCCCCTCCCCCCCCCCCCACCCCAGCAGCACGGACCCCAACACCCCCCCCCCCCCCCCCCCAGCACCGAGCCGCTCCCCATCCCCACTAACAGCAATAAATACCTCGCGCCTCCCAGCCCCCTCCGAGGAGCAGGTGCCCCCCTGCTCTGCCCCCCCCGCTCTGTCCCCCACCCCCCCGGCCCTCAGAAGCGCAGCTCCCTCAGCTTCTGCCGCAGGTAGTGCTTGGCCTCCTCGATGCCACTCACCTTCTCCAGCTCCGTGTAGGGCAGCTGCAAGGGGGACAGAGCCTCAGTGCACCCCAGGGCACCCCAGCACCCCACTCCGAGCAGGGATGGCGGGGGGGCACCCCAGAAGGGGGGTGAGCCCCAGCCCTGCATCCCGCTGAGCAGGGGGCTGATAGGGGGTCCCGAGTTGCCGGTGCCTGGCTGCGCTGGCTCTGCCCCCCCGTCCCCCGAAACCCACTCCTGCCAATGGGACCCCCATCCCCACACGACCACACCGTGGGGCCACCACCCCCAGCCGCCCCCAACCGCCACAGAGGGAGGAAGAGCGAAACCCAGCCACCCCCCCAGCGCGGGGTGGGGACTGGAGCTGCGGCGAGGGGGGACAAAGGGGGACAAGGGGGGATGAGGGGAAGGGGACTCATCTCTGGGGAGGCAGCTGGAGACTCCACCATGTGCCGCAGGGGTCTGGCTGCACCCCTGAGCAGTGGCCAGCGCAGAGGTGCGGCCATGGGAGGGGTGGGGGTTCAAGGCAGGGGCCTTTCCCAGCAACATGGGGTCCCCGAGGGCACGGCCAGGGAGCAGGGGACAGGAGGACCGTGGCCATGCTTTGGCTGCAACCCGGACACCCCACTCCGAGGCAGCAGGGCCCAGCGTCCCCCCCACGCTGCCCCTGTGGTCCCACAGCCCTGGCAGCCCCCAGGAGATGCTGGTGCTGCCCGGAACAGGTAACAACCCCACCCCGGACCCAGGCCAGGACCCTGTGGCGAAGCTCCGGCACCACAGGAGCAGCGCCAGGAGAGCTGCAGGCAGAATGGCCCAGCACAGGGACAGGGTCCTGCTGCAGCACCTGGGGGTGCCTGGGACACCGTGCCCCCCCGAGACGTGCCCCAGCTCCCACCAGTATGTGCCTGCCCGGGGGAAGCGGCTCCTCCCTTGAGCAGCAGGTCTGATGGAACTCAGTGCAGGGATGGGGTGAGTGGCACAGGGACAGCACATCAGGGAAGGAGAGGTGCTGCCGTGGGTCCCACTGAGGGTCCCAGACCACCACGGGTGAGCAGATAAACCCCACTGTCCCCTGGCCAGGTGCTGTCACTGGCACCAAAGGAACCCCAAAGGAACCCTGAAGGAATGCCAGAGGAACCCCATCCTCCAGCTGTGGGGTGTCCCAAGCCCAAGCGTGGGGGAACAGGGATGTGGGAAGGATCAAGGGCAGGACCCTGGGGAGGATCGAGGGCAGGACCCCCGGGGAGGATCGAGGGCAGGACCCCCGGGGAGGAGCACATCCTCACCAGGAGCAGCCGAGGGAGAAGGGAAGGGGCTGAGAGCTGGCACAGCTGCGGGCAGAGCCAAGGGGTCACCCTGCCACAGCCCCCCAAAAGGCAGCTGTGAGGCAGCCCCACCACTGGGTCCAGGAAGGGCTGGAGACGCCAGCGACCGGGCTGGGCCCTGTGCTGGTTCTGCTGAGGGAAGGTGCTGATGGCCCCGCACAGGCACACGGCCGGGCAGGTCAGCACCAGCCTGGGCAGCTCAGCACCGGGCTGGGCAGCTCAGCGCCAGGGCTGGGCAGCTCAGGCAGGGCTGTGCCAGGCAGCTCAGCGCCGTGCCAGGCTCTGCAGGCAGCCCTGTGCTGCTCCAGCAGACGTACACGATGCGACAGCCGAGGCGGGAGGCTGCAAGTGGAGCATGAGGAGCCAAGGGCCGGCACAGAGCAGCAGCGCCCAGGGTCAGTGCAGGGGCCAGGAGGGGCTGGCATCCTCCTTAGCGACCTGGGCAATGGCAACGAGCCGGGAGGAGTGGCTGGCACACGGAGCAGGGGCGGCTGGCACACGGGACAGGGGTGCTGCCCCTCGGAAGGACCGAAAGGGCTGGAGAAGCAGCCCTGGGCTGGAAGGAAGACCCATCCCTGAGACATCCCGAACCCAGGCAGACACGGTGCTGAGTGGCACTGGACAGGGCTGGGGCAGAGACTCCACCATCCCCAAGTGCAGTTGCTGAAGGGGAGGAAATAACCTCCAAGGAGAAGAGCAAGAGCCCCACAGAGCCAGGACACGGCTCTGGCACTGCCCGAGGCCTCTCCTTGAAGGGGGGCTGAGGCACCCAGCCCCTCTGGCAGCTGCATGGCAGTCAGCACATCGATCCAAGAGCTCCTGCAGCCCCACCGCGATGCACAGGGCACCTGATGCCACTTGTCCACAGCCCTGCCCATCCTGCCTTGCTCCTCTGACATCCCCCTGGGCCACAGAGCCAGTGGGGACACGCCGGCAGCCAGGGCAGAGCTCGAGCATGGGACAGGGCAGCTGCTCCTGCTCACGGCTCCCAAAGGGCAGCGCAGCCCCGGGACTGGCCAAGCGATGCACAAACACGGGGCTGCCGAGCAACAGACGTCGCCAACCGCAGTGCGAGGAGCTCTGTGCCAGCATGCCATGCCACTGCCACGCCGCGGGGTGAGAGGCTTTAGGGAGGGGCTGTGGGACCGCTGGGTTCCTGGATCCAGGGCTGAGATCCAGGAAGTGGAGCAGTGATGGGGATGGAGCCGCCTGTCCCAGTTGCTGCCCTGGGAAAGGTGTGTTGCTCCACACACAGTCCTGTGGGAGCCGTGGGGCTCGGCACGGCACCGGAGGCTTTGGGAGGAACCCGATGGCAGTGAAGCCTCGAGGGCTCCTCAGCCACAGCACTGGAGCCAGAGGCCGAGGACTGGCAGGGGCACGGCTCAACTGGGCCCCACGCACAGCACGAGGCACAGGCTCTGCCACGCCACGGCCATGCCACGGCAAAGGGAACAGGCGTCCCATCCCCAGGCCTGAGCCAGCTTCCCTTTCTCCCCCCATCTGCTGTGAGACGGGTACTGGCTCTGGGGGGAGGAAGCCCAAGGGGAAGGGGATGAGGGGGCTCTCCCCGGGGCAGGGGGTCTCTCCCCTCAGTGTTCTGCTCTCCTCTGGGTGCCAGGGCTGGTCTCACCCACCCAGAGACGCTCTCAGGGGTGCGGGGGCCATGGGGGAGGGCGGAAAGGAGCGGTGAGGATGAGTCAGTGCTTCCTCTCCGAAGCAGAAGTAGGAGGGACGGCGTCCGGGGCGGTGTCACCGCAGGGATGCCAGCGCGCCAGCGCAGCCCCCACCGCAGCCCCCCCGCTTACCTGGACCAGGCAGTAGCCCAGCAGCCGCAGGTGCCGGTCCCTCATGGCTCGGGAGCCCACCAGGATGTCCGAGTTCTGGCAGTAGTGCCACTTGTCGTTGACTGACAGCACCACCCTGCCGGGACAGAGCGGGACGGTCACCCCGGCAGCGGCAGGAGGGGCGGCACCCCCAAACCCTGCCTGGTGCCCACCCCGGGGTGCCTGCCCCACAGCAGGAGCGGGAGGGGGTGCAGGTCCGGGAGGGCTGCGTACCTCTGGATCTCTTCAGTGCCCGGCGGCCCGTCGCCCGGTCCTCGCTTGGGGCTGGGCCGGCACGGGGAGGGCGGAGGGCAGGGGTCCTCGCTGGCGGGGGGGCTCCTCTCCTCCTCTTCCTCCGGGGGCTGCTCCCCTGGGAAGCGGCTGCGCTCATGCGCGGGGCAGCTGGTGGCTGCCTCCTCCTCCTCTTCCTCCTCCAGGATCTTGCCGATGGGGAACTGGAAGAGGGTGGCGGTGGAGCTGCCCCGGGGCGAGCAGTCGGGGGTGCCGGCCGGCTGTGCCGAGAGGCACTCGGAGGGGCTGCTCAGCGTGGAGCTGCCCTGGCTCTCCAGGGAAGACTCCTTGCTCAGCCCACAGTAGTAGTCCGAGGGGGGCTGGTAGCAGGGGCCCCCCGGGGCAGGGCACAGCGTGGGCAGGAACCGCCCGGCCAGGCTGTTCTCCCGGGGGCCGGGGGGGCTGCTCGGCGTCTCCGGAGCGAAGGGGGCAAAGTCCTGCAAGTCCGAGGTGAGGGCCAGGACGCTGGAGCGCAGGGACAGGGCGGCGGGGGTGGCGCTGGGGGCGGCGGGGGCCTTGGACGCCGCGGGGACGCGGGACAGAGGCAGCACAGTGCCCGCGCGGTTAATCCACAGCAGGAAGTCTGTGGGGAGAGGACGTGGGTCAGAACCAGCACCCCAGCACGGCCCAGGGACCCCAGCCCGGGCTGGAAGCCCCCGCTCCACTCATCCAGCTGAGGAGGAGCTCAAGGAGCAAAGCATCGTCGGGCGAGTGGTGACATCGCAGCCAAACCCAGTTCTGCCCCATTAACCCCCCACACCCCAGGCAGCCCCGAGCCCCCCCCAGCTGGCTACCTGTGCAGTACCCGGGGGGCAGCACCTCGTCCTGCCGGTAGCACTCCTCTCCCACCAGCTGCCGCAGGGCCTCGGCCACCAGCCCCTTGTAACTGAGGGGACAAAGAAGAGTCAGAAGATGCAGCAGGAGGGCCCCTGGCCTGCCCCGCTCCCCCCCAGCCCCTCCGTGCTAAGGCGGGCAGCCCCCCAGGCACAGGGAATGCCGGGGGCTGGGGGCTCTACTGCTCTGGACAGGGGGCAGGTCAGCCCATGCTGCGGCACGGCCACTCCTGCCATGGCTCCACCAGCCAAAGGGCAAAGTGGCTGACCCACGGCTGCTGAGGGACTCGAGACGCAGCCGAGGGACACAGAGCAGCGGGAGGCTCGTACGGTGGCGCTGAGCCAGTGTTGGGGCTCGATGACCTGAAGGGCTTTTTCCAACCCCAAGGAGCCCGTGCTTCCACGCCTCTCCCGTGCAGGCGTTAAGCACCGCCGGGCCAGGCCCCTGCCAGAGCCAGGCCACAGGCCCTGTGACGCTGTGCTGGGCCCCTGCCGGAGCCAAGCTGCAGACCCCACACCACCCGTCCCTCCCCGTGCCCTGACCTGTACTTCCTGTTGGCCTCGTCAGCTGTCAGGGCGTGCTCGAACATGAGGACGCGGTAGCGCGGGTCGAGGCGTGGGCCGCTGTACTCGCGGAACTCCAGCTCCACCGCCGCGTCCAGCAGCGAGAGGTAGCGGCGCACGATCAGCGCGTAGGGGCTGCCTGCGGGGACAGGGTGGCTGGCTGGGCGCCGGCCCGGAGACCACCCAGCAGAGAACCCCCCCCCCCCGGCAGAGACCCTCACAGCACAGCCCCGGCCCCTGCCGAGCTGTCCCGTGCTCTGTGGGGGCTCCGCTCTGCCAGACACTCTCCTAACCCGCCCCCCCAGCCCCCCAGCCCTGGCAGATGCCCCACATACTCATCACGTTGGTGATGAAGGCCGGGGAGAAGACTTGGTGCAGGACGCTCTGGGGGAAGTGGCTCAGCTGGAACATGGACATGAGGATGTTGACGGTGGCCAGGGGTGAGCTGCCCGCCTTCTGCTCCAGGATGGCCTCCAGCTTGGGGAAGAGCTCGCTGTGGTTGGATGGGCGGTAGTTCATGCGGCTGAAGGGGAACACCAGCTTCTGGATCACCTGTGGGGAGGAAAGATCAGGCCCCGGGGCAGGATGAGGCCCCAGCCCAGGGGGACACGGTGGTTGCCCCAGCCCCAACACGCACCTTGCTGTCCAGCTGCTCCCCTCGCTTCAGGAGGAAGTTGGCGATGGTGTCGAGCAGCCGGGGCTCGCGCAGCCGGTGCCGTGCCACGTACTTGGCGATGAGGGCCATGGTGTAGGGGGTGAGGTTCTCCGCCTTCCGGGGCAGCCACTCTGCAGAGAAACCACAGTGGGGTCTGCTGGGGGCCCGGCTCTGCCCGAACCGCAGCTCTCCAGGAGCCAGAGCCGTCCTGCTGGACCCCAGGTGCCTTCCAGAAGCGATGAGTCAGGGGGGCTGAGCCAGATTCCCCCGGGGCACAGCTGAGCGCAGCCAGGATGGGCCCTCCCATGGAAACCACCCTGCTCCTGGTCTCAAGGCAGCCTGGCAGCGCTGGGCTGGCCAAGTCAGGCTGCCATAATGCAGAGCTCGGCTCCAGCCTCACCACCACCAGCCCCGGTGCCGTCACGAACCCGGGTGCTCAGGAAGAGGAGCCTCTGGGGCCGATGGAGCCCAGCGCCCCCCATACCGGGCCCGGCTGGAGGCCTGCCCTCACCTGCCATGCTGCGGATGAAGCGCTCCTGGCGGTTCTCGTAGAAGAGCTGGGAGCTGAAGATGGCCTCCAGGGCCTTGTTGTTGGCCTCCTGAGCACACAGGGCCAGCATCTCGTCCAAGAGGGCCAGCTCGTGCTCCCGCATGGCGCTCACCTGCCCCAGCGTGTGCCGGACCAGGCGCAGGATCTTGCGGTTGTTGATGAGCTGCTGGTCGGAGGCCGGGAGCCCCTGGAGCGCCTGCGCCCGCAGCCGGTAGTAGGAGAGGAGCAGGAAGAGGGTCTGGGGGTGGCGCTCCTTCTCCAGGTGCCGCTCCAGGCTGCTGAGGCAGGACTCGACCAGAGGGTGCGGGCTGGACGGGTGCAGCCGCATCACGCTGCTGAACACCATGGAGACGTCCTTCTGGTTGAAGCGGCCCAGGCGGCTGCGGGACTCCTCCTCCAGCACCCGCACCAGCGGCGACTCCCCGGGCAGCCCTAAGGCAGGGAAGGGGTTAGGGGTGCCTGGACCCCAGCTCACACCTTCACCCGGCACCGCTGTCCCGCAGGCACAAGGCTGCGGCTGGAGGACGCTGGCTCTGCCGTGCCGGTGACGAGGGAGGGAGGGAAGGAGACTGGTTTGGTGAGGCCCAACCAGTACAGCGGCGCACCCGCACCACTGGAAGAGGTCATGTGGAGCCCTGGACCATCCCCAGCCCCCCCAACACAGCAGAAGCCTCTCAGCTTATCCACAGAAGCTCCATCTCTTCCTTACCCTCAGCCTTCCCCCGTCACTGATGCGCCTTGAGAAGGACTTGCAGCCCCACAGGCATCAGTCGCAAAGCAACGGGGCTCAGTGCACCCCAAACCAACCCCTCGCGCCCGGAGTTGATCCCCTCCTGCCTGGCCCTCTCCCACTCCGTGTTCCCTATTGAGATAGGGAGCCTGCTTTGGCAGGGGGGTTGGACCCGATGATCTCTTGAGGTCCCTTCCAACCCCTAAGATTCTGTGATTCTGTGATTCTGTGATTCCTCCCGACTCGGCTCCTGGGGCAAACGTGTCCCTCTGGCACGGGACGGGGGGCCGAGGGGCCGGGCAGGAGGCAGAGGCCATCCCTGTGTGTCAGGAAGGGTATTTTGGGTGCTCCGTGCCCCAGGGTGCTGCAAGGGGCCCTGGCAGCCCACCCACTGCTCCCCTCGCCCACCTGACGCCAGCCCAGTTCGCACAGGGGCTTCAGAGCCGCTGAGGCAGCGTGGGGCACGTCGCGGCGCCTCGTCCCGCACCAGAGCCCTGTCCCAGGGCAGGCAGCACAGGGCTGGCCTGAGCAGCTGCTCTGTTCCTCCTCAGGGACCCCCGAAAGGTGGGTTTGCGCCCCTGTTAGCGAGTGGGTGCGTGTGGTGAGCGAGGCAGGGAGACTGGTGGAGCACAAAGCAGGGTCATGGGCAGAGCAGGCCGGGGGCAGCCCCGAGCTTGGGGCCAACAAACAAGAGGCAGAGGGGGAATCACAGAAACGTCCCCCCGGCCCCTCAGCGGGGTCCAGAGTCACTGCACTGACCACAGCCAGGACTGGGCGGCTCCGTGTGTGGCTGAGCTGAGGCCTCAGCCTGGCATGTGGCAGTGGCAGGGGACGAGCAAGGGGGACAGAGCAGCACAGGGCTGGCAGGACCACTGGCGTGGGGAGGACAGGCACCTGCCAGGCACCGACCCCTTCCTCACAGGTGGGGAGCACGTGGGACCCCTGGCAAAGGACACAGCCCACTGCCCGCTGCTGCCCAGGAACCCAGAGCAGCCCAAAGCCTTTCCCAGCAGCCGGTGACACGGGGCTCGTGGCGTGCCCAGGCTTCAGTGGAGACCTCGTGTCCCACTTCACTGCTTTGATGTTCATGGGTCTCAGGGGCTGGAACCAAACCCAAGGAGGGGTTCACCCTGACCCCGCCGTGCAGCACTGCAGGGCTTCGCCCGCCCTCGGGGCCCACGTGCTGGGTGCTCCTGCCAGTCGAGCCCCCCAGCACTCAGTCCCCGGGGCCCACGTACTGGGTGTTCCTTCCAGCTGAGCCTCTTGAGCACTCGGTCCCCACATGCTGGGTGCTCCCTCCAGCCAAGCCCCCAGCACTCGGTCCCTGGGTCCCTACAGAATCACCTCCATCCAGGAGCGCAGCCCCGCCAGCCGCAGCTGCCACCCCCGAAACCCACAGGGAGTCCAGGCACCGGGTCCCGTCTCTCCTCCCACAGCCTGGCCAGCAAGCTCGCCCTTCACCCCGAACACCGCCCCGTGTCCTGCCGCCCACCTCCCCGTCCTCCGCCCCGGCACTCACCCAGCGCGGCGGCGGCGTACAGGCAGTTGACGATGCTGAAGTTGTCGAACTTGGAGCAGCCGCTGATGATGGCCTGGCAGAGCGTCTGGAACTCGGGCTGCTCCAGCACCGGGCCAGGCCCGCGGCTCTCCCCGTTCAGCTGCTGCTGCAGGAGCTGGCCCAGCTTGTGCAGGGCGATGGGGTAGTGGCTGGCAGACACCTTGCTGGGGTTCTGCGTGACCCAGCGCAGCACCTCGCCCACGCTGCGCGAGCGCTCGATCAGCCGCTTCATGGTGAAGAAGGTGTCGTAGCTCATCTTCTCGTGGATGAAGTTCCAGCTCTTCCTCTTGCCGTGGCCCCGCGGCGCCCGGTAGGCGTCGGGCGGGAAGGGGTGCAGCAGCCCATGGCCGTAGGGGTCCAGGGGCAGCAGCACAGCCCGCGGCTTCGCTTTGCCCGCGCAGTAGCAGGCGGGATACATCCCGGCCCCGCTCCGGTCACCGGCAGCCAGGCCCCGCAGGACGACGGGCCGCGCGCCCTCCCGGGTCAGAGCACGGAGCCATGGCAGCAGGCGCAGCATGGCGAGGGCTGGCCGGCTCGAGGGGCTGCGGAGAACCGGGAGACCCTGGGGACGAGAGCGGGGCTGAGGGGGCGGCCGGAGCCGGGAGGGAACCCCGCCTCCCCGGCGCGCAGAGACCCGGCCTGGCTCCGGGGCCACAGAGGCACCCCGGCCGTGTCCAGCAGCCCCGGCACCGGGACCCCAGGACCCCCGTACCGCTCCTCCGCCGGTACGAGACTCCCAGGCCGCCCCTCCCGCGGTACCGGGACCCCGGGCCGCTCCTCCCGCGGTACCGGGACCCCGGGCCGCTCCGGGCCGCCCCTCCCCGGATACCAGGACCCTCTGGCCGCTCCTCCCCGGGTACCGGGACCCTCTGGGCGCTCTTCCCCGGTACCGGGACCCTCTGGCCGCTCCTCCCCCGGTACCGGGACCCCTGGGCCCCTCCTCCCCCGGTACCGGGACCCCCAGGCCGCGCCGGGCCCCGGCCGCCGGTCCCCCCCCCATCCGCGCGCCCCACCCCCATCCCCAGGGCCGCCCATCCCAACCGCCGCCCGCCCAGCCCAGGCGCCCCCCCCGCCCCCATCCCGTCCCTACATGGCGCTCACGGCCGCGCTGGGACCCGCCGCCGCCCCGGCCGCTCAGCACCCCCCGGACCCCGAGTCCGCCATCTTCCCGTCGGCCCCCGGAGGCCCGAGGGAGGCCGCGGCCCCGCCTCCCTCCCGCTCGCGCGGCCCACACTTCCGGGGGGCGGGGCGGTGCGCGGGGTGCGAACGGCTGCCCGTGGGGCGGGGCGACCCCAGCGGCGCAGGCGCGATGTGGCGCTGCGGCACGCGCGGCCCCGGCAGGCTCCGCCCTCCTCCCCCGGGCCCGCCCTCCTCCCCTCACTCCCCCCTCCCCCCCATCCCCGGCGCAGCTGATCCAGGACGCGGCCGGTCCGTCCGTCTGTCCGTTCTCTTTAATCGGCGCGGCGAGCGCAGCGCCCGGCGGGACAGCGGCGGGCGGGGGGACAGCGGGGCCGGGAGGCCGCCCTGTGCGGGGCGTGGGGGGGGGGGGCGAGGGGCTCCCGCGGTGCCCGTTCTTGCACCGCCCCCGGCCCCTGTCCCGGCCCCGGCGCACGCTGCCCGCCCCCGAGCCCCTCGGGGCACACAGTCCGCGTCCCAGAACCCCCTCCCCCCCCCAGGTTCCGTTGCGGCGGGCGGGCTCCGGCCGGGACCCAGCACGTCCCGGGCACGGCGGCTCCTTCCCTCAGGCGCGGGGCTGTGCTATCTGCGGTACATGGTGAAGGCCATGAAGCTGAAGAGCAGCGTGAGGCCAGCCAGGAAGGTGGTAGCGGTGGCGGTGAAGACGTGGCGGTACTGCAGCTGGAAGTACCAGAGCACGGCCAGCATCAGCACGAAGAGCGGCAGCATCAGGCTGCCCACGTTGAGGGCAGCGTGCACGGGGTCAGCGGAGGCGCGGGGCCCGGCGGGCGCGGGGGCCGGGCCGTGCTGGGAGATGTGGCAGTGCAGGACGCTGTTGTGGGCCAGGTGCAGGGCGGCCAGGCTCTGGGTATCGTCGCGCAGCAGCTGGCCCTGGTAGATCAGCCTCACTTGCTGCTCCTGCCCGGGGAAATAGGCCCTGGGGGGGGAGGGTGAGGAAGGAGATGTCACCCTCCTGCTGGACAGCGGCCCACGCCCACCCCCCCCCACCCCCACCCCCGGTGCCCCAAGGTCTCTGCCAGGACCGGCGGGCTCACCAGGGCGGGCACACACCACCCACACCAGGGCAAGCGCTCAGCCGCTCGGGAGCCGGGAAGGGGCCGCCGATGGGACTCAGGGTCCCCCTGACCCCCCGACTCAGGTCTTCCCCGCCCCTTCCCTCCCGCAGCAGCCACATCCCCGAGCCGGCGCCGCGGGGAGACCCGTGCCCTCACCTCTTCAGTGCCCCGACGGTGTCTCCGGGGCGCACCCGGACCAGGCGCTCTGTGTCGTTGAGGAACTTCAGCCGCAGCACCATCACCGGCTCGGCGGGACCGTCGTTCCCCTCGGAGGACGGACCCTGCGCGGCGGCGGCAGTGGCAGCGGCGGTGGCGGCGTGGTGAGGACCGACCCGGGGCCGCAACCCGGCCGCCGTCCCGCCCGCTCCATCGGGGACCGCTCCGTCCGCCGCCGCCGCCGCGGGGGCTTTGTGCTCTGCGGGCGCCGGGGCAGCGCTCGGGGCCTCCTCGGCCGGCGGCGCGGCGGGCTCCGGTGCGCGGGTGGAGGCCCAGGCCAGCCCCAGCACCGCAACGACCAGCAGCAAGGCGAAGAGCACGGTCACCTCGTCACCGACGCCTTCGATCAGCGCCATGGCGGCGGGGAGCGGCTGGCGGGACCTGGGGTTAACCTCACCCCGCCGGGACTCGGGCGACCGGAGCCGCGACCGGTCCGGACCCTTCACCTGCCGCCATCGCGCCGCTTCCGCCTCGCCCCAAAGCACGCCGGGAGCTGTAGTCCCGCTGTGCGCATGCGCGGAGGAAGCCAGCTCTCCCGTGCCTGGCGCGGGGCACGCTGGGGGTTGTAGTTCCGATCCCTCCCGGCGCTGGACTACAACTCCCAGCGTGCCCCGCGCCAGGCATGGCGGCAGGGGGGGGGTCCTCCCTCATCCGCCATTATGGTCCTGAGGGCTGGAGCCCCTCTGCTCCGGAGCCAGGCTGGGAGAGCGGGGCTGGCTCAGCCCAGAGAAGAGAAGCTGCTGCTGGGGAGAGCTCCCAGCCCCTCCCCGTCCCTGGAGGGGCTCCAGGAGAGCTGGAGAGGGGCTGGTGCCCAGGGCAGGGAGGGCCAGGCCCAGGGGAACGGCCTCCAGCTGCAGGAGGTGGATGGAGAGGGGCTGGGGGATAAAAATCCTTCCTGGGGAGGGGGGAGGCCCTGGCCCAGGGTGCCCAGAGAAGCTGGGGCTGCCTCGGGATCCCTGGCAGGGCTCAGGGCCAGGTTGGATGGGGCTTGGGGCACCCTGGGCTGGGGGGTGTCCCTGCCCATGGCAGAGAGTTGGGACTAGATGGGCCCTGAGGTCCCTACCCCCACACCAGGCTGGGAGAGCTGGGTGGAATCTTTTCCAGCATTTAACTGTTCTTCTCCTTAAGAAGTTTAATCCAAATCTTTTTCCCCTCCCAGTTTCAGCCAGTTGCCCAGGGAACAAGCTGTTCCCTTCCTTCTGGCAGCCTCCTTCCCTACCTGACGACTGCAGCAGAATCCTCTTCTCTGGGCTTAAGGACTTGTGGTCTTTGCCCATGGCCTCTCCTGGAGCTCTGCTCAGTTTGGTGCTGCTCTGGGCTCTCTCCCGTTGATCCTGTCCCTCTTGAAAAGCAGGACCCAGGCTGGATGTGGCACTCAGCCCGTGCTGGAAAAGGCACAGAGCAGGATTTCTGCAGGGCTGGGGGGGGGGGTACAGTGGCTCCCCCGATGTGTTTAAACCTTCCTGTGGGCTGGAGCCTTGGCTCTTGGGAGGCTCTGAGCCACGTGTGAGTGGCCAGCAGTGTCCTGGCCCCAGCTCCCAGGGCGAAGGGGCTCGCAGATGCCCATGGGCAGGCTGGTGGGGAATGGAGCTGGCAGCTCTTTGGGTGATGCTGTCCCCTTTCCCCAGGGATTTGTCACCTCGATGGCCACTGTGGTGTCAGAGCCACACAGCTCCTGGGGTCACCAGCACCCCCAGAGCCCCTGAGTCTCTGGGGAGTTCAGAAAGATGCTCAGAGGGCTGGAGCAGCTCCCCTGCAGAGAGAGGCTGAGGGAGCTGGGCTGGCTCAGCCTGGAGAAGAGAAGGCTGCTTCTGGGGGGGACCTCATTGCAGCCTGCCCGTCCCTGAAGGGACCCGAGGAACAGGAGGGGAATCAGCTCTTGGGAAGGGCAGAGCCTGGCAGGACAAGGGGGCTGGAGTGAAGCTGGAGGAGGGAAGGGGGAGAGGAGACCTTGGGGGGAAGTTCTGTGCAGAGAGAGTGGGGAGGGGCTGGCAGGGGCTGCCCAGAGAGGGGGTGGGTGCCCCGTCCCTGGGGGTGTTGAAGGCCAGGTTGGCTGGGGCCCTGGGCAACCTTGTGGAGCTCCAGGCCTGGAGGTTGGTGTCCCTGCCTGTGGCAGGGGGTTGGAGCTCTGGGACCCCTGGAGTCCCTCCCAGCCCAGACCAGGCTGGGATTCCATGGTAAGTCCAGGTCGGTGTGCTGGGGTGTGAGGCTGCAAGTTGGTGTCCCCAGCCGCTGCCTTTGGTCCTGGTCTGTGTCCTCCATCCCACTCCTAGTGCCTGTGGGAGGGCAGCATGAGGGGTGGGAGGGAAGTGTGGGGGCAGCCGTGGTGCCAGCACTGGCCAGAGGCACCGCAGTGTCTGTTCTGGGTGCTGTGGCTGGTTGGGACCCAGAGCAGCGCCCATCCTGCGGGTGCAGAGAGCTGGGCTGGGGGCTGCTGGGGCTGGGGGCTGCTGGGGCTGGGGGCTGCTGGAGCTGAGGTCCCACACATGGAGCCCATGGGAGGGCAGCTCACCAGCACCCAGGAGACACCGGCCCCTGACCCGATGGGCCTCAGAGAGGGACGTGTGGAGCCACCTCACAGCTGAGTGTCCCTGCTCGTGTCCAGCATCTTCTCCCAGGGCTGTGCCGGGTGCTGGCTCCTCTCTGAGGAGGGGGGACCGGGCAGACACCCCCTGGAGAAACCCCCTTCTGCAGCCCTCGTGTCACTGCGCAGCCCTCATGTCACCCTCGTGTCACCCCGCAGCCCTCTGCCACACTGCACAAAGCCACTCCCGGCCCTGCCATCTCTCAGCATCCCCCTGACGCCCTGTCCCAGGGCGCTGCTGCCGCTCCGGAGCCGGAATCACCCCATCCCGTCCGGGGGGTGACCCCTCCCCACAGCCCCGGGAGCTGCCCCATGCAAAGGCTGAGGCCTGTGCTCGCTCCCGTGCCAGCCCCACGGGCCCCCCGCTCTCTCTGTGGGGTCAGGGCTCCTCGCTGGGTCCGGCCCGGTGGCCTGTGGCAGCTCCTGTTCGCTGGCTCCACGCTGGACGGGCCCAGCCCCCTGCCCCCCGCTTCGCCCCAGCCTGCCAGGGCTGCCCCGAGCTCCCGTGTGGGCTCTGAGGAGAGCATGAGTCCCGGCTCCTGTGCCCCCCAGGGCGGTAGGGACCCCGCAGCGGCCGTGACCGGTGCCCATGCAGGGCTGTGGCCCCTCTCACAGCAGGGCCGGATCCTGCCCGAGCTGATGCTGGCCCTTTGTGCCGGATCCAGGCCGCCTGGTGCCGGAGTGGCTGGCCTGGGGGTGGGAGCAGCAGGAGGACAAGGAGGAGGAGGTGGAGGAGGAGAAGGAGGAGGTGGAGGAGGATGAGGAAGGGGTGGTGGTGGAGGAGGAGGATGATGATGAGGAGGAGGATAAGGATGAGGAGGAGGAGGTGGTGGAGGATGAGGATGATGAGGATAAGGAAGAGGATGATGAGGAGGATGAGGAGGAGGAGGATAAGGATGAGGAGGAGGAGGAGGAAGAGGAGGATGAGGAGGAGGAGGTGGCATCGCTCCTCCTGGCAGAGGCGGGGGTGAGGCGCTTGTGAACAGCAGCTCAGATGGAAGCGCTGCAGACAGAAGGATCCTCTGAGCTGGGAGTCGGGGTGCTGAGCTCGCTGTGCACCCTGAGACACACCGTGTGTTTCCCTGGGGCTGCTGTCCACAGAGAGTGTCTGTCTGTCCATCCTTCCACACTTCAGTGTGTCACAATTCCAGATAGCCCCAGTCTCATCCCCCTCCCCGGTTCCAGAGGCAGGTGATGGCCTCTCCCTGCATCTCCCCTCTCCCATCGGGCTCTGCCCGGTCTGCGAGGGATCCGGCTCCACCTGCCTGGCTCTGGTCACCCCTCTCTCCCTCACGGCTCTCGCTGCCCTCACGCTGGTTTCCAGTCCCAGCAGCTCACTGGGAGCTGGTGCTGCACCTGCACCGAGCCCAGGGTAGCAGTGGGTGGTCTGGGGGGTCCCGAAACCTTCTGCCTGCGTGGGAGGGCAGGGTGGTGCAGGGACGGGGCACTGTGGGGGGGGTCGCTGCCCACTTGGGGGGAAAGTCACATCCATCCCTCACAATCGGCTCAGGGGCAGGGGAGGGGGATGCTGGAGGTGAGGACATGCCCCCAATTCCCAGAGATAAACCCTGACATGGGTCCCGAGGGGCCTCAGCAGCGGGGTAATGGGCTATGCAGGGGGCAGGGAGGGGGTGGGGGCTGCTTGAGGGGGGGTGCCATGGGTGCAGAGCCCTTTGCCGGGCAGCTCCAGATGGGTCTGGCTGGGAAGGTGCCGCTGTGGGTCTGGAGCAGGTGTCAGAGCTCTGGGGGTGCTTCACCGGGGCTCGGCAGTGGCGGGGGGGTCGGGGCTGCTCCAGAGGCACCAGTGGCTCCCGGGTCCTGAGGAGAGCCCAGACCTCGGGCTCGTTTCTCCCGGACAGGAGGAGCTGCGGAGGCTTTGCCCGTGTTGGGATGCAGAGAGGGAAAGAGGGAGGGATGAATCCCCAAGGAGAAGGAGTCACCTGCCAGAACAGGAACCCAGAGGCTGGTGTTTCTCTGAGCAGAGTGCTCGGGGCCTGGTCAGAATGGGCCCCGTGGCCCCGGAGTCGCGGGGGGTGACAGAGCCCGGCCAGGGACAAGGGGCCGATTGGAACCCGGCAGCGCTTCCCCCCCGCCGGAGGATCCCCCCTTCTCTGCTGGGTCACAGGGAGTTTAGTGTCCAAGGGAACCATCGGACCCTGGCGCAGGGGGAGCGGAGCAGGGGGCTGAGCCCTCAGAGCTGGGGGCGTGTTGGGCCTCACCCAGCCCGTGGGCTGCAGCCCCAGCACTGTCTCTCCATGGCCCTGGACAGAGGCTGCTGTCCTGTTGATGGGCCCTTGGCCTTGTCCTGGGATGTCCCAGCGTGGGAAGAGCAGCAGGGAGAGGGGGGGACGTGGTGAGCCGGGGCCAGGCAGGGCCTGGGCACAGGCGGTGGAGCAATGGAGCAGCTGGGAGCTGGGTCTGGCTCCTCCAGCGCTGGGATGGGGCCTCTCCTCGCTCTGGGGAAGGTGCCGCTGGGATGTGCAGGGTGAGGGAGGATGTGGTGACCACAGCGCTGCCCCAGCCATGGCTGGAAGGTGTCTGACCACGGTGCTCAGGCCGTGCCTGCGGCAGCTGCTGCTGTCCTGGCAGGAGGGTCCCTCCATCGCAGCGCTTCCTCCCTCCGTGTCCCTGTCTGCCATGACCACCGCTTCTCCAGCCCAATGACAGGCTGTGCTGGCACCGGCTCTTCCCCAGCCCCACGGGCAGCTCTCCCTCCCGTGCAGCCTCCTGTGCCCCGGGGACCGAGGTGGTGCAGCAGTGCCGATGGCACCAGCTCCGTGGCTGCACAGACTCCTCATGTGGCTGTACCACAGCCCCTGTGACCCTCTGGTGGCACCGGCCCTTCCCAGGGAGGTTTTGCCCCGTCTCCAGTCGCTGTGTGACCCCTGAACCCTCCTGGGTGTTTTTCTCCCAGGAGCCAGCACCGTGTCTGTGCTGCTCGGGGTCTTATGGGGGGTGATGAGATTTGGCTGGGGGGATGATGGTGGGATGGCAGGTGCTGCTCGCAGCCGCCCAGGTCCAGCTGAGCCGGGGCCACCGGCAGCGCCTGCCTGTCCCTTGGGGATGACACAGGGTGCTGAGCGTGGCCCCACGCCTGGCCTGGGTGGGTCCCATGGGGCTCCCTGAGGCGCTGCCTTCCCTGCTCCACCAGGAACCGGTGCTGTGGGGAGGGGGGAGGGGGGTGAAGCTGCCCCGAACGCGTGTCGGGGGCTCGTTAGGGCTTCATCACAGGCAGAGGCTGGGGAGTCCCACCGGCACCGCGCTGCCTTAGAGCTCAGGGCATGAGGTGAGGTGACACCGTCGGAGCTGAGGGGACGCCGAAACCTCGTCGGGTGGCAGCTCCTGGCACCTGGGAAAAGCACGGGAAGGGGGGGGGGGGGCAGCGGGGGGAGATGGGGGTCCTGTCCTGCCAGGTCTGGGGGCTGTGGGGCTGCGTGGGAGCTTGGGGCTCCTGCTCTGCGCCCCGAGGCCGGGTGACGGGCTCCCTGCCCAGCGCCCACTGACCCGCAGCTCCCCGGGGAAGTGCCGGTGGCTGCGCAGAGGCTGCCGGGGGCCGTGGGGTAAGGGTGGGTGCCAACCCCCGGCGTTCCGTGTGGCACGGCCGCCTCGCCAGTGGATGGGTGCTGCTGGGGGCATCGGTGCCCCCCATCCCGGGCAGCCCCTGGCTCACTGGTCACCACAGACTGTGCCAGGAGCTGGCAGGGCAGGGGTGGGCAGGGGGCTGCAGGACCCCCGGTGACCGCGCCGGGGGGATTTCGTTTTCCTCTGCTGATAATTGGCTGTGCCCTGGGTGATGGAGACCTGGCCGTGCCCTGTCCCTGGGAGCTCCCCAGGACCAGACAGTCATTGCCACGTCACCGGCATTCGCAGGCAATGGGTTGGGTCCTTTGGAGTCCCTGGGGCAGCAGCCCAAGCCCCCCATGCAGGTATTTACCTGTCACCTTCCCTCTCTGCGTTCCCAGGAGGCAGCAGCCCATTCCCAAGCTCAACCCACCACCGCCCATCCTGCACGAAAGGTCCAGCAAGACCTCCCCAAGCCTGGAAGTGGAGGTGAAGCCTGAGAGCGCTGCCCAGGTGAGCTTACCCAGCCCCAGCATCTCCAGCCTCACCAGCGTCACTGCCGTGCCCTCAGACAGCCCATCCCTGTGTCACAGCGTCAGTGACACGCTGCCACCGAGGCAGGTGTGATGCAACGTGGATGCAGCAACACTGCCCTGGGACACCCTCGTTTCGCAGCTAATGAGGAACCGTTAGATGACTCCCAAAGCCAAAGGGCTGGATTTAAAGCAGCAGGAATTCCTTCCTTGGAGGAGCCTGTTCCCAGAGAGGTCCCTAAAGAACCTGGGGAGGTGCTGGTGTCGCTCAGCTTCCTACTTGGTGGGCTACAGGCAGCAGGAAAACCCGTTTGGGGATGAGCTGAGGTTAAAATCAGGGACTGGGGATCACTAGGACACCCCCAAGGTGTGTGTGAGGCGAGGGGGGCGTGGGGAGCACCCAGGCGCCGTGGCTTTGGGCTGGGCTTTGTGGGGGGATGTCTGGAGGGACTGAGAGAAGCAGCCTGGAAACGGGCCCAGGTTTGGGGGAGACGCTTCCCTGGGCCTCCCTGAGACCCCCCAGAGCGTGTCAGGGCAGAGGCTCAGCAGTGACGCCAGCACGGTGCCCAGACACACTTCGGGGAGTGCTGTGGGGTCTGGGGAGCACTGTGGGGTCTGGGGGAGCGGTGTGGGTTTTGGAGGAGTGGTGTGGGGTCTGGGGGAGCGATGTGGGGTCTGGGGGAGCGGTGTGGAGCCTGGGGGAGTGCTGTGGGGCCTGGGGGAGCGGTGTGGGGTCTGGGGGAGCGGTGTGGGGTCTGGGGGAGCGCTGTGTGGTCTGGGGGAGCGCTGTGTGGTCTGGGGGAGCGCTGTGTGGTCTGGGGGAGCGATGTGGGGTCTGGGGGAGCGGTGTGGAGCCTGGGGGAGTGCTGTGGGGCCTGGGGGAGTGGTGTGGGGTCTGGGGGAGCGCTGTGTGGTCTGGGGGAGCGATGTGGGGCCTGGGGGAGCGATGTGGGGCCTGGGGGAGCGGTGTGGGGTCTGGGGGAGCGGTGTGGGGTCTGGGGGAGCGGTGTGGGCTTTGGGCAGCGTGGCAGCAGCCAAGGACCCGGCGGGCAGTGGTGGGGACGGGCACAAAGAACCAACCTCCGTGTCGGGATGGGTCACACGAGGCCCTGGCATGTGGGAGGTTTGTGGATGTTACCTGAGCCCCGTGGGATGAGCTGAGCTGGTGCCCAGGTCATGCCAGGAGCCGGTGGGGGTCAGGCAGAGCGGGTCTGGGGGGTCAGGGTAGAGCAGGGAGACGGCTGTGGGGGGAACCTGTGCCCCTGCTCTGTCCCTGCTGCCAGAGCAGCGCACACCGGCGCTGGGACCGTGGCTGCTTCCGACCCCGGATCCCAGCAGCTCCCGTCCCGGCGCCTCGGGGAGTCTCTGCTTTGGCCAAACTTGTCTGTCCTCAGTCCAGGGAAGTGCCGGGTCTCACAGAGGCTCCTGGGGGGGGGTTTACAGCCGGCGAAGCGCAGACCCTGGTCCCCCAGAGCTCCCGTGTCGGTGCATCCCGTGGCTCTGCAGGGAAGGAGGCACAGGCACTGGGCATGGGGCAGGTGTGGTTTGGGGCAGAGCAGCTCCTGGCTGGGGCCAGGCTCAGTGGGAAGCCTCTGGGTGTCACCTCTGACGTGACATCCAACTGGGGACACGAGGGAGCAAAGCTGGGACACCACAGATTGGAGGTGACACCGTGCCCCAGGCAGGGGATGCTCTGCCGGCCTCGGTGACCCGGCGTGGGGGAACAGCCCAAATCCAGTGATGGGAGCCAGCCCATCGCACGCAGCACCCCGAAATTCGGCTCTGGCACCCGTCCCTTCACGGTGGATTTTCACATCGGCCCCTTTGTGGTGGCTGCCCCAGAAATCCTGTGTCTAAATTCGTGTGTTTCAGTCCCGTGCCCCCATCCCAGAGGTTCACCAGAGGGGATCAGCCCCGGGGGGGTGCGGAGGGGGGAATTCGCTGGCGCATCCAGTCCCTCAGTGTGTCCATTAACGGCCCCGGGGCGGACGCAGGGGGCCGGGGGTGGCCGGGGGGCCGTGCTCCGCGGCGGGGCTGTGGGGGGGGTGGAAGGGGGAGAGGGGGTTGCTGCGCCCCCGTCCCCCCCGCCACCCCCGCGCACACCCCCGCCGTCCCCCCCCAGGGCCGGTCCCGGTCCTCCCGAGCTCAGAGCACCCCCCCGCCCCCGTCGCCCCCCACCAGCCCCGCCCCGCTCCCGCTCCGGCTCCCCATCAGCTCAGGACCCCCTCCTCCTCCTCCGTCGCTCTCCCCCAGGGCCGGTCCCGGTCCCGCTCCTCCCCAGCTCAGAGCCCCCCCTGCCCCCGTCCCCCAGCCCCGGGGCCTGTCCCAGTCCCTCTCCCCGCCAGCTCAGACCCCCCCCTCGCCCCCGTCCCCCCGCCCCGCCCCGGGGCCGGTCCCGCTGCCGTGACGCGGGCGGGGCGGGGGCGGTGCGTGACGCGGGGCCGCTGCCGGCGGCGCGGCGCGGAGCGGAGCGGGGCGGGGGCGGCAGAGCCCGCAGAGCCCGCAGAGCGCGGCCATGCAACGGCTGCCGGCGGCCCCGCGCCGCTGACCGCCGGCCCCGCTCGCCGCCGCCGCCGCCGCCATGAACTTCCAGGGCGGCCCCGGGCAGAGCCCGCAGCAGCAGAGCCTGGCGGCGCCGGGCGGCCCGGTGCCGGTGCCCGTGCCCGGCCCCTCGGGCCCGCAGCCCGGCGGGCCGCCGCCGCCGCAGTTCGGGCTGTCCAACTCGGCGGCCATCCGTGCCGAGATCGGGCGCTTCGAGTCGGTGCACCCCAACATCTACGCCATCTACGACCTCATCGAGCGCGTCGAGGACCTGGCGCTGCAGAGCCAGATCCGCGAGCACGTCATCTCCATCGAGGGTGAGCGGGCCGAACCGGGCCGAACCGGGACGGGCAGAACCGAACCGGGCTGGGCAGCGCCGCGCCGGGACGGGCCGGGTCGGGCGGGTCGCGCCGCCCCCATCCGAACCGAACCCACCCGAACCGAACCGGGCCGCTGCCCTTTGTCCCCGCCGGCCGCTGCACCTGCTCCCGGTGCCCGCCGGGGGCGGCGGCCTCGCCCGCTGCCTGCCCGCGGGGCCCGGCTCGGCTGCCGCCCCGCAGCGCTCACCGGGCCGGCGCCGGCCCGCGGGGGTGGGTGGCCGGAGGCGCGGCGGGGCCGCGGCCTGCGCCGAGGCGGGCCGGGGCCTGCGGGGCGCGGCGCCCACCCCCCCCTCCCTTTTCCCCGCTGCCGAGAGCCGGGGGCGGGCGGTGGGGCGGGGGAGGCCCGGCCCGGGAGCGCGGTCTGCGGGCGCCCCTTGCCGCGGGGGTCCCGGCCCGGCGCCGCGGCCTGCGCGCTGGTGGTCGCGGCCCGGCCGGCGGCGCGGCGCTGGGGCCGCTGAGCCCCCGGTCCCCCCGCGGCAGCCGCCGCGCTGCGGGCGGGGGCGGATGGCTGCGGGCTCGGTGGGCAGCGGCATCCGGAGGGCGCGGCGAGCCGGCCCGGCCCGTTAGGAGCGCCGCGGGCTGCGGAGGGGGCGCGGGGCCGGCCGCAGGAAGGGCCTCAGGCGGCCGGGCCCGGGCTGCGGGGGCTGCCCGGCCCTGCGCGGGTCGTCTTGTCCCGCGGCGCCGCGCAGGGAGCTCCGGGTGACCCGCGGAGCCGCGTTTGGGAGGCTGCAGGGTGCCGGCCTGGGCCAGGCGGTCTCCCCGGGGCGCCTCTCCCGGCGCCCGCATCCCGTTCCCCTCCTGGGATGGGTCCCTCGGGCAGGGGAAGGGCGAGGGGCTGCGGCGGGGGGCTGCGGGGCCCGGGGGATTCGGGTGCTGGGAGTTGTCCCCCACCTGGTGCTCAAGGACAAAGGACGGGCAGTGGGACCGGGATGGGGCAAACGGGAAGCCCGTGGAAGGAGGGGGCTGTTCCGTGACAGCTCTGTGGGGTCGGCTGCGGAAGGCCCTTGAGTTACTGGAATTGGGTGAGGTGAGGGGGGTGTTGTTCTGGAGGGGCCTGGGGGTGCGTGGGCAGGGGCAGTGGCTCGGCCCTCTGCGTCGGGGCTCCTGCCGGTCCCCAGCTGGGGTCAGGATGGGTCAGCAGGGACGAGTATCTCGCTTCCCTTCCCCAGCCCGTCCTCAGGCCTCTGATGCCAGCTGCCGTGGGACACCTCAGGGCCTGGTAACGGGGCGACGTGGCTCCGTCCTGCTCGTGGTTCCCGGGCTGTGGGACGGAGACGCTGGCAGCCGAGGCAGCGCTGTTTGGACTCTGGGCTTTACTCCTGAGTGGCTCTCTGGGCCATCTCCGCAGGCAGCGCCCGTGCCTGACCCCCGGGGCTCCTGGAGTCCGTGTGTCCGTCCCCGGCAGCCGCCCTCCTGCCCCGTCCCCGCCACGTGCAGCCGTGTGAGCTGTCGGGAGCACGTTGGCGGTGAGGTGCGTCTCTTAGCAACTCCCCTCCGAGCGCGGCTCCTCCGGCTGCGCGGAGGGAGGTGTGAAAACAGAATCCTTCCCAGGCAGCTGCCGAGGGGCAGCGCTCGCCCAGGCGGCCGGCAGCTGTCGGTGAAGAGCCCTGAAGGGTGACCAGTGGGCAGCCATGGCACGGCATCGTGCGGGGCTGTGTCACAGGCTCGGGGCACGCTGCCCTCGGGGGCTTCTCCTGCTCCCACCACCACCGTCTCTCCTGGTCCTTTCCCGCCTCTTCTCTCCTTTCTCTCCGGCTGCAGATTTGGCAGAGCAGGAATCCCACGGATTTCCTTCTCCTGGCTGCGTTCCCCACGTACCTGCTGGCACCGGGTCCAGTCCTGGGCCTGCTGGATGAAGGGCGCTGTGGTTACACGGTGCCATGTGCTGCGTTACCAGGCGTATGTGAGACTGAATTAACGGTGGGGTAATTAACCAGGGGAGCGCTTTGCAGGACCAGGAGGGGGATGTCCTCCTGAAGCCTGTGCCTTGGGCTCGGAGCAGCAGCTGCTCGGAGAGGGCTTTTGTTCATGTTCCAGGTGTGAAGGTCGGGTTCTGTGACTCTCCGACCGCTTCTGGTCCCGAAACCCGGGGCGGAAGCTGCGGGTGAAACCCCAAACCCCGCTTCCTGCGCTGCCCGCCGCGGGGCTCGCTCACATCCTCTCACCCCACCGTGTTCCTGCCAGGAACTCCTTCCTTTCCGGCTCTCTTGTGCAGCACAGCGTGCCCCAGCCCTGTGCCCAGAGCCCGGCTCCCGTAGCACGGTGCCCCAGCCCTCCACCCAGAGCCGTTCACCCCCTGAGCAGTGTGGGTGAGTGGGCGAAGCGTGGGCAGGAGCCGTGTGTCCTGTGGCTTGTGCTGCCGGCAGCGCTGCCCAGGAGAGAGACGAGGCGGCCTTGGGGTGGCTGCCGCAGTGGGGAGCCCCGCTCACCCTGCTGAATCCGGGAAGGAGCCTTTCCCGGGGTGAAGGGCCCGTTCCCAGGAGGTGGGGTGAGCGAGGAGTCAGCCTCTCCCAGGTCCTGGGGCTGTCATTCGGAGGGGTGCTGTGGCAGGAGAGGGATGTGTGCTGGGGGTCCTGTGTGAGGCTGGAGCCCGGTGGGGCTGTGGTGGGCGGGGGGCTGTTTGGTACCCCAGCACTGGCCTGGCTGCAGGCAGGACCCTGCTTCTTGCATGTCTGCAGCCACCACATCAAGGCAGGTTTTTGGGGGGCCAGGAGGAGCATTTCCCTCACCCCCCAACCCAGCTTGTCTCTGCGCCGGATTTCAGGGACCCCTGTGAGCTGCTGAGCTCTGGAAGAGGTTTTATCCCTCACAAAGCCAAGTTACACACACTCCAGTTCCCAGGCTGGTGATAGCTGTGACCTCTAACGATGTGACTCTGGAGCAGACTGTAGGCAGGGCTATATTAATAGCAGTTGTAATTAGAGCAGTAATTACACAGCACCCCATTTTTTTGCAGCAGGGACTTCTCAGGAGTGACCAAAACTCAGGTCCTGGGTGGGGAGATGCTGCCATGGCTGTGGGGACACGGAGTGGCAGTCACAGGGACATGGTGACCCACGAGGCAGCACCTGGGAGATGGGGGCACAGAAGGGGGGTGGTTCCACAGGGGTCTGACGGCTGGGAAGGGAGGGGGTGGGAGAGGGAGGAGGGTGGGGGGATCCCTCAGCAGGGCTTGGGCCAGGGGTGGGAGTGCTCAGGACGAGCTGAGGGGAGCTGCTGGCGTGGTGAGGGGCCTCGCTAGCTGGGCAGCTGAGCAGTGCTCAGGGCTTTACACCCACAGCGGGTGTTTCTCCCTTTCCTGCCCTCTCACACTCCCCCAACGCTTCCTCCACTCAAGTCCGGTCCTTTCTGCATCCTGAGGAGCAGGGTTGGAGTGGAAGGGTTTCCTCTGCATCTCACAGCTGCTCTGGCAGAGGTGCAGCGTGGAAGAGGCCCTGGAGAGCGACCGGCCAGTGGCAGAATGGTGATGAGAGTGGCTCTGGTCTGGGTTTGCTGGGCAGGAACCACCTCTGGACATGGGCTCTGTGTGGCTCTGGGCTGCTTCTCTGGGTTGGAGCCCGAGATGTTCGCCTGGGTCCCTTGGGATGAGCACTTCCATCTGTCCCCCATTGGCTTCATAAGCACAGGCGTGTCTTTGGGGTGCAGGTACAGTCTGAGCCTTGCTGCCCCAGGAGTTTCTCCCCATCATCAGCTGTCTGGCTGTAATCAGCACAGCTCTTCCAACAGGCGCTCCCAGCGCACACAGCCCCTTGGTGCTGGGGACGTTGGGGTTTGGAGCTGGTTGGTGAGTGACACAGGCTGAACCCTGGGGGTTTATTCCCTCCCAGGGGGAGTTTTGCAGCTCTGCTCTGCACCCCTGTCCCATGTCTCTGCTGCACCACACAGGACCTGAGGCCGGAGATGCCACTCGTGTAGCAGCTCTGTGAGCAAGATGGAGCTGTGAGGGAGCATGTGGGAGCCCTCCCTGCGCTGGTGCTGGGGAGTGTGATGCTGCCAGACTGGTGCTGCCAGGCTGGTGTGTCCTGGCTTAGCAAAACCAGCCTCAAGTAAGTGACAGCCTTTCATAGAATCCCAGCCTGGTCTGGGTTGGGAGGGAGCCCAAGGGTCCCAGAGCTCCAACCCCTGCCACAGGCAGGGACACCAACCTCCAGGCCTGGAGCTCCACAAGGTTGCCCAGGGCCCCAGCCAACCTGGCCTTCAACACCCCCAGGGACGGGGCACCCACCCCCTCTCTGGGCAGCCCCTGCCAGCCCCTCCCCACTCTCTCTGCACAGAACTTCCCCCCAATGTCTCCTCCCCCCCTTCCCTCCTCCAGCTTCACTCCAGCCCCCTTGTCCTGCCAGGCTCTGCCCTTCCCAAGAGCTGATTCCCCTCCTGTTCCTCGGGTCCCTTCAGGGACGGGCAGGCTGCAATGAGGTCCCCCCCAGAAGCAGCCTTCTCTTCTCCAGGCTGAGCCAGCCCAGCTCCCTCAGCCTCTCTCCACAGGGGAGCTGCTCCAGCCCTCTCAGCATCTCCGGGGCTCCTTTGAGCCCTCTCCAACAGCCCCACATCTTCCTTGTGTTGGGCCCCAGCTCTGGGCACAGGACTCCAGCTGGGGCCTCCTCCTTTGGGAAGGAGCAGGTTCTGCTTCACTGCCTTTTCCTGCAGGTTCCGCAGCCTCTGAGGAGCTGCCCTGTTGTCCTGCACCTCAAGGTTTCCAGGGCCCAGAGCCCACAGGGGATGGTGTTGGGGTGCAGAGGCCAGACCCCAGAGCTGTCAGCACATCCCTGCTCCCCAGGTTGGAGCTGGGCATGCCGGGCACCTGGGTGCCTTCTGCCCAGCTGCCCCTCCTGCCTGTGGGGTGGGACAGGACTCTGCTGTCACCACAGGCTGGAGTTTTGCTGTAAAAGGAGGGCAGAGGAGGTGAAGAGAGTGCAGGAGGAGATGCTGGGAAGCGTTCTGGTTACAGGCTCGGTTTTGTTTGGGTGGGGTGTGCTGGGGTCTCTGGGGAATCCCTGAGGGGACTCAGATGTGCTTCTCACTCCACCTCCTGTGTCAGCAAGGAAAAGCCCAGGAAGGTCCTGTCCCAGTGGGAAGGTCTGTGTGGGGAGAGCTGGGCCAGGTCCTGGTGCCAGGGGAGACCTTGGCCTCGTGGGAGCGATGGGCAGAGCAGGAAGGCGTCTGGAAGGGGCCTGTAGCCCATTTGGATGGGTCCATCTGCTCTTCAGTGACACTTTATTTTGTGGCCCCGATCGCTGCAACCTGGGCAACCTTGTGTAGCTCCAGGCCTGGAGGTTGGTGTCCCTGCCTGTGGCAGGGGGTTGGAGCTCTGTGACCCTTGGGGTCCCTCCCACCCCAGACCAGGCTGGGATTCGATGACCAGGACCCACCTTTGCCAGATGCAATTCAGACAAACCTCGGCGCTGTCACCAAGGGCTGGGCGAGGGGGTGACGCTGGAGGATGGGGCTGGAGGATGCTGCTGCTGGCTCAGGACTGGGTAGGGTGAAGCTGCAGGTGCCCTGGTGAGGAGACAAAAGGCTCCTGGTGCCGTGGGGACAAAGCTCTGGCGTGATGGGAAGGGAAAGGATGGGAAGGCAGAGAGATGCTGCAGGGGTGAGATGAGGTTTGGATGTGGCCTCAGCAAGAGCACCGGAGAGTCCTGTGGCTGCGGCTCATGGTGACCTCAGTCCAACACAAGCATGGCTGAACTGGGAGGGACTGTGTAGCTCTTCCCACCTGGCAGCTTGGTGCCCACCCTCCCTTTTGCCAGCTGGATGCTGAGCTGGGCCTGGGAGCTGCTCTGCTGGGAGCCGCTTGCCTTGGGCTGGGGATCAGGCTTCACGTGCTCCCCAGGCTCGCAGTGGACATGGGCACAGGTGAGGAGGGGGTGAGGCGTGCCCGGGGCTGGGGGGCACAGATGGACCCGTGCCTTGCTGACCCCATGTGGGCTTCAGCCTGTGGAGTGTCTGAGCGTGGGCTGCCTGGGGAGAGGAGTGGGAGCCAGTGCCCATGGGAGGGGCCCCATGCTGCACAGTGCCTGTGTGCTGCTGGGCCCTTGGTGTGTCTCAGCCCTTGGCTGGCTCGGTCTCCCTGCACCCAGCATAAACTCCTAGCACTCGTGGCTGTTCCAGCACAGGCCTTCTCAGCCCGGCTGCAGAGCATTTGGCTGGCTGGGGGTGTCCTGCACCGGCTCAGCACCCCACGCAGCGATGTCCCCCCACCCTTGGGCTGTGCTGGGACTGGTGCTTGTGCCTCCCTCCCGTGCTCAGGCTGGGGCTCTGCCTGGAGAGGACCCAGCAGCAGGAACTGGGCAGCGCTGGGCTCTCTCCTCCTCTGGAGTTTCTCAAGGTAGGACAGGAGGTGTTTCTGCCCCAGGCTGCCAGTCAGAGCTGCTGGTACAGCTGGTCAGTCTGGGGCCGAAGCAGGTTTCAGTTCTGTCTGATTTGGACCTTACACCATGTTTCCAGGTGGGCTGGAACTCATCCCACCTTCTCTCCTCTTCCCCTGGGGACGATGGGGTCTTCCTGGTGCCCCCAGGCACTGGAGCTGCCCTTGAGCTAAAATCCCCTGGCTCTGAACTGGGATGATCAGGAGAGGGCTGTGGGCAGCTGAGGGGCTGATGCAGATCCTGACTGCCGGGGGTGGAGGGCTGTGAGACCCCCCAGCAGCCCCCTCTGGGCAGAGCCCCTGCCCCCAGCAGCTCCTCAGCAGTACCACCCTGCTCCTGCTGCATCCCTCTCTGGGCAGACAGCCCTGTTTCTCTTGGTGATCCCACATCTGACCTTCTCCCAGCCCTGCCCCAGGACTCTGCCAGCCGGAGCCCCTGGAACAGCCGCTGCTGGAGCCAGCCAGCCACGTCCCTTTTAATTTGGCCCTGCATGAAAGAGGCACCCGTGGCCTCGCTCCCCTCTGCCTCCCTCTGTGGTACTCTGGGCAGCTTCTCTGCAGTGCTGCAGCAAGAGCCAGGAGCCTTCTGAGGCAGGAAGCTAAAAAGGGGGGTGATTCCAGTCTGCTGAAAGGGGGTTCCTGCCATTCAGCCCCGTTCTTCTGCCTCAGCTTGCCTCTCCTGCCCCGTGGATCTCAGGCCTGCTGTGCAGGTCCAGCCCTCCTGTTGCTGAGCTCCTGCAGACCCCAGGGAAGCAGAGGTGTAGGCAGAGCAGAGCATGGCTGTGGCACACAGGGGTGTCTGGGTCTGTCCTGGCTGCCGTGGGGCTGTGTCTCCACTGCGGCACCTCCAGCTGCCGTGAGTCACTGGGGAAGCTCTGGGAAGCTCTGGCCCGGGGTTACAGAGGATATCTTGTTCTTCCCACGTGCTCCTCCTGGTGATGAAATCCCCTCAGTGATGGGGAGCCCCGTGCTCCCTGAGCTGCTTGCTGCGTCCAAGGCCCAGGGCCTGTGGTGCCGGTGCCATCGCTCTGGAGGGGACCCAGGGCCTGTGGTGCCGCTACAGTCGTTCTGGAGGGGACCCAGGGCCTGTGGTGCCGCTACAGTCGTTCTGGAGGGGACCCAGGGCCTGTGGTGCCGCTACAGTCGTTCTGGAGGGGACCCAGGGCCTGTGGTGCCGCTACAGTCGTTCTGGAGGGGACCCAGGGCCTGTGGTGCCGCTACAGTCGTTCTGGAGGGGACCCAGGGCCTGTGGTGCCGCTACAGTCACTCTGGAGGGGACCCAGGGCCTGTGGTGCCGCTACAGTCGCTCTGGAGGGGACCCAGGGCCTGTGGTGCCGCTACAGTCGCTCTGGAGGGGACCCAGGGCCTGTGGTGCCGCTACAGTCGTTCTGGAGGGGACCCAGGGCCTGTGGTGCTGCTACAGTCGCTCTGGAGGGGACCCAGGGCCTGTGGTGCCGCTACAGTCGCTCTGGAGGGGACCCAGGGCCTGTGGTGCCGGTGCCGTCGCTCTGCAGGGCTGGGGCTCCTCGTGCCCTGGCTCACTGTGCTGCCAGCCCCGCTGGCTCCCCGCAGCGCTGCTGCTCACTTGCCTCCTGCTGTTGCATTTCGGGCAGCTCGATGCTTCTCCAGCAGCCACGCTGGGCTGGGTGGGGAGGGGAATGACCTTCGGATCGGGCTGGGGTCCCCGTGCCCTCCGTGGGGGGGTCCCCGTGCCCTCCCTGGGTGGACGCGATCGGGTTCCTCCCGTGGAAGATGCTGGGGGAGCAGATGCTGAGCACCCTGGGCAGGGCTCCTGTGGCTGCTGTGGGAATGGGGCCGGTGCCGGGGGGCGAGGGGGGAGCGTGCCATGGCCAGTGTGTAACCCACGGTTGTTTAGGTGTTCCTGGGGGGCCCAGGGGCACGGGAGAGCCTTGGGGAGCCTTTGGGGGAGGGTAGCGATGCGGCGTGCGGGTGGTTTGGGAGGAGCTCGTCTCACACAGGGAGAAAACAGAGAGGGGTGTTTGCCCGAAATGGAGCCGTTGGGGAGGGGGGAATCAGCCCCTCCGCAGCGCAGGGAGGGGGCTGGTGGCTGCGGGGAGGGGAGGGTGAGGACAGCTTGTGGCTGACGTGAGGGAGGGGGAGGACCGGCGCGGGGCTGCGCAGGGAGGGTTGGCCTGCTTAAACAGAGGGGAGGAAAGTAATTTTAGCAGCAGCGTTCTGGCTGAATATGGATGAGACACGATTTTCTGTGCTAGAGACTGCTGGGGGGGAGAAGGGAGGGGTGCTGATCGATTGGGGTGGGGGGGAAGGGGCTTTGTGTGGCCAGGTGATGCCGGCAGCGTGTCGGGGACCGTGACTCGTGAGCCTCTGTGGGGCTTGGGACAGCCAGGGTGGGGAGAGGAGGGGTCGGTCTGTGAGCCCCCCTCCCTGTGTGAGCGGTGTCTGAGCTCCCAGGCCGGGTCTGATGTCCCCAGGCATGGGATTAGCAAGGGCTTGGGGGAAGAGGGGGTGACCTGGGGTTGGTAAGGGCCCCTTTCCCGAGCTGGGGCTTCTGGGGGGCGCTGGAGGTGCTGGAGGGGGAAGCAAGCTGAGCCTTCATTTTGGACAGGAGACAGCCCAGGAATAGACAGCAGAGCCATGAATCATCAGCGTGGAGCTGGGGGGCGGCTGCAAACCAGAGCGTGAGGCGAGCTGCAAGCAGCACAAGGGGAGGAGAGGCGATGCTGTGGGAGCCCCCCAAAGGCATGGGGAACCTGAGGCTGGGGGCTGAGGCTGCTGAAAGGAGCAGCAGAGATCCAGCGGGAGAGCAGGAGGATCAAAGGGTCGCTGGGACCAGTGGGGACACGGTGTGGTGGTTGGTCACTCCTGAAGGAGCAGCTGGCAGGGCCCAGCGGAGCCCTGAGTCGGTGCCTGGGCAGGAGCGACCTTGTGCAACCCCCTGGTGAGGTGGGAGAGGGCAGGGGGCTCGGGTACCCCCTCCCCAGGGCCAGGGGTGTCTGTCCTTCCAGGCTGGAGGGCTGTCGTGGGTCTGAAGCCTTCCCAGGGCACGGGAGAGGTGGGTTTGGTGGGTAAGGTGCTGGCCGATGGCTGCACCCAGTGGAAACCAGTAATGAGCGGTGTCCCTCCAGGGCCAGTACTGGGACCAGTGGTTCTTAGCAGTTTTACTGGTGACAGAGACAGTGGGACAGAGTGCCTGCTCAGTGTGCAGGTGGCATCGAGCCAAGTGATGCAGCTGACAGGCTGAAGGGAAGGGAAGGGAAAGGGTGCTACCCCGGGGAGCCCTGACAGGCCCAAGAGATGGGCCCTTGTGGGCTTCATGAAGTTCAGCAGGGCCAAGGGTGAGGTCCTGCCCCTGGCTTGGGGCAGTCACTGGTACCAGTACGGGCTGGAGGGGAACTGGTGGAGAGCAGCTCTGCAGAGAAGGACCCGAGGATATCAGCAGATAACCAGACATGACCCAGCGCTGTGCACTGGCAGCCCCGAAAGCCCCCCGTGTCCTGGGCTGCACCCCCAGCAGGGCTGGGAAAGGGGGATCCAGCCCCTGGGCTCCGCTCTGGGACACAGACCCCCTGGCAGCGCTGCCTCCAGCTCGGGGGTCCCCAGGACAAGGGGGACACAGGGACATCTCCAGTCCCCAGGAGCCCTGGAGATGATGGGAGGGCTGGAGCCCCTCTGCTCCGGAGCCAGGCTGGGAGAGCTGGGTGGAATCTTTTCCAGCATTTAACTGTTCTTCTCCTTAAGAAGTTTAATCCAAATCTTTTTCCCCTCCCAGTTTCAGCCAGTTGCCCAGGGAACAAGCTGTTCCCTTCCTTCTGGCAGCCTCCTTCCCTACCTGACGACTGCAGCAGAATCCTCTTCTCTGGGCTTAAGGACTTGTGGTCTTTGCCCATGGCCTCTCCTGGAGCTCTGCTCAGCTTGGTGCTGCTCTGGGCTCTCTCCCGTTGATCCTGTCCCTCTTGAAAAGCAGGACCCAGGCTGGATGTGGTGCTCAGAGCAGGATTTCTGGGGGCTGCCTGATCTGTTCAGCACAGTTGCCTTTCCCAGGTCTTGCTGACTCCTTGGGTTTGAGATCTGCTCTGACCCCGGGTCCCTTCCTGGCTGGGTGCCGCTCCCTGTGCTGCTCCCAGGCAAGTGAGCGATGCCCATCGGGCCCCACAGCCGCCCCTCGGGAGGGAATCCTTCCCAGTCCCCACAGGCACTCGCCCTTTCATGCTGCCTGTGAGTCTAAGGAGCGTTTTCTCTCCCATCCTCTGGTGGGTTAGTGGGAATATTGCAGGAGCTGAGCCTGGAGCCGCCCTTCCCAAGCTGCAGCGGTTCCCATTCTGGTTTGTGGTGATCCCTGTGAGCATTCCCAGATCAGCTGTCAGATTGGGGCTGCTCTGAGCCCGTGGCAGGTCCGTCCTTCCTTCAGTCCCCTCTGAAAACACCCTGTGACCCCAAAAGGTTACTTGGGGTGCAGTGGTTAACATCTGCCGTGCAGGAGGCTGGCCGGCTGCTGCAGAGGGAGCAGACACCAGTTACCCCCTCTGCTCCTCCTGGACCCCTGTGTCCCTGTGCTTGCCTTGTCCCCCAGCACTTCCAGGCTGTGGCTTTCGAGGTGCCTTGGGCAGGGTGGTCGGTGAGCCCCTGGCTGCGCTGCTCGTGCCCCTTCAGCGGCGGGCGCTGCTCTTGCTGTCCATCAGCTGGGACCCCTCGGGCTGGGGCTCTCATGGTCGAGCAGCCCAGGGTTGAGTTAACCGAGGCTGGACATGGTGTTTGCTCCCTGGAAGCTCCTGTCCCGTTCCCTGGCCGCCTGTGCCAGAGCCACTGTGCTGCCGGTATCGGGGGCTGGCACAGCCGGGAGCCGCTTCGCCGCTGCTGTGTGTGGCTGGAGCAACCTTCATCGAGTGGCACAGGAGGGCTGCTGCTCCTGCTCCTCCTCCTCCTCCTCATGGGTCTTGGCTTTTCCCCTCCCACCTTGTGAGGCTGTTTCGGGTCCAGCCTGTGGCACCAGTGCTGCTCTTGTCCTTGTCCTTATTCCCCTGCCCCAGTTCCCTCTCCCTGCCTGAGCCGGTGTGGAGCTGCAGCCAGCTCACTGTCCCTCCACACCAGGATAGCGCCCGTTCGTGCTGTGGCTTTGCAGACTGCTGGCTTTCTGTCATCTTGCCTCAGTTTCCCTTCTTGGCTGGTGTTTGCCTTGGTAAGACCTTGCCCGTGGTGCTGGATACCGGCTGCCTCAGCCCAGCCTCCCCTGGATGGCTCCTGCCCTCCCTCCTGCCCCTCCCTGGGCTTTCTGCTCTGCCTCCTCCCAGCAGCTTCAGGGGGTTCGGGGCTTCTGGAGCCTGTCGGGCTGGGAATGAAGCTGGGGAGGCTGGTGTAGAGCTGGAGGACAGAAACGGCCCCATGTGAGTAAGATGTGGGTGTGTGAGGGTCTGTGCAGCCCCTCAGCCCTGGAGCTGGGGCTGGGCAGTGGGATGTCATAGAATCCCAGACTCGTCTGGGTTGGAAGGGACCCCAAGGGTCACAGAGCTCCAACCCCCTGACACAGGCAGGGCCACCAACCTCCAGGATGTTGGGGGGCGATTGAGCAGCGCTGGAGCTGGGGCTGGGCAGTGGGATGTTGGGGGGTGATGGTGCAGTGGGGCTGTGGGGGCCGTTGGGGGAGCTGTGTTGGGAGGGCACAAGGCAGTAGAGGCGCTCGTGGAGGGGAGAGGGGTGAGGCTGAAGCCCATTCCTCTGGAGGTGCCTGGGGCTGTGCAGATCCCAGCTGGGGCTGGTGCCCTTTGGCTTTTAAAGCCAGAGCTGGAGCTGGGGTGTCTGTTGGGCTCGTGTCTGTGTGCACAACCTTACAGCCCAGCCCTGTGGTGTGGGGGGGGGACTGCAAAGCATCCAGAGAGGGGGCTGGCTGGACTGGTCCTGCTGGGAGGCACCGCCGGGGGGTCCCAATGACACGTTCCATGGGGCCCAGCGTCCCGTGGGGCCCTGCATCCCTTACAGTGCAGCATCCCATGGGGCTCAGCATCCCACGGAGTGCCAGGTCCCATGGGGCTCAGCATCCCATGGAGCATCACTGCCTTCCAGGGCAGGGGCTTTGCAGCTCGGGATGGGGACGGGGTTCCCCCCTGTGCAGCACACTGTGATGGAGCTGAACCCGCTGGTCCCTCTGCTCTCTTGCTCTGGCTGTTCATTCCTCATTATTCCTCATCATTAGTGCTTCATTTCCAATCCACACTCACCTGGCCTGAAGTTCCTCTCTATTTCTTCCCTCAGATGGGGGTGAACAAACCCTTTCCCTGAGTGTCCCCCAAATGTTTCCTTTCACCCTGCAGTCGCCATCTCTTGGTGTCTCTTTGGAAGCTGGTCACTTAGTGCTCGTTAAGGGTGTCTGAGTTCTTCTACTGAGGCCTTCAGGAGCCTGTGTGCCTCCTCATCACCCTGTGTTCCCAAGGGACCTCTCCTGTCCCTGGGTTCCAGCAGCCCTTGACACTCCCTTGCTCCTCTGCATCCAGTTAAGCAGAGGGTTCAGAGGAGCCATGGAGATGCTGAGAGGGCTGGAGCAGCTCCCCTACGCAGAGAGGCTGAGGGAGCTGGGCTGGCTCAGCCTGGAGAGGAGAAGGCTGCTTCTGGGGGGGACCTCATTGCAGGGGGTTGGAGCTCTGTGACCCTTGGGGTCCCTTCCAACCCAGACCAGGCTGGGATTCTGTGACTTTAGGTGACTGCACTTGGGGTTCTCCAGGCTGCAGCATCACCTGGCTGTTTTCCATCCACGATCTCACTTTTACTTGTGGTGTTGTCGTTAGAGGGAGCACAGAGCAGTGTTGGGCCCAGAGCAGAGGCACTGGCACCCTGGGAGAAGGGCTGGCACTCCCCAGGCCGCTGCCTCAGCCCCCAGCAGCATGAGGTCTGTGAGCCTGGGGGCAGATCATGGGCATCCCTCGGGGGGGGGGGGAATCCTGCTGCAGGTCTCCCTCAGAAGCCGAGGCGTGGGGCTCATCCCAGCTGTGCTGACACGGCTTCCGTGCCCCTTGGACCTGCCGAGCGCTCCGGTGAGGTTGGGCCTTCGTCTCCCTTTGCCAGGGGAAGCCCTCGGATCAGCCTCCCTCTCCTGCCCGGCCCTGCCCAGGGTGTCCAGCGGGTCAGGGGGCAGCTGGGTTCATCGGGGGGCATCTGCCATGGCTGATCCATCCTGACGGCTCCTGGCTGCCCACCCCTCTCTCGTGCCCTTGGAAGTGGCCTCGGCAGGGCTGTGGTGCCCCTGGTGTCCCTGGTCCCTGCTGCACTTGGCATTGTTGGAAACCTCTTTCTCCATCCAGCTCCAGCTTCCTCTTCCCCGTCCCGATGCTTCCTGTGGTCCAGACCCCACTGACACCTGTTTCCTCCCCCTCTCCCCATGTCCCCTTTCTCCTCAGGTGTTTTGGGTGCCCCCAGCCTCAGGCCTTTCAGCCAAACCCTGTCAGTCTTTTGGGGTGTGCTGAGGTTCTGGCTGTGGGACCAACCAGCCTGAGGAGCCCCAAAGCCTGAAGAGCCTTAGACCCCCACAGAGGGAAAAGCCAGCCTCTGGCCCCAGCGTGCCCCTCTCTCCCTGTGGATGACAGGATGGGTCCTGCTGTCTGGGGCTGTGCTGGGGGCTGTGGCAGTGCTGACCCCCACCCCGTGCCCCCTCCTCTCCTCGTGCTGACGCTGTTGGTCCCAAGGTGCCGTGGCAGGGGCTGGGTGTAGGTGTCTCTCTAAAATAAATGCAGAGCTGGCGGGATTCGGGGTTACTGGGCTGCTGAAGTGGGTGGTGAGCAGTCAGGGGAGCTGGGCAGGTGAGGCCCCCTTGTCCCCCCTGTCCATCCCAACCTTGTGCTGCTGGCCCCCTGGGCAGGGGAAGGTGCTGTGGATACCCCATGGTCTGCACAGCCTGGCTGTTGTGCCCAGGGCAGGGCTGTGGGGGACTGAAGGGCAGCGGGTATTGCCGGGGGGCTGTGGGGGTCTGGCTCAGGCTCCCTGCCTGGGGGTGCAGGGGGGTGGTGGGACAGCAGCAGGGACACTGGTGTGTGTCTGGGCACAGGCAGGGTGCCCGGTCAGAGGTCCCACAGGCAGGCTGGCAGCCACCACCCCTCCTGCCCACGTCACTGTGTGTCAGCGTAAGGGAAGCCTGCACCTGGAGCTGCTGTGCCAGCATCTACCAGCCAGAATCCATCAGTCTGTCCGTCCCTCTGTCCGTCCGTCCTGCAGCCGGGTCGGGGTGAGTCAGCCTGTCTCTGGTCTCTGTGCTGTGTGACTCAGCCAGCAGCTTCCCCCGTGCCACTGCCTGTGCCTGACTCAGTGCTGGGCAGAGGCACCTGCTGCAGCACCCCACACCCCCTGCACCCCTCCAGCCTGGGGGTCTGGCCCGGCTGGGTGAGGGGCAGGGGGAAGGGGTGAGCGAGGAGCTGCACTGGGGCAGCCCGAGGGGGCTGGGCTGCTGACCCCCGGGGTGGGAGGAGGTGACATGGGCCGGGGGTGGGTTTGGGTCCCAGCAGCCCCTGTCTCCTCCACATCAGCACCCCGTCCCGTGTGTGGTGGCTGTGTGGAGCAGCGCTGGGCCTCCTGTGCACTGCGACCAGCTCAGGTGACTGCGGGGTCTGGGGGGCTCTGAGGGGTCTGTGTGCGGGGCAGCGGGCAGGGTCCCAGCAGGTACGTGTCCCCACAGGCAGCGGGGGGCTGGAGGCGCCTGGGTACCTGGGCTGTGTCTGGGGGCTGTGGGGCAGTCTGCCCACAGCCATTCCCCCCCTCCTGGGTGTCCTGACCCAGCGTGGTGCCAGCACGAGGGCAGAGGGCCCCTGCCCCACACTGGGTGCCGTACCCCAGCCCTCTGTCCTCACCGATGCAGAGCTGTCCAGGGCAGGGAGGGGACAGAAGCTGCCCTGAGGGGGTGGGAAGGGCTCGAGGAGCGCGGTGGTGATGGTGGCAGGATTTAGGGACAGCGTGTGCTATGGCTGATGTCCTCACCTCTGTCACTGCCTGCTGTCGTCATGGGGAGAGGCTCCTCTGCGGTGGCTCGTGGCTGTGCTGACCCCAGCGATGGAGCTGAGGCTGCCCCAGGATCCCTGGCAGGGCTCAAGGCTGGGTTGAATGGGGCTTGGGGCACCCTGGGCTGGGGGGGTGTCCCTGCCCATGGCAGGGGGGCACTGGGGAGGGTTGATGGCCCTTCTGTGCCCCTTGCAGTGGCCTCCTGGCTGGGCAGAAGGCAGAGGCACAGCTCCTCTCCTGGTCCCCGGTGCAGCTCACAGCCGGTACCCCCAGCATGGGCAGGGGGCTGTGCAGGCTGGAGGTGCTGCTTTCAGCCGGTCCTGGGTGAGGCTGGACAGGTTAACCCCCTCAGCGACAGTAATTAGCACCGTGGGCTGACCCTCTCAGCTGCAGAGCTTTGCTGGTCAGGCTCTGGCCTCTCCTGTGCTGGGTGATGCTCACATCAGCGCCGGGAGCCACCCAAGAGCTCGCTGGTGACTCACAGCACCGAGCTCAGCAGGGTCCATCCCCAAACCCCAGGGGAGCCCTGCTCAGCAGGGTCCATCCCCAAACCCCAGGGGAGCCCTGCTCAGCAGGGTCCATCCCACGCCCGCTGCCGACACAGCGAGAGCTGGGTGTAACGGCCCCGCTGCGGGACTTTCCTCTCCTGCCGTGGTGCCGCAGGGTCAGGAGCCTGGCTGGCAGGTGGGAGAGGCACGGGCAGGTGCCCACAGGATGGTGCTGCCCGTGGGGGAGATGCTGGTGTGACCAGATGTGGCAATGGGGCTGGAGGGGCTGGATGCGGTGATGGGGCCAGATGGCAGCAGTGGGGCTGGATGTGGCTGGGTGTGACTGGATGCAGCAGCAGGACTGATGGAGCTGGATGGGGCTGGATGCTGTGTGGCTGGGTGCTGTGTGGCTGGATGGGGCTGGATGCTGTGTGGCTGGGTGCTGTGTGACTGGATGGGGCTGGATGCTGTGTGGCTGGGTGCTGTGTGGCTGGATGGGGCTGGATGGGGCTGGGTGCTGTGTGGCTGGATGGGGCTGGATGCTGTGTGGCTGGGTGCTGTGTGGCTGGATGGGGCTGGATGGGGCTGGGTGCTGTGTGGCTGCATGGGGCTGGATGCTGTGTGGCTGGGTGCTGTGTGGCTGCATGGGGCTGGATGCTGTGTGGCTGGATGGGGCTGGATGCTGTGTGGCTGGATGGGGCTGGATGCTGTGTGGCTGGATGGGGCTGGATGGGGCTGGATGCTGTGTGGCTGGATGGGGCTGGATGCTGTGTGGCTGGGTGCTGTGTGGCTGGATGGGGCTGGATGGGGCTGGGTGCTGTGTGGCTGCATGGGGCTGGGTGCTGTGTGGCTGGGTGCTGTGTGGCTGGATGGGGCTGGATGGGGCTGGATGCTGTGTGGCTGGGTGCTGTGGGGCTGGATGGGGCTGGATGCTGTGTGGCTGGGTGCTGTGGGGCTGGATGGGGCTGGATGCTGTGTGGCTGGGGGCTGTGGGGCTGGATGGGGCTGGATGCTGTGTGGCTGGATGGGGCTGGATGGGGCTGGATGGGGCTGGATGCTGTGTGGCTGGGTGCTGTGGGGCTGGATGGGGCTGGATGCTGTGTGGCTGGGTGCTGTGTGGCTGCATGGGGCTGGATGTGGCTGGATGGCAGCGCTGAGGCTGCTCAGCCTTGGCTGGGTGGTGCTGTGTGGAGCCCAGGGAGAGCTGCTGTGCTGCTGAGGGGTTGAGCAGTGGAGGACCCGCTGTGGGTAATTGTCCTTAAACCCCAGTCTCTAATTCCGCGGTTTCCATGGAAACAGAGCGATCCTGTGATGCAGAGTGAGGCTGGGGTGGTGCAGGCCCTCCCTCCGCTCCCTCCCTGTGCTGGTCCCTCTGCCTGGGCCGGGGGGGGGGGGGACACAGACCTGCCCCAGGCTGGAGCCTGGGTACCTGCACTTGGAAAGGTCCCAAAAGCCCTGCCCGGTGCCCAGTGAAGCGGAATCACTGGGTGGTTTGGGCTGGAGGGGGCCTGTGACAGCCCTGAACAGGGACCCCTCCAACCAGGGTCACCCAGAGCCCCGTCCGGCCTGACCCTGGGTGTGTCTGGGTGTGGGGCATCTGGTGACTGGTGCCGGTGTCAGGTGCCTCGGGGGGTGGTGGCTGAGCAGGGCACAGAAAGCTCCTCAGTGCTGGGTGGCTGCGATGGAGGTGGCACCGCCTGAGCCAGCCCCTCCTGCCTGCTCTGTCCTCGGGCCCAGGCTGAAGGAGGCACCCAGGGTGGGTCTGGCACGCTGGGGGTGACCTGCTCAGCTGTGGGCACCCAAACACAGACAGCTCCCAGTTCAGCTGGAAAAGAGGAGAGATGGGACAGGACCTGCTTATTGGTGTCTTTTTGGGGCGTTGGTGGGGACAGGCACTGGGGTGTTCCATGGAGCATCTCCCTGCAGAGGTGGCTTGGGGAAGGGGCACCTTCAGCCCCCCTGGCCCTTCAGCTGCCTGGCCTCGCCGAGCGCTCCCGTCTCCATGTGTAGGGTGATGCTCCAGGCTGGGATGGAGCCTCATGGCTGCTGCCATCACCTGTGGGTGGGGGTTTTGGTGCTGAATTTGTCGGGTGGGTTTTTCTGCCCCCCCCCCGGGATGGGCTCTGCTGCTGGAGGTGAAACACGCAGGGGTCAGGTCCAGCGTCCTCAGCGTGTGCAGACCGACCAGCTGCCCCCACACCCGAGCAGCAGCAGCGAGGTGACACGTGACACCCTCAGAGCTGACCCCAAAAGTGCCTCTCAGACCCTCTGTGTTTTCCCTGGCCCTTCCCAGCTGGGATCCACGCAGCAGCCCGAGCCCCGTGCCCGTCTGGGCTGCCCGTGCCCTGGGCTGCTGAGCACCTTTGTCTTACGTTGAGGTGTGGAAGCCCAAGGCCAGGGTTGAGGTGGGGGCTCGGGCTCTGTCCCACCTGGCAGTGTGTTGGGAAGGGTGAGTTCCCTGCGCTCGCCTCCCCCACCCAGGTTTACCCAGGGCAGAAGCCATCTCCTTGAGCAGAGGGTGACCCCGAACCGGCTGCTCGCTCCCAGCCCCAGCTCCAGAGGCCAGTGAGCTGCCCGGGCGACTGGCCGGGGCTGGTGCCATGTGTGGCTTTGGCAGAGCCACCTGATCTTCCCCTCACCCCCTTTTGGGAGCCCCTGGATTGCTTCTGCTGGTGCAGAGAGCGAACATGGCAAACCCAGGCCTAGCAGGGAGTGAGCACAGCCACGGCCCCAGCCCGGCTTCCCTATGGCTCTTTGCACACCAACTGCCAGCGGCTCTGCCCACACACGGGGGGACGAGAGGCGAGCCCCCTCCCCGTGCCTGGAGAAAGGGGTTCCGTGGGCCCTACCGCCCATCACCCTGGCCTCTGCCCCCACCTGCCCTGTGCCTGGGGCTGTGGGGTGCTGATAGCTTCCCCGAGCCCGGAGCTGAGCCTGCGTGTTCCCTGCACAGAGTGTTGGTCCCTGAGCTTGGCTGAGTTAGCTCAGTGTCACCGTGTCCCCAGTGAGGCATTGAGCAGCTTGGCTGTGTCCGTGTGTCCCTGTGTCCCTGTGTCCGTGTGAAGCGCTCTGGCTTGATCCTGTCTCCTGGCTGACTGGAGCCCTGTGTCCTGGCAGAAGCTGTTTGTCCTTTCCACCAACTCCAGCCCTTCCTGGTGCCTCTCCCGGCTCCCTTCGCTCTTCTCCTGGAGGTCTGGGTGAGGAGCGGTGCCGGGGTGGGTGAGGAGCGGTGCTGGGGTGGGTGAGGAGCGGTGCTGGGGTGGGTGAGGAGCAGTGCTGGGCAGTGAGGAGCGGTGCTGGGCAGTGAGGAGCAGTGTGCCCAGCCCGTGGTGTGCCATGGATCCGTGGGAGCCTCGTGATGCTCCTGGTTTGTTCCGTGCCCTTTCCCTGCCGTCGTGGGTGCTCTGTGTGCTCCTGGGCTGGTGCTGAGCAGAGAGCTGGTGTTTTCCAGAGTCCCTCACTCAGAGTGACCCCGGGATTCCTGGGGGGTAGCCAGAGCCTGGAGCTCCCCGCGGTTCCTGTAACTCTGGGGTTGTTCTCCCAGTGCATCCCAGGCCTCACCAGTTCCTCACCAGTGACGGCACCGATGACCTCACCAGTGTTGAGGTCTCCTCACGCCGCTCTCTCTGTCCCCACTGTCCTGATTTAACGCTGTGGCACTGATCTGGTCCTTGTTGTGCTCCATCCATCCCAGCACTGTCCTGTACTGACCCCGTCCCACTGCCGAAGCTCTGGGGCTGCCGCAGAGCACGGCTGTGCTGCCTGCCCGAGCTGGGTCTGCCCGAGCTGGGTCTGCCCGAGCTGGGTCTGCCCGAGCTGGGTCTGGCTGAGCTGGGTCTGGCTGAGCTGCCTGGCAAAGCCAGTTCTGGCTGAGCACAGGTTTCCCCGTGAGCCAGAGTCCTTCCTCTGAGCCTGGCTCAATCCCTTCCCTCTCCAGAGCTCTCCCAAGCTGCTGGCCATTCCTCCCCACGGCTGAGGCCGGAGCGTGTTCCCAGTGCTGCCTTCCCGGCGGCGCGGTGCCCTGTCCCCTGTGGGGGGACCTGCAGCTGCTGAAGTGCCAGGGAGCGTGCCGTGGTACTGGGGAGCGTGCCGTGGTACTGGGGAGCGTGCCATGGTACTGGGGAGTGTGCTGAGGTGCTAGGGAGCGTGCCATGATGCCGGGGAGCATGCTGAGGTACTGGGGAGTGTGCTGAGGTGCCAGGGAGCGTGCCATGATGCTGGGGAGCATGCTGAGGTACTGGGGAGCACAGTGTGGTGCTGGGGAGCGTGCTGTGGTACTGTGGAGTGTGCCAAGGCACTGGGGAGCGTGCCATAGTGCTAGGGAGCATGCCATGGTGCCGGGGAGCACCCCATGGTCTCCATTGCCCGCCGCTGTTCCCCACAGTGCAGTGTGGGTGTTGGAGGCTGGGCAGTGCCGCAGCCGCACAGGGCTCTGTGCCAGCCCGCCTGTCCGCAGCCGGCGGTGCAGCTCCCTGGCTCCAGGGAGGCCTCAGGTGTGGAAGGTGTTGAGAGCTGTGTGCCAGCCCTGCCAACGTCCGTGCAGGGCACAGGGCTCCAGACCTTCCCCGGGGCTTCGGCGCCCCCCGAATCGGGCAGGGAGCTGTGCCGAGCCGGCTGCGTGCCCAGCGCAGGGGCTGCGGGGGGCTGAGGCCGATGCAGGCGCCGAGGGGGACGGGCTGGTGCCTGGGTGTGCTGGGAGGGCTCCAGGGGCTCAGGGGTTAACACTGAACAGCGGGATGGGGACAGGGGACAGGGGTAGCCCCTGGAGTGTCCTACAGACCCGAGAGGTCATGTGATGGGGCTTGGGGGCTCTCCAAAGGAGGGGTTTAGGGTCTGTAGGTAAGGCGTGGGTTTGGAAGGGTGAGAGCAGGAATCGGAGCTGAGGGGCACGCAGAGGTCCTGTCATCTCCAGTCCCTGAGCGGGGTGGTGGGGGTGAGGGCAGAGGATGCCCCGTGTCCCGCTTGTGGCACCGGTGCCGGGGCTGTTCTGGGTGGCCAGCGTGGGATGGACAGGGCGCTGGCAGTGTGGGCAGAGGGGGACCCTGGTGGGGTGTCTGAATGTCAGTGGGGTTTGGATGACAGGGCTGGGTCTGGCTGGTGGTCCCCACACACCCCATACGCCCAGCAGCTCGGCCTTGTCCTGCTGGTGGGTGCAAGGAGAGGTGCCCGGTGCCATCACCTCCTGCCCTGACCCACGGACTGCAGGGGAAGCTCCTGGTGGTGCCAGCGTGGTGCAAGTGTTCTCTGCTCTGGGGCTTCGAGTCGGCGGGGCTGAGGGAGCTGGGGCTGTTGAGCCTGGAGAGAAGCAGCCTGAGAGGGGATCTGCTCCCTGGTTCTCCAGAGCTGAAGGGTGGGAGCCAGGGGGCCATGGGCAGCCTCTGCTCAGGGTCTGTGGGGACAGGACAAGGGGCGCTGGGCTCAAGTTGGAGCCCAGGGAGTTGCGCCCCAATGTGGGGAAGAACTTGTTGCCCAAGGTGAGGGTGAGGGAGCCCTGGGCCAGGCTGCCCAGGGGGGTGTGGAGTCTCCTTCTCTGCAGAGATCCCAGCCCCTGTCCTAGGGACCCTGCTTTGGCAGGGGGTTGGACCCCAGGGGCTCTGGGGGGCCCTTCCCACCCCTACAGCTCTGTGGTGATGCTGGGAGCAGCAGGGGTCAGCGTGCCAGAGAGCAGAGTGAGCCTGTGCCAAAAGCAAACCAATGGGAGCTGGTTCCCAGCGCCGACCTGGGAATTTGCATTCCCCTTTGTACCCTAATTTGGTCTCTTTTGCTTATGAATTTGGCTGCAGCTTTTAATTACGTGCTGGAGCATCATCCACAGAGCATCACCTTGCCTGGGGGGGGGGGAAACATGGGCCAAGGTCACGGCGCACACCTGTGTTTCCCCCCCCCCCAGGCAGTTCATCCTTATCCGTTGCCCCCTCCTCTTGACCCCTGGACAGGTAGGTGTACCCATCCTCCAGCAGCAGGGCTGCCCCACGGGGTTTGGTGCTGGTGGGTTTGGTGCTCAGTTCTCTTCACAGGCAGGAGGATGCCCGTGTGCAGGGTGCTGCAGGGATGGGGTGATGTGAGGGAGTTTGGGGGACGTGGTGACCTCATGGCGTGTGGGGAGGGAGCGGGTGGTTGGCTGTGAATCCCAGGGTGGGCAGCAGTGATGTTCTCTTCTGCAGTGGAGGTTTGCAGGCAGGACCCAAGCTGGGGGGTGCAGGAGCCCGTGGGAGGAGGGGAGCTGGTGCTGAAGCCAGGCTCCTCCGCCTGGTGTCTGATCAGTGCTGGCAGCCCGGTCCCCTTCCTATTCCTCCCCCTCCTCCTCCTCCACAGATGCTGTAGGCACCAGCCTGCTCGGAGCGATGTCTCACCGCAGGACACTGCAGACAGTCAGCCCACAGGGACCCAACCCCTGCTCTGGGGCTGCGGAGGTGCAAGGGCAGCATGAAGGCAGGGGATGTGCAGGGGATGGGCAGGGGTCCCTGGACTGTCTGGTGTCTGTCCTGTCCTTCTGGGCTGCTGCTGGGGGCCCATTGCCAGGTGCTGGAGACACACGGTGCTGTGCTGGGCACCTCGGTGCTGGTGCTGAGGTGGGTCCCAGACATGGGTGCCTCTGCAGAGCGACGGCCCCTTCCAACCCAGGGGTGCTGAACGCAGCTGGGCCCTGCGGCTGGTTTGGGGGGGGAAGGACCCTCTGAGCCCCCCCAGTGCCCCCCTGCCACGGGCAGGACATCCCCCCAGCCCAGGGTGCCCAGGGCCCCTCTTCCCAAAGCCACAGATCCCGGGGCAGGCCATGCTTCTTTGGGCACCCTGGAGGGCTCTGGGGCAGCTCCCAGCCGTCCCGGTGTGGTGTTGGTTCAGCCGTCCCGGTGTGGTGGCTGAGTGGGATGCTCACCCCATGGATGGTGCTTGTAACTGGAGGGTGACTCAGGAGCAGGAGGGATCCTCCCCGTTGCCCCCGCTCCGGGTGTCCCTGCCAGCTCCCAGCTCCTGAGCTCCTCTGCTTCCTGCTGGCGGCTCCACCGGCACCAGTCAGACCCAGTATGGTCACAGGGGGAGCTGCCTGAGAGGAGACGGGGTGCAGGGTGTGTTTGGGTGGTGTCTGGCTGCGCCCCGCTGGCTTCCCAGTCCTGTCTCACTCCCCTTGGCTCCTCCATCGGCCGCCAGTTCAGCCGTGCTGGTGGAAGGGTGACCAGGACCCCCGTGTCCTCGAGGTCTGGTGGGGCTTGAGCCCCCCCAGGTGGGAGCATCCTGCCTGCAGCCCCCTGCCACCTCCGCTGCGTTCCCCAGAGGGGGTCGTGTCAAGGCACCCGGCCTGGGGACACCTTCGCCTCGTGAAGGCTGGTGAGGTGAAGCTGTTGCTGGAGGAAGGACCAAGGACCAGCGTGGTGCTGGGGTGCCAGCAGGGTGCTGGGGGTGTTTCACCAGCGCTGCCCTGTGTCTTGCCCAGGGTCTGTCACCGCATCGGCAAGGCGTGGAGCACCCAAGGGAGACTGTGGGACCGTGGATGGAGGGCTGGGGACAGCCAGGGAGAGCCATGGAGAGCTGTGGAGGGCTGGGGAGAGCCGTGGAGAGCTGTGGAAAGCTGGGGAGGGCTGGGGAGGGCTGTGGAGAGCTGGTCCCTGGTGGGACCGCTGCGGGCGCAGGGAAGCTCTGGGCTCGCTGCCTCTGAGGCTGTGGGGCAGGTGCATCAGGAGTGTGGGCAGCAGGTGACAGGAGGGGATCCTCCCCCTCTGCTCTGCCCTGCTCAGGCCCCAGCTGGAGGGTTGTGTCCAGCTCTGGGCTCCCTGGGCTCAAGCAGCCAGGGATCTCCTGGAGAGAGTCCAGAGGAGGCTCTGGAGATGCTGAAGGGCCTGGACCATCTCCCCTGGGAGGAAAGGCTGAGGGAGCTGGGGCTGTTGAGCCTGGAGAGAAGCAGCCTGAGAGGGGATCTGCTCCCTGGTTCTCCAGAGCTGAAGGGTGGGAGCCAGGGGGCCATGGGCAGCCTCTGCTCAGGGTCTGTGGGGACAGGCCAAGGGGCGCTGGGCTCAAGTTGGAGCCCAGGGAGTTGCGCCCCAATGTGGGGAAGAACTTGTTGCCCAAGGTGAGGGTGAGGGAGCCCTGGGCCAGGCTGCCCAGGGGGGTGTGGAGTCTCCTTCTCTGGAGAGATTCCAGCCCCTGTCCTAGGGACCCTGCTTTGGCCCCCATGGGCTCTGGGGGGCCCTTCCAACCCCTGTGGTTCTGTGAGTCTGTGCTCTTCACGGGTGGTGAGGGCATGGCAGCAGTGATTGGTTTTGTATTAATTGGGTAATCAGGGGCAGTAATTGGGGGGTTTTGAGCAAGGTCCCAGGAGGATGAGGAAGAGCAGGAGCAGTGAGGACGGTGCGGGGCTGTGGTGGGCTCAGGGGGGTCACTGGGATGGGTGGGCAGAGCCATGTGTGGTGCATCATCTCCCCCGGCGCCATCGGCGTGCTGCGGCCACACCGCGAGGCCCAGAGCTCACCAGAGCCGCCGGGGAGATGAGGGGGGTGTATGGCCTGGGGTTTGGGGAGGGATGGCTGCAGAGGGTCCTGCTTGGCTGCTGGAGCAGCTTCCAGAGCGAGGAGCTGTGCAGAGCGTGGCGGGGGAGCAGCTTGGGGTGGGTGGTCGGGTTCCCTGCCCCACAGCAGGTACCTGTGTCTGGTCTCCTCAGGACAGGTGTCCGTGTGTCCGGCTCCGACCACGCCAGTGATGCAGCCCATGGGCTGCGCGGCACAGGGCACCCTTGGGAAGCGTAAGGGTGCTGCAGGGAGCTCCCTGCACAGCTCCTGGCTCCTGGCTGCAGCGTGGCGGCTCCAGGATGCCGTGGGCGCGGGGTCAGCTCCCGTCTGGCAGCTCCTGGGCTCCGTGGTGGCCTTGGCACAGATGGAGCTTTGGTGGGTTCTCAGGCACCTGCTGCTCAGCTCCAGGCACCGGTGCTGGGGGAGGGGAGCTGGATGTGCCCCATCCTCTACCCACAGTGATGTGGGGAGGGGGTGCAGGGTGAGTTAGGGAAGCTGGATGTGCCCCATCCTCTACGCAGAGAGATGTGGGGAGGGGGCGCAGAGGGAGGGGAGCTGGATGTGCCCCATCCTCTACCCGGAGTGATGAGGGGAGGGGGCGCAGAGGGAGGGGAGCTGGATGTGCCCCATCCTCTACCCGGAGTGATGAGGGGAGGGGGCGCAGAGGGAGGGGAGCTGGATGTGCCCCATCCTCTACCCGGAGTGATGAGGGGAGGGGGCGCAGAGGGAGGGGAGCTGGATGTGCCCCATCCTTTACCCAGAGAGATGTGGGGAGGGGGTGCAGAGGGAGGGGAGCTGGATGTGCCCCATCCTCTACCCACAGTGATGTGGGGAGGGGGCGCAGAGGGAGGGGAGCTGGATGTGCCCCGTCCTTTACCCAGAGAGATGTGGGGAGTGGGTGCAGGGTGAGGTAGGGGAGCTGGATGTGCCCCATCCTCTATCCAGAGTGATGTGGGGAGGGGGTGCAGAGGGAGGGGAGCTGGATGTGCCCCATCCTCTACCCGGAGTGATGTGGGGAGTGGGTGCAGGGTGAGGTAGGGGAGCTGGATGTGCCCCATCCTCTACCCGATGTGACGTGGGGAGGGGTCGCCGAGCAGCCTGGGGGGGGGCTGCTCCGTGTGTTGCTGGGGTGCATGAGGGTGGGGGGGTTCAGAGAAGGACCCCCCACAGACGAGGGGTGATGGCGTGGCTTAGGAGAGGGGAGGAGAAGGGGGAAGAGGTTTGGCTCAGGGTCTCCCTCCCGTGGGACGGGACGGGACCGCTCAGGGCTGCCCGGATGGGGGGGTTAGGAGCCCCGACGCCGGGGGAGGGGGGAGGCGGGAGCGACGGCTCTGACCGCGGCCGCGGTCAGAGCCGTCGCTCCCGCCTCCCCCCTCCCCCGGCGTCGGGGCGGGCGCAGCCGTCCGGGGCGGGTCCGTCCCCATCCCCGGCCCCATCCCGGGGCGGGTCCATCCCCATCCCCGGCCCCATCCCGGGGCGGTCCTATCCCCATCCCCGGCCCCGTTCTGCCGGCGTTTGGAGCGGGGCCCGGACATGCCGGCGCGGCGTGGGAGCCGTCAGGCAAAGCGGGGTCCCTCTCCGCGCCTCCTCCCCCGGGGCCGGCCGCCCGGGGGGACGGGGGCGGTGGTTATTATTATGGGGTAGCCCCGCCGGTTAAGCCATGGCGGAGGATTGGCGGTGGAGCCAAGCGGGTCGGGGAACCCCTCAACCCAGCCCCCGCCGAGCCGTCAGCGTCTGCGAGTCGCTGGACTTGCAGGGAGTCCCCGCCGTCCAGGCCGCGCTGAAGGCCGCTCAGCAGCAACGCCGGCGGCCCAAGAGCTTCTGCGCGGCGGGGAACGGGCTGGCGGCCCTGCTGCCCCCTCCCCTCCCCACGCCGCCCCCCGCCCGCTCCCGCTCCAGCCTCCTGGACTTCTTCCGGACGCGCCCCCCGCCCCGAGGGCCGGGCCCGGGGGGCGAAGGCTCCTCGGCCGCCCCGCTCTGCTCCGGCCGCCCCGTCAGCGCCGCCTTCCCGCAGCCGCCGCGCCCGGCCGAGAGCCCCGGGTTCCTGCGGGGGGGGTCCCTGTGGGGCAGCCGCCGCTGGAACCTCTTCGGGGTGGTTGGAGGGGGGGGAGGCGGCGGCCGGAGCAGCCCCGGCCCCAGGAGGAGCTTCAGCTCCCTGCGCAAGAGCTTCAGCTTCCGCCTGCGCCGGGGCCACGACCTGCGGCGCTCGGGGTCCGGGGGGCTGCTGCGGCCCCCGCGGCTCCGCACCAAGAGCGAGGGCGACGCCAGCTCCCTGCACACCTGCCCCAGCAAGCGCGACCTGCTCTACCCGGAGCTGGCCAGGCCCGGCGCCGGGCCGCACGCCGACCCCGGGCAGCCGGCCGGCCTCTGGAGACTCCTCACCAGCCGCTTCCGACGGCGCGACCCCCGCCCCGCCGACCCCCGCGGCGGCGCCGAGCCCGTCCTGCTGGGCAGCGGCCCCCTGCGAGCGCTGGGTAAGTGAGCCCGGAGCCCCGCCGCGGGGGCTGCCGCGGGCTTCGGGGGGCTCGGATGGAGCCCGGGCGGCGGGAGCGTTCCCGGGGCTGCCCGGCAGCCGCGGGGAGGGGGCGCCCCGGGAGCCGAGCGCCTGCCCCCCGTCCCCGTGGTGTCCTGGAGGGGCCGGGACTCCCAGGGAGAGCGGGTGGGGGGGGAATGTCCCGTTAGCGCCGAGCCGCGGGGTGCTCGGGGGGCTGCAGCTCCCGGGGTCGGGAGCCGGGGCCGCCCCTGGGGCCCAGTGGAGCCGCGTCCGGGGAGCGTGGTGGTGCTCGCGGGGCCCCGGAGAGCCGTGGGTCTGGGGACCGGACCCCCGTGAGCTCTGGGCACGCCATGGGGTCTGGCAGCGAAGCCGCTCTCAGGCCCTCGGCTGGCGTCTGGGGCTCGGGGCCGTTCTCCCGTGTGGGGCTGGCCCGGCGTGTGGGTACCACGCAGCCCGTGGCCTGTCCCGTTCTCTGCCCGCACACCGTGTGTTCTTGTCCCGTCCCCTGGCCCTGCAGCCCGTGTCCCTGCCCCGTCCCGTCCCCTGGCCAGGCAGCCTGTGTCCCTGCCCTGTCCCTGGCCACCCTGCCCCATCCTGTCCCCATGCAGCCTGTGCCCGGCCAGCCCGGCGGGAGCGAACGGGGACCAGCCCCGACGCGGGGGGGTGAGGACGGTGTCCGTAGGCTTTTTAAGGCATTGAACGCCGAGCTGGGGGCAGGGCCGCTGCTGCCTGGCGCCTGCGAGCCTCTCCGGGCCTCCATCGCTCGGCACTCGGGGGCTGTGGAGGCGGTTGGCTCCCTGGCTCGGCTCGTGTGCCGGGGGGGGGGGGGGCAGGGCGGGCTGGGGGGCTCCCCGAGGGCTCTGGGGTGGGCTGGGGGGCTCCCCGAGGGGTCCACTTGCTCCCGAGGCGGCAGCTGCCCGGGGGAGCTTTGTGCCCAGGCCGCTTCTCCAGGCACTCTGGGCTCCAGGGACGGGCACGGGAGCAGCGCTGCTGCAGCCTGGGCACTGCTGGTGCTGCGCAGGGAGCTCCAGGGGCTCCATCCTGCTGCTCCCTCCGTCCCTGGAGCTCGCTGTGCCTTCCCGGGTGCCGTCCCGGAGGCGGCGGGTGGGTGACTGAGGCCTTGGCCTGCTGTGGGGTGCCAGGACGGGCTGCTGCTGCTGCTGCTGCGCTGCCTGGGGCGCCGAGCCGCTGGCTGGGGTGCCCAGGGCTGGGTGCTGGGAGGTTCCCAGGCGAGGGGAGGCTGCGCTCATGGCTGGGGAATGTGGGTGTATCCGGGCAGGGAGGGCCGGGCCCTGCCCGTGCGGCGGGGGGCCTGTTCTTGCTTGCCGACGGCTTCCCAGGGGAGCGGTGCCAGCAGCAGCCGCCTTCCCAGGGAGCAGCTGGGGCTGTGTGGGTGCCCTCGCCCCTCTCCAGGGGTGCAGCTGGGGCTGTGTGGGTGCCCTCGCCCCTCGCCGGGGGTGCAGCTGGGGCTGTGTGGGTGCCCTCGCCCCTCTCCAGGGGTGCAGCTGGGGCTGTGTGGGTGCCCTCACCCCTCGCCGGGGGTGCAGCTGGGGCTGTGTGGGTGCCCTCGCCCCTCGCCAGGGGTGCAGCCGGGGCTGTGTGGGTGCCCTCGCCCCTCTCCAGGGGTGCAGCTGGGGCTGTGTGGGTGCCCTCGCCCCTCACCTGGCTGCTCCACCGGGACAGGTCAGGGCTGCCTTTGGGTCCATGTGCTGGGGAGCCTTGTAGGGGGCTTGGAGCCCTCAGTGGCACCCACGGAATGTGGCGAGGCCTCTCTCTGTCAGGGTGGGTGGCATTTGCCACTGCAGTCCATACAGGGGACACAGGCTCAGGGGGACCTTTTGGAGCAGCTGAGCCCCAGGATGCAGCCTTCATCCTCTGGGACCACAGCGGCTCAGCCCGGCCCCGGCACTGGGGGGGATCAGGGCAGTGGATCAGGGGGCTTCTTGCCTGGAAGGAGGAGCTGGGCTGTGGGGTGAGGGCTGGCGGGGAGCGTGAGGCTCTGCACGCCCCACGGGAGGGCAGGAGCCCTCTGAGCTCCACACAGAGTCTGGCCAGTGTGGACCAGCCATGATGAATGGTTGCCAGCGATCTGAGATGGTGCCTGGTGCAGCTGGGAGGGAGCCCCCCAGGCACCGGCTTGGGAACAGGGCACTGGGTCGGGCTGGAAGTTTTCCCTGGGGAATTGTGGGGAGGTGATGGGTGCAGCATCTCCAGCAGCGGGATCTGAACTCTGCAGCTCTGCAGCATCTCAGATTCCCCCCTCCCAGGAGGGTGCCCTGCTCTTTAAGGTGCTCTGAGGTGGCTCCCTTGTCCTCTCCTGTTTGGCCATGCAGAGGACTGAGGTGTGTGAGAGAGAGCTCTGCTGGGAGCAGAGGGGGCTGGTTTTGCAGCGGTGAGGTGCAGTGTGCACAGTGAGCTGAGGAGGTCACAGTCTGTGTCATCCCTCGTTGGCACCTGCCCCGGCTCAGGGGTGTGGGATGGGCTCGGGGCTCGATCCAGCCTGGTGTCCACGCTTGGGAAAAGGTGCAGACGTCCAGGCTCTTCCCAGTGTCTGTGGGGACAGGCCAAGGGGCACTGGGCTCAAGTTGGAGCATAGGGAGTTCCCCCCCAATGTGGGGAAGAACTTCTTCCCAGTGAGGGTGAGGGAGCCCTGGGCCAGGCTGCCCAGGGGGTGTGAAGTCTCCTTCTCTGGAGAGATCCCAGCCCCTGTCCTAGGGACCCTGCTTTGGCAGGGGGTTGCACCCCATGGGCTCTGGGGAGCCCTTCCAGCCCCAGGTGACTCTGTGTCTGTGGTTCTGTCTGGGAGGCAGCAAGGGAGGAGCTGTTGGGGCTGAGCAGAGCGATTCCCAGGTGTGATGGGAGGAGAAGCCTGCGGTGGTGCGGGGGTGTTGTGGGTACAGGCTGTGGGTGGCCGCAGGGGAACGAGCTGAACCCCCAGCGTTGTACCCTGCACCCGCCTTTCTCCGGGGGAACCTCAGCTGGAGCTGAGGCCAGGCTGATGGAACAGGTTTCCCCAGGAAGGTGGGTCCCCACGGGGCGCCTGGGGACGCGGTGGGTGCTCTGACGCTCCCTGGCACCAGCTTTGTGAGGTTCTCCCTCCCCACAGACCCTTCCAGCCCTGGAGCAGGGTGTTTGGGGCGGCTCCTTGGTCTGTGTGTTTTGGGGTGTGCCTGGGGGGCAGCGTGTGCCAGGGGGCTGCAGTGAACAGCTCCTGGGGAGCAAGTGCCCTGCGCACAGCGAGGGGAGCAGCTCAGCATCACCACTCTGCCCAGGGACATGCCAGATCCTCCTCTCCCTCCTCTCCCTCCTCTCCCTCCTCTCCCTCCTCTCCCTCCTCTCCCTCCTCTCCCTCCTCTCCCTCCTCTCCCTCCTCTCCCTCCTCTCCCTCCTCTCCCTCCTCTCCCTCCCCTCCCTCCCCTCCCTCCCCTCCCTCCCCTCCCTCCTCGGATGGTGCCCTGCACGGTGTCTGTGTGGCTGAGCCTTGCCCACACCAGGCCCTACCCTGGAGAAGCCTCTCCCTGCCAGTGGTGCTGGGCTGAGCCTGTGTCCAGGCTGATCTTTGGCAGGGGGTTGGACTGGGTGGGCTCTGGGGGTCTGGGTGTCTGGCCTGGCGCGGGAGAGGCGGCTCTGCCCAGCACGTCGTGGTTGGCGTGGGCACCGCGGTGTTGGCTCAGCCCCTGGCTGGTTTCAAGGCTGGGTTCAGTGTCCAGGGTCTCGGTGTCCCAGTGGGCTCCTCGTGCTGCCCTCGATAACGAGCTGGTTAATGATTAGCTGCTGTCTGTGGAGCCTGTCTGGCACCGGCACTGCTGAGGCACCAGCTGGATGAACCTGCTGAGCTCCATCCCCTGACGGAGCAGCCGGGGTGAGGAGCCATGGAGTCCCTGACCGGTGTGGGTGGGCAGGGCCTCAGTGCCCCCCTGCCACGGGCAGTGACCCCCATTCCCCCAGCCCAGGGTGCCCCAAACCCCATCCAACCCAGCCCTGAGCCCTGCCAGGGATCCCGGGGCAGCCCCAGCTCCTCTGGGCACCCTGTGCCAGGGCCTTCCCCCTCCCCAGGAAGGATTTTTGTCCCCCAGCCCCTCTCCATCCCCCTCCTGCAGCTGAAGGCCGTTCCCCTGGGCCTGGCCCTCCCTGCCCTGGGCACCAGCCCCATTCCAGCTCTCCTGGAGCCCCTCCAGGGATGGGAAGGGGCTGGGAGCTCTCCCCAGCAGCAGACTTCTCTTCTCCAGGCTGGGGAAGGTATCCACCCTCAGCACTGATGCTCTGAGCTCTTCCATGCTCTTAAATCCCCAAGAGAAGGAGGAGCAGGGACCAGCTGCATCTTCCTGTGCGACACCAAAGCACACAGCCCAGCACACAGCCAAGCACACAGCCAGCCCAGCAGCGATGCTCAACCCGCTGCTCCCTGGTGCCTGGGTGACTGGTGCCGAGTGGGGCAGCTGGTGCTTCCCAGCTGGAGCTGGTCTGTGCCGAGCAGGGTCACACCATGGCTCTGGCACTGCCTGCCTGGGTCTCAGTCAGTGCTTTGGGCTTGTTGGGTCACTGGTGCCGTGGTACCGAGCGGCTGGTGCCACCCCTGCACCCCCATGGCACTGTGATGGGGAGGGTCTGGCAGCCCCAGCGCTGGCATCGGCTGGGGGGGACATTCCCAAACTCACATGAGAATCCTGCAGCTTGGCCCATCCTGGGCACAGACAGGGGGTGTAAGAGCCGTGTGGCCTGGCGCAGGGGGCAGGACCGAGTGGCAGAGCCTGTGGTGATCCAGAGCTGGGGGTCTCTGTGTGCCACCCTCGGGCAGGTGAGCTGGGAGCTCCCTGGTCCTCAGCCCTTCCAGGACGCACTGGTGGTCCCCAGTACCGTGTCTGGGTGGTGGGTGTAGGTCAGGGCTTCGTGTTCGGTGCTGGTGGCCTCCTCTGGACCCTGCTCCCTGGGGCGGGAGGAGAGCTGGGCTCCGGGTTGATGCACCCCAAGGCGTTTGGTTTTCCTCCTCTGGCACCCCCTGGGCTCTGCAGGGAGCGCTGGAGGCAGGAGCGCTGCTGCTCACCCACTGTCCTGCCGCTGGCCCCTGGTTTGAGGCGCCTCAGCTTTGGGCAGGGTGTGGGAAAGCCCCAGGCTGCAGGAAGCTCATCCAGAGCTGGGGCTGAAGCTGCTGGTTGGTGCCGGTGGGGCTGGTCCCAGGACCCATCTGAGACCCCCGAGCTGAGCCAGGCTGTGTGGTGAGCCGGGTGTTTCGGGACGTGCTGCTGTGACGCTCCTCCCTGCTCCTGCAGCAGCTGGGACACGGGCAGGGGACACGTGTGTGGGTGTGCAGACCCCTCCTCACTGCTCTGCAGTGCCCAGGCGCTGCCCAGCCTGGCAGTGGGGTGTGGGGGGAGCGGACGTGGGGCGAGTGGGGCTCCGTGCAGGCAGCAGGACATGGGGGGAGCAGGGGATGGGGTGGGTGGGACGTGGGGCGAGTGGGGCTCCGTGCAGCCGGTGGGACGTCCCCCAAATGAGAGGTGTTTGTGTGTGCGGGTGTAGCCTGGGATGGGGGGTGGACACAAGGGTGTTCTGACCCCCACGCCTGGACACTGGCTCCAGGGGGCCCAGGGAGAATCGGCTCCTCCAAGAGCTGTGTCTCCCTGACTCTTCCAGGCGCTTGTGAGGGAATCCCGTGGCTGCCCTGGGCTCAGGGCTGCTCCCACCTCTGTCTGTCCCTCTGCAAGCTCTGGCTCTTATCTCCTGAGGCTGATAAGAGTGATAAGAGTGGGTTCATCTGTGCACTGGGGCATCCCAGCCCTGAGTTGCTGCAGGCAGAGAGCTCACCCCTGTGCTGGCCTGGGCAGGGTCAGTGGCCACATGGGACCGTCAGGCATGAAGGTGGGTCCCCCTCCCCTCCCTCTGGGACGTGGGTCCCTCCATCCCCCATCCACAGGGATGTGCGGTGCCCGTGTGCGGTGGGATGGGGTGGGGGGTGCACAGCAGGGTCCACACGCAGTGGTCTGGCCGTCAGGGCTGCAGGAGGAGGGGGGCTGCAGGGACAGATGCTCAGTGCTGATTCAGGGAGGGGGCTGTGTCCCCCCCCTCTGGCACAGCGTTGGGGGCATCCAGAAGAACATGGGGTTTCAAGGGATGGGCGCTCGTACTGCTGGAACTCCTTGCTGCAGGGCGGTGGGGAGGGGAGATGGTGGTGGTTTTGGAAGGAGACAGCAGAGCTCCTCAAGGAGGGTTTGAGGTTTGCTCGGCACACGAACCCCGGGGCTGAAGAGCTGGCAGCTGCACGCGTGGGTCTGTGTCCTGACACGCGTGTGTCTGTGTCCTGACACGCGTGTGTCTGTGTCCTGACACGCGTGTGTCTGTGTCCTGACACGCGTGGGTCTGTGTCCTGACACGCGTGTGTCTGTGTCCTGACACGCGTGTGTCTGTGTCCTGACACGCGTGGGTCTGTCCTGACACGCGTGTGTCTGTGTCCTGACACGCGTGGGTCTGTCCTGACACGCGTGGGTCTCTGTCCTGACACGCGTGGGTCTGTCCTGACACGCGTGTGTCTGTGTCCTGACACGCGTGGGTCTGTCCTGACACGCGTGTGTCTGTGTCCTGACACGCGTGGGTCTGTGTCCTGACACGCGTGTGTCTGTGTCCTGACACGCGTGTGTCTGTGTCCTGACACGCGTGGGTCTGTGTCCTGACACGCGTGTGTCTGTGTCCTGACACGCGTGGGTCTGTGTCCTGACACGCGTGGGTCTGTGTCCTGACACGCGTGGGTCTGTCCTGACACGCGTGTGTCTGTGTCCTGACACGCGTGTGTCTGTGTCCTGACACGCGTGTGTCTGTGTCCTGACACGCGTGGGTCTGTCCTGACACGCGTGGGTCTGTGTCCTGACACGCGTGGGTCTGTCCTGACACGCGTGTGTCTGTCCTGACACGCGTGTGTCTGTGTCCTGACACGCGTGGGTCTGTCCTGACACGCGTGTGTCTGTGTCCTGACACGCGTGTGTCTGTGTCCTGACACGCGTGTGTCTGTGTCCTGACACGCGTGGGTCTGTGTCCTGACACGTGTGTGTCTGTGTCCTGACACGTGTGTGTCTGTGTCCTGACACGCGTGTGTCTGTCCTGACACGTGTGGGTCTGTGTCCTGACACGTGTGTGTCTGTGTCCTGACACGCGTGGGTCTGTCCTGACACGCGTGTGTCTGTGTCCTGACACGCGTGGGTCTGTGTCCTGACACGTGTGTGTCTGTGTCCTGACACGTGTGTGTCTGTGTCCTGACACGCGTGTGTCTGTCCTGACACGTGTGGGTCTGTGTCCTGACACGTGTGTGTCTGTGTCCTGACACGCGTGTGTCTGTCCTGACACGTGTGTGTCTGTGTCCTGACACGTGTGTGTCTGTGTCCTGACACGCGTGTGTCTGTGTCCTGACACGCGTGGGTCTGTCCTGACACGCGTGGGTCTGTGTCCTGACACGCGTGTGTCTGTGTCCTGACACGTGTGGGTCTGTGTCCTGACACGTGTGGGTCTGTGTCCTGACACGCGTGGGTCTGTCCTGACACGCGTGGGTCTGTGTCCTGACACGCGTGTGTCTGTGTCGTGTCTCTCACCTGTCCCTGCTCTTCCTGTGTGGCCGTGGGTGCTGGTGGCCGTGTGCTGGGCTCAGCAGCCCCTCACTCCGACCCAGGTGTCCATCCTTGGGCAGCCCCCTGGCTCCCTCCTGCAGCTGCCCAGAGAAGCTGCCCCAGGGAGGGGAAGCGTTCCTGGGCAGGGACAGGGGCAGGGGCAGGAGAGCTCCCCGTGCCCGTGGAGGTGGAGCTGGGGTTGGTGCTGAGCCTCTCCCCAGCTGCTCACAGGAAGGGCTTTCCCAGCAGTGCTGGTGCAGCCTGTGGGCAGCTGCCCAGCTCCCGGTGCCAGGATGAGCCTGGCTCCCTGTGCCCGTTCTTCGCCCTGGTGAAGGTTTCCTCCGCAGCAGGTCAGGGATCAGGCTGTTGCTGTCAGGCTCTGGGCCCTTGGCTGGTCTCTGTCAGCAAAGTTGGCCAAGCATGAGCAGGGAGGGAGGGGGGGCTGCCCACCCCATCCACCTCTCCAGCCCCTCGTCTCTCTGGGCTGAGTGTCTTCACCTTGTGCTCCGCTCCGGAGCCCCTGGAGCCCGGTGCTTGTTGCCCGGTGTCGGTGGCTCAGGAACACTCTGCGCTGGGGCAGCGGGGGTCTCAGCCTCTGTAGCCTGGGGAGGGGGTGTGGGCACCAGAGGGGGCTCAGGGGCTGCCTTTACTGCTGCTGTGGCTGGCCAGGGGTTGCAGGAGGGGTGCTGGCTGTTGGGGTGCTGTGTTTGGAGGGACGATGTGCTGCCCAAGGGCTCTGGAGCTCGGTGTGTTCCTCCTGATGTGCTGGTGGTTGTAATGTTTCTCCTGGAAGGTGGGAGATGGGCACCATGGTTCCTCTTGGGAAGCCCCTCCGTGCTGGTCAGACGTTGCCCTGCGGTGAGGCCCCGGCCTGGGCTTGGTTTGTGCTCTGAAGAAGCAGCGTTGATGAGCGGGGCTGCGGCTGGGGGGCTCTGGGTGCTGCTCTCCCGGCTCTGGCTGCTGCTCTCCTGGCTCCGGGCCGTGGCCTTGGACACGTTACTGGGACAGGGCCTGGCGTGAGGGCGGCCATCGCTGGCTCCAGGCAGGGCTGAGGAGCCCAGCGCCGTGCTTCCATCCCGGCTGCGCCCGGTGCTGCCCCAGTTCCATGGTGAGACACCGACTGGGCAGAGAGCAGATGGTTTGGGCAGTGCCCAGAGCTGGGGCTTGGCACAGCCAGTGCGGTGCTGGGGTTGGGGCTGCTGGGAGCACGGTGGGCAGGGGGGAGCTGCTGGGGTGGGGAAGGGCGGCTGCGGGCACGGGGCAGCGGGGCGGCCGGGAGCCACTGTCCCCTCCGGTGTGGTGTCTGGCTGCACCTCGAGGGGCATTGCAGCCACAGCGGGCAGGGTGGTGACAGGCTGGTGCCCAACAGGTGCTGGCAGTGGGGTCTCAGCACCCACCCCTGTGTGCTGGGAGCCCCTCCAGAGCTGCTGTGCTCAGCACAGCCCGGTGAGGCGGGTGCTGCCCCTGCAGCAGCAATTGAGATGCTGCCCTGGAGCCACCAGGCCATGGGTGGAGGATGTGGATCCTTGCCCGAGGCAGGGGAAGGGCTGGGGTGCTGCTGGCCACCTCAGCTCCCTGGGGTGTTCCCTGGGCTCTCACTCCTCCTCGGTTCTATCCTGGATGTTTGGTGAGCTCCTGGAGCTGCTTTGGGTGCAGATGGGTGTTGGTGGTGTCTGGTGGGACAGCGGGTGCTGCATGCACAGCTCAGGGCTGTGTCTGCTTGTTCCAGCCTCAGCCAGTGCTCCTCAAATGAATGACACGTCATTAATTGTGCTCACTTTCCCTTGTGAGCAGAGACTCCAGCACGGCTTCAGCTCTGCCCTGCGCCGTGTCCAGCGCCCCGGCGCTGCTGTCACCCTTCCCTGCCCCCCAAAAAGGCGTCTGGCCTCTGGCGTGGCCCTTGTCCTGCTGCCTGGAGGAGGGGGTGCTGTGGGGGGATCCCAGAGGAGGGGGTGCTGTGGGGGGTCCCAGAGGAGGGGGTGCTGTGGGGGGTCCCAGCACTGCGCTGCCCCCAGCTCCTGTCCCGGCTGCAGAGCCTGGGAGGCACCTCCTGCAGCTCCATCTCTGGGCCGGGGCAGGGAGGGAAGAGGCACAGGCAGGTCTCCTGCTGGGGGGGAGTGGGGAGAGCGCGGTGGGACCCTCCAGGGTCTCGGGAGACCACGGTGACCTGATGATTCCTCCCCTCTCCTGCAGATTCCTTTGTGAACAGCCAGGAATGGACCCTGAGCCGCTCGGTGCCTGAGCTGAAGGTGGTGAGTACTCACGCCCCAGACACCCCGTTCCTGCTGTTCCCCAGGGTTTGAGGTGGCCAGAACCCGTAGGGGCTGCGGGCTCCTGGGGGGCAGAGAGGAACTGGGGCTGCTGCTGGGCTTCTTGGTGGCTCTGCTTGTTGGGGAGAGGTGCTGGTTGGGGTGTGGTGGTGGGATGGCACCTCACCCTTGTGCTGGCCATGGCACAGGCTGTGCTGGGCACCTCACCCTTCTGCTGTCCCCTCCTGTCCCCACGCCTGGCACTGGGCTCTCCGTGGTGCTGCTGCCCGGGGTTTGCTGCCTCTGAGGGGGTGTGTTCCCCAAGACTCCCCAAGTTCTGGGGCATGTTTGGGGGGTGAGACGAAGCAGGAGCGTGTTTCGGCACGATGTGGGTCAGCACCTTGGCTGTAGGTGAGCACGGGGCTGCCCCCACCCAGCCTTACAGCACTGAGCATCCTCGAGTGTCCTTACCTGGTGTCCTGGCTGCCACACAGCCCCGGGAGCTGCTCTGGCCCCAAAGCTTCCCCAGGGACTGTGGTTACTGAGCTGCCTTCTCTGCCCGGGGGTCTCCATGGCTCCTTCTCATCCCGTGCTGCTGGTGAGGGCTGGCAGCAGCAGGCAGGGCTGGTACCACCACGCTGAGCCTTGTGCTGGTGTCGGGAGCAGCAGCTGTGCCGAGCGTGGGGACACTCTCTGCTCCTGTTCCCCTTCGGCAGGAGCTGTGACCCCCAAACTCTGGGGTGTCTGGGCTGGGAGGAGAGGGTTTTGCCTTGGTGGTTGGCTGTGGCTTGGGAGGGCAGGTGTCCCGCTGAGGCTGTGGGAAGAGCTGCTGTGGTGCTGGCGGGGCTGCGCCTGTCTGGGGAGGACGAGAGTCCTTGTCACCCCCCTTCTGGGTGGCTGTATCCCGATATCTGCAGCTCTGCCCAAGTGAGACTGGTCCCCATGCTGCAGCGAGGCCTGGGCTGAGTTGTGCCGTGCCCTCCCAGCATCCCTGCCCATCGCTGTGCCCTCCCAGCATCCCTGCCCATCGCTGTGCCCTCCCAGCATCCCTGCCTGTGCTCAGCACCATCCTGGGCACTGGCAGCCTCGTGGGGGGAGGTGCAGGCTCTGGGTGGTGGGTGACCCCTGCCTCTGTTCCAGGGCATCGTGGGGAACCTGTCCAGCGGCAAGTCGGCCCTCGTGCACCGCTACCTGACCGGCACCTACGTGCAGGAGGAGTCTCCAGAGGGTAAGGTCTGGCTCCCCGCCCCCCTGGGGGTGGTCTGGGCACCCCTCTCCCCTCCCCAGCTCTGCAGGTGACCCCTGCTCTGTGGGGAGGTCAGCATCCTGCCCGCCAGCCCCCCGCTTGACGTGCTGCTTCGCTGTCTTCCCAAGGTGGCCGCTTCAAGAAGGAGATCGTGGTGGATGGCCAGAGTTACCTGCTGCTGATTCGAGATGAGGGGGGCCCCCCCGAACTCCAGGTAGGAGCCCTGGGCCTGCTGCGGCCCCTTCCCACCCAGGACCTGCCAGCTGCCCCTCGGGAGCCTGGGGGCTGAGGGAGCCTGGGGGCTGAGGGAGCCTGGGGGCTGTGGGGCTGAGGAGGGGGCACCCCAGTGGTGACCCCGGGGCCTCCCCATGGTGCCCCTGGGCACAGAGATGCCTGTCTGGGCTGTGACCGCCGGCGTCTCTCCCGCAGTTTGCCGCCTGGGTGGACGCCGTGGTGTTTGTCTTCAGCCTGGAGGATGAGATCAGCTTCCAGACCGTCTACAACTACTACCTGCGGCTCTGCAGCTACCGGAACACGGCGGAGGTGCCGATGGTGCTGGTGGGCACGCAGGGTGAGAGCCGGGCTTCATCCTCCCTGCCGGGGTGGGCAGCGCCGGTGGCACGTCCACGCTGGCCAGGGACATGGGGTGCTCACCCTGTGAGTGTGCCAGGGCACCCTGCACCCTGTGTGGGACTCGCCTGGGGCTGTGGAGGGGCTGAGGGATTGCTTCTCAGTGTCTCAGCTGCGCTGTGTGGAGCCAGGTTCCACGTGTGGATGGTGAAGGAGAGGCAGGAGCGAGCCTGGGGCTGTGGGGTTGTTGGTTCTAAGGGGGACAGCAGAGAGCAGGAGCAGGGGATGGAGGAACAGGGGTCTTGGCAGGACCCAGTCGCTGAGCTGCTCCTGGGAAGAGGAATCCCTGAGGCTGGGAAGACAGGCAGGGACAGCGGGAGGGGAGCCTGTGCTGAGCCTTGGGTTAGGGGTAGAGTGAAGCTGTGACACTGGGGGTATTTAAAGGGGGTGGGATTAATTCTGGAGCTGAGAGACCCCGGTGCTGGGCTGGGCTTAGGGACACATGCTGTGGAGGCTCAGGAGCAGGTAGGGTGCCCTGGCAGAGGGGCTTGGGGGTCGCTGCTCTCTGGACTTAGAGCCAGGTGTGGTCACACTGAGCACCCACTGGCGGGTTGGGGAGGACTTTGTTCCAGTGTGGGACCCCCGACCCCCTCAGCACCCTGAGAGGGTCCCTCAGCACCTGCTACCCATCCCTGCCGTGTCTCTGGGAGTTGGGTTCCCCTGGGGAGGGTGGTTTCCCAAAGCACACGAGCAGTTTGCAGCCACCTGGGGCACAAATTCAGCTGCTTCTAGTGGCGCCCACCCCGGGCTCAGCCACCAGCGTGCCCTGGCAGAGCTGAGCTGGGGGGATTCTGCCCTCTCCCCTCCCCGGTCTGTGGGACTCAGCTGTGAGACCTGGAGCCATGGAGGCTGCAGATCTGTGTGACTGCAGCTGAGCTGTGCTTGTGACACACTCACTCGCCCGCAGCCAGTGACACGGGGACCTGTGGCAGTGCCAGTCGTTCCCAGGGCGTGTGGGCGCCTCGTGTCCCCGTGCAGAGGGGCCCTGGCTGTTCCCAGCGCTCTGCCTGTGGTCACCAGCCTCCTCTTGTCTGTGTCACCAGCCTCCTCTTGCCTTGGAGGCTGTGCTGGGCACAGTGTGCCAGTGCTTGGTGGCTGCCCTGTCCCTAAGGCCCTGCCCCTCTCCTGCCCTGGGGGCTGTGGGTGGGCTGGTTTGGGGGTTCATTTGGAAAGGGTCATTTGAACAGGTTCAGCTCACAGTCAGTTTGTCTGCGAACACAGGACGGGGCTGTGGGAGGTGAGGGGGGTGCAGAGGAGGTGGGTGCATGAAGGGAGGAGGCTGGGGGTGTGCCCGGGGCCCTGGGGACAGGCAGGACACCAGGCTCCCCTCTCAGCCCCCTCTCCCCTCGGCTTCCAGACGCCATCAGCGCCACCAACCCGCGGGTGATCGACGATTCCCGGGCGCGGAAGCTCTCCAACGACCTGAAGCGCTGCACCTACTACGAGACCTGTGCCACCTACGGGCTGAACGTGGAGAGGGTCTTCCAGGACGGTAACTGCCGCGCCGCAGCCTGTCTGGGCAGGGCAGGGCCGGGGGGGGGGCTCCTCCTGCTGCCCCCAGCACCCCCTGGGCTAAGGGGGCTCCTCCTGCTGCCCCCAGCACCCGCTGGGCTCAAGGGGTTCCTCCTGCTGCCCCCAGCACCCCCTGGGCTCCGGGACCGTGCTGCCAGGAGGCCAGGGCGATGGGCACCCCTTCCTGTCACAGTGTCACGCCCAGGCTGGGTGCCAGGAGGACGTGACCGTGTCCGTGGGGATCCTGCCTGTGTGGCAGGTGGATGTGCAGGGGGGACTGTGGAGCAGGGCCTGGCCGGGGCAAGGCTGGGCAGCTCCCTTCTCCTGCCTCTGGTGCAGGGGCCTGGGGGGGCTGCAGGGGCCGTGGTGTCCCTGTGCTGGGTCCATGATCTGTACTCTGCCAGAGCCTGTGGGGCCTCGTCACGCTGCAGAGAGGGGTTTGTGTGCCACGCAGGAGAGGGGAGGCAGGGCAGGACCTTGGGGTGTTGGAGGAAGGGGGGCAGCAGCTGGATGTTGGAGTCAGAGGGCAGAGAGCAGGATGGAGAGAGCGTTTCTGCTAAAGCTGGGGGATCTCTGCAGACTGGGGTGCTGCAGGCAGGAGAGGGACCTGTACCATGTCCCAGTCTGCTTAAATCAACTGGGACCCTGCCCTGGGATGGCATCTTCCCCTGCCCCTTCCTCTGCCCCTGCCCCTTCCCCTGCCCTTTCCCCTGCCCCTTCTGGGGTGCAGCTGGGGACCTGTGGGCGATGCTGAGGAAGGGTCTGCACAGAGCTGAGTGTCAGGATGGGACAGAGCTGCCTTTGGGAAGGAGAGCTGTGCTGTGCTGTTTGCAAGAGGAAGGGAGCTTGGGGATCACAGGACTGCCCCAGGCAGGGTCTGCAGCAGAGCGGGATGGGCTGAGGGCAGGACATGGGGCTGAGGGGGGTGAGCTCTGCTCAGGAGTTCCTGTTCTCTCTCTGATGTCCCTGGGAGCAGGCCAGGGTCCCTGCTTGCCAGGCCTGGAGGGAGGCCGATGAGAGCTGGCAGGGTGCTGGGCTTCCCCTATCCAGGGCTGTTCCAGACTGAACGTCCCTCAGGAGGGATGTGAGCAGCAGGGATTGTCTGTGTGAGGGGCACCGAGGCTGAGGAGAACCAGGAGACCCCCAGGATGTGGTGAAGGGCAACTGCTCAGACAAAACCACCATCGGTCTGGGCAGATGCCGGTGCTGGATGGAAGGAGCAGCCTGGGCTGTGCTGCTGGGAGGGCTGCTCATCCCTGTGCCACCCTGGCAGTGCCGGTGCCCTGGCAGTGCCAGTGCCCTGGCAGTGCTGGTGCCCGTGCTGAGCGCTGGGGCAGCTGTGAGCTGCCAGTGAGCAGAGGGACATCATCCCGTAGATGTGGAGGAGATCCCAGGTGCTCTGGTGAGCTCTGGTGCAGGACCAGAGAGATGCTGCTGAGCACAGGGAGCTGCTGGGGGAGCTGAGCCCACACGTTGGCCCCGCATGTCGCTGGCACGGGGCAGTTTGGGGACTCTGACTGACAGGACACGGTGCTTTTGGGGGGGGGCAGGGTGTGGCCCCCTCACAGAGAGCTCCTGGTGAGGTGGGACACGGGTCCTGAGGGCCCCACCTGGCTCTGGGATGGGAAGAGGGGCAGCTGAAGGGCTTCCTTCTCAGAACTGCCTTTGGAGAGCTCCAGTGTGCAGAGACCAGGAGCTGAGGGCACGTGGGACAGAGGCAGAGAGCTCTGGCACAGGGTGTCCAGTGCTGGGCCTGAGCTCAGGGAGCTGAGAGAGGGGCCTGTCACAGCCCCCTGGGCAGGGATTGTCACACAGGGATTGTCACACTGTTCCTCAAGGGAGATCCCTGAATATGAATATGAATATGCAGGCTGACCACGAGGCAGCAGTGTGCCCAGGGGCCAGGAAGGCCAAGGGCATCCTGGCTTGTGTCAGCAAGAGTGTGGCCAGGAGGTCTGGGGAGGGGATTGTGCCCCTGTGCTGGGCACTGGGGAGGCTGCAGCTGGAGTGCTGGGCCCAGTTCTGGGCTCCTCAGCATCAGAAGGACAGGGAGGGCCTGGAGCGAGTGCAGAGAAGGGCAACCAGGCTGGGGAAGGGGCTGGAGGGCAAATCCTCTGAGGAGCGGCTGAGGGAGCTGGGGGTGTTGAGGCTGGAGCAGAGGAGGCTGAGGGGAGCCCTTCTCCCCCCTGCCCTGCCCTGCCCTGCCCTGCCAGGAGGGTGCCCAGAGGTGGGCGCTGGTCTCTTCAGGCAGGGGCCAGGAGCTGGCAGGAGGGGCAATGGGCTCAAGCTGGGCCAGGGCAGGCTCAGCTCAGCTGGGAGGGCCAAGTTCTTCCCTGGCAGAGCTGTGGGGCTGTGGCCCAGGCTGCCCAGGGAGGGGGCTGAGTCCCCAGCCCTGGGGGTGTTGAACAGAGAGGAGATGAGGTGCTCAGGGATCTGGTTTAGCTCAGGATGGGAATGGTTGCACTTGATGGGCTTAAAGGGCTTTTCCAGCCCTGTGACTCTGTGATCCTGGCCCTTGATGGGCACAGGAGGGGCAGCAGCTGCCCTGCCCGGTGCTGTGGGGCCCCTGCAGCCCCAGTGAGCCCAGCCCTGAGTGTGGGGAGAGGACAGGCAGCCCAGGATGCCCTGGGAAGCAGGTGATCCCGGAGCCTGGCTGGAGAGGACAGAAATAATCCCGGAAGGAGCCTGGGGATGTCCCAGCAGGGAAGAACTCTGCCCGGGAGGCAGGGACACTACCCGCCCTGAGATGCCTCAGTTAAGGGCTGCCCAGATGTTATCACCACCAGTGTGGTCTTGATTAATTGATGATAATTCCCTCATTAGCTCTAACGTTCCCAGTGAGCGCTGGAGCCTCTGCCAGGCTCAGCCCTGGACAGCAGCTGCCCAGGAGCTGTTCTGACTCGGTGCCGGCCCCTGGGCTGCCTGAGGGCTCAGTGTGCCCCCCCAGCATCCAGAGCAGGGACAGGGGACACACACGGTGACCCGTGGGTGAAGCTGGCAGGAGGAGAGGGTGGAGGGGAGCAGGAGCACCCCACCAGCTGATACAGCCTGTGTGGTGGGTGCCGGGGTCCCTGCGCTGAGCCGGGGCACCGCACGGGTCCCCAGCCTGGCCCGGCGAGCGCAGGGCAGCACTGCCCCACGGCCTCTGTCCCTCTGCGTGGGACGTGGGGCTGCACTCACAGGGTTTGGGGGTTGCTGTGGCATCGAGCTGTTCCCAGGGGTCTGGTTCCACCACACCTGCTCTGGCATCTCCGTTCTGGGACGGGAGCCCAGCCATGGCTCCGGTGCTGGGGTGCAGGAGGGCAGCACCCTGGGGTGTGCCGTGTTCCCAGCGCCCTCAGCAGTGTTCACCCCACGGCTCCCTGCCCCCCACCCTGTGCCAGGGGATTGGGGGTGGGGGTGGGTTCCCTGCACCCCCCAGCAGCCCAGCGCAGCCGCTGCCGTGCCCCGTGGTCAGGGTGTTTATTCCCAGGGGGGTGGGAGGCCAGGGAGGTTGGAATGGAGTTTCCAGCTGTTGGCACCAGTGAGGGGACCCAAACTGGGAGAGCTGCTCCTCCTGCCTCTCCTTCAGACATGGGGAGACCGGGAGGGTCTTGAGGGTCTGGACTGGCGGGGGTGGCATTGCCTGAGTGGGTCAGCCCGGTGACGGGCTGTGTCACTGCTGTGAGGGGTGACCTGGGGGGACTCTGGCTGCCCCTGGGTTCCTCTAGCTGCTCGGGGCTCTGGGTGGCTCCTGGGTGAAGCTGCTGCCCTGAGGGAGCCCCAGGGGAGTGGGAGGACTCTCCATGAGCTGTGCCAGGCTTGGTGCCAAGGGTGGCATCGCCGGGCTGGGGCGGTGCAGTGGCACTTCTGGGTCTTGGCTTTGGTCAGACAGGGGGGTTGGGTCTGGCTGACCCCCCCCCCCCCAGGCCCACGGGATGGGGGGAGTTGCTCTGTGACCCTGACACTGTCCCCTTCTCCTTCCAGTGGCTCAGAAGGTGGTGGCTCTGCGGAAGAAACAGCAGCTCTCCATCGGCCCCTGCAAGTCCCTGCCCAACTCTCCCAGCCACTCCTCCGTCTCGGCCGCCTCCATCCCCTCCGTGCACATCAACCAGGTGGGAACCGGGAGCGGGGGGACCCGGGCACCCCACCTGCTTCCCTGCACCCCCAGGGCCCCAGCACGGTGCGTCCAGCCCAGTCCGGGGCTCACGGGAGGAGCCCATCGGGTGTCACCACAGCCCCTCGGGTGTCACCACAGCCCCTCGGGTGTCACCACAGCCCCTCGGGTGTCACCACAGCCCAGCTCGGCTCTTGCCCTGAGCTCTGGCTCCCTGTCCAGCCCATGGGCTCTGGCGTGCAGCGTCCTGAGCTCGCAGTGGGGTGGGGAGCGGTCTGGGGGAGCTCTGGGGCAGGGCAGGGGGCTGCCAGAGGGGCCTGGCGCTCGCTGCCTGGCAAGGCTGGGGGTCCTGGCTGCCCACGGTGCTGGGAGGTGATGGAGGGAGGTTCAGCTCCCCGCTGCTGGAGGGAGGGCTCTGAGCTGCTCTGGCACAGCCCTGGCTTGGCCAGGTCTCTGCCAGGAGGAAGGTGAAGCCTGAGGACAGAACTGCTGCAGGAGGGGTGGGTCACAGACCGAGGGGGCTGCTGCAGTGGGTGGCTGGTGGAGGAGACCTTTGGGCAGCCTCTGGGTGGCACTGGAGCTTTGCTGTGGTTCCAGCACCCTTGTGGGTGCTGAGGGGCTCCCTGATGAGGAGGGGGAGCTGCTGCTGCTGCTGCTCAGGGCTGGTGGGGCCCACGCAGCACAGCTCGGAAGCAGCTGGTGCCTGAGGTCACAGGGCTGGTAGTGGGACTTGGGGAGAGCTGCCTGGCACGGTGCTGTCAGGGGAGCAGCCCAGGTGGGTGGGATGGGCATGGCAGAGCCTGAGCAGCTGCAAACCCCTCGGCCCTCAGCAGCGCTCCCAGGAGCCCATCAAGTCTTTAAGGTTGGGAAAGCCCCCTAAGACCATCAAGCCTAACATCCTGCCCAGCACCTCTGTGTCACCTGAGCCATGTCCTGCAGTGCCACAGCACCAGGCAGCCTGGTCCAGCACCCAGCTGATCTTTCAGGGAAGAACCTGATCCTCACCTCCAGTCCAAACCTCCCCTGGCCCAACCTGAGGCCATTTCCTCTCCTCCTAAACTGGAAACGGGAAGCTGAGGAAAACAGTTCAGGGAAACAAATCCCAACGGATCAACACGCTTTTCCCAGGGCCTTGGCCTGGAGCTGCGGGTGGACCTGAGTGTCTCCAGCCTGGGAGGAGCCCCAGTACCCTGGGGATTGCTCCTGCCTGGAGCCAGGCACTGTCTGCACCCTGCGGACGGAGTTCTGAGGGACCCTCCTGAGGGCTCTCCCTGACTTCCAAAGGCCAGACTGTGAGTGGGTGCCCCAGGGCCCCCCAGGGACCTGTGCTGGCTGCCCGGTGCCCCAGGAGCCCCCAGGGACCTAAAACATGTTCCCCATGTGAGGGGAGGGGGAGCTGGACTCCTCGGTGCGGTGCCAGTACCGGTGGTGTTCAGGGCACAGTGACCCCGGTGTGGGGACAGCACGGAGCTGGTGGCAGGGGAGCCCCTGAGGCAGGAGGACGTGCAGGGCCTGGCTGGCTTGGCCGAGGGGCGTGGAGGCTGGAAGGACCATCCCAACCTCTGGAACCCCCAGCTGAGACAGGAGGACAGCAGAGGACAGGGCGGTGCTGGGGCAGAGGGGCTGGGTGCAGGACTGGCTGTGGGGAGGCCGGGTTTGGGCATGGGAAGGGGTTCCTGACCCCGTGTCGTGAGCTGTGTTAGAGGCCGTTGCTCAGGGACCTCCCAGGCTCCGGGTGCTTCCCCGAGGCTCGTTCAGCCCGGGGTGCAGCTGAACACAGGCTCCTCAGCCCTGGGGCAGGACGTGGCGCTCAGCCCCTCGCTGTGCCCGGCGCAGGGACCGGGGTGGTTCTGGTGGGGAACCGGAGCCGTGAGAGGGGCAGCAGGGTGTGCAGCTACCCCAGATGGGAGGGGGGAGGCCGTTCCACGCAAGGGGCTCGCTGGTTGCTGGGTCATGGCAGCGCCGGTGCCAGCGGTGCTGGCTGCATCCTTCTGGACCTTCCTCCCTGTTCTCTGGCTGCCTCGTGTCCTTCCTGCGCTCTGCAGACCCGGGCACCATGGTGAGGATCCAAGTTCATTCCTGTTCCCTGGGTCTTCCGTGGCTCTACCACAAACCCCAGGAGCTCCTGGAGACCCACTGCAGGAACCTTTGCTGTGGCTTTGCCGCCTCTCTCCCATGGCAAAAGGCTTCTCCTAAAACAGTGGGTGAAGTGATGGAACTGGGGAGCGATGGGGGAGTGATGGAGCCGTCAGGTATTTCCCCTTCTTGCTTGGGCTGGGGAATGGGCTGCTGGAGCTGCTTCCTGCTGTCCTCTGAGGAAACCCACCTGGCTTTGGGAAGCACGAGGCACGGGTGGCTGATGGCCCACGTGGTGACGTGCCCCAGGGTGTGTGTCCCCCAGACACAGGGGACAGCCCGGTGTGGGCAGCTGGGGAGCCTGGCTGGGCTCCGCTCCCACGGGCTGCAGGGTGCCTGAGCCCCCTGTGGGGCTGGGTGACAGTGGCCTCGCTCCTCCAAGCTCTCCCTGCCCCTGGCAGCGACACATCCATGGGAGGAGACAGACAGACAGACAGACAGACCACCAGGAAGGACAGGCCAGGGAGTGACAAGGTCTTCGCCGTGTTCCGCCTCTACCCGGGGCGCGGGGCTCTCGCCAAGGTTCCTGCTTGTTCCTGGCTTATTCCTGGCTTGTCTTTGCAAGCAGGAGAGCAGGAGCTGGCAGAGGGAGGAGGATCTCAAGGAAGGGCCCAGGACTGCGGGGTGTAAGGTGGAGATGAGGTGGAGAGGAGCCAGGTGCAGGGAGGAGCTGGCTGGGTGTTGGTGTGCGCAGGCTCCGCACGCACCGGGACCGGGGGGATCCCTCCTCCTCTCCGGATGCTCCTGGGAACAGGGAGACTGGCGTTTGCTCTGCTGTTTCCAGGCACCTCGGGCAGCATTTGGTTCCTGAGCAGGCTGCCTTGCCCTCAGCAGCCATGTTCCTGCCCCCCAGAACCTCCTCCTGCCCTTCTCCCTGTAGCCGCGGTCGGCTCCCTGTCGTGGCACCATGCCTGGAGAGATGGATGGTGGTGCCCTCTGAGGGGATGTTCTGCTCAGTGCCTGGTCTGGGCTGCACAGGCAGGGACAGCTCTGACCTGGGAGCTGCTGGGGAAGGTGGCCTTGTCTCTGGGACACAGGAACGAGTGGTCCCTGTGAAGGGCTGCTGACAGTGGGCAGGGGCTGGCTGCCAGCCCTGCCTTTCCCTTAGAACCAGGAGAAGTCTGATGCTGAGGCCGACTGTGGGAAGGGCCACTGCTTGTCCAGGCTCCTGCAGCCTGGGCACCCCACTGCAGTGACAGGGAGCAGGGAGCCCAGAGGGCCCCGCTGACCCTGCCACCCCTCTGACTTTCTTCCCAGTCCGAGGTGGTGACCGGTTCCCAGGCTGGTTCCCAGGCTGGCAGGGCTGCAGTGCTGCCTGAGGGGTTTCAGTGCCCTGGCACAGGGGATGGGCCTGTTAGGGAACAGCTCTTGAACCAGGCAGGGGCCCGGTTGGCTGCTCTGTGTTTGGGAGCTTGAGGGGCTTTGCTTTCCCCCTGCACTGGTGCCTCAGAGGATGCTGCTGCCCTGAGGGTGAGGAGGGAGGAGCAGTGGGAGCTGGTCAGGGGGTTCCAGCAGCACTGCAGAGTGTGCCAGACTCGGGTCTGTGACCCCAGGTACTGGGTTCAGCATCTGCCTGGTCCCTTGGCTCAGCCAGGGCCTGTCCCCAGAACCCTGAGCGCTCCCCTGGGGATGCTGGGTCTGTCCCTGGGCCCTTCCAGGGGCTCCTGGGGTGTGCAGGTGCCCCCCTCTGAACGGGCACCCCCCAGTCCTGCCTGCTTGCTGGCTGGATCAGGCTCTCCTCCCCATCCTGCCCCCTCCACGTCACCGGGCGAGCAGGTTGGATGGGTTTGGGAGCCCCAAGCTGGGCCCCCACTTGCACCCCGCTCCCCCTGGCAGCTGCCTGCCCCTTGCCCGCCGGCTGTGGGTGGGAGTGTTTGGGCCAGTGGCTGCTTGCCCTGTGTGCAGTCACTCCTCCTGATTTCCTTCTCCCTCTCCCTCCCGGGCCCTGAGGTGCCTTCAGGAGAGCCCGGGGCTGTGGGATGAGTCAGGGCTGCTGTGTGTGGTGGGGTGGAAGCTCCTGTCTCTGCCAGGAAAGTGGTTCCCAGCAGTGGGAGGGAGGTAGCACTGGCACCCCATGCTCAGCCTGGCAGGTTGGGAGGGGGGAGCTGGGCTCCCCCCCAGGCCTTGGGGCTGCTGCCAGACCCTGCCATGCTGTGTGCCTGCCCGGCCCTGCTCCGGGCTGGACACGGGGCCACCCGGCATCCATCCCCTGCCTGGGCTCCGGGGTGATGCTGGGAGCAGCGCTGACCCCAGTCTGGTGGGGGGAGCAGAGGAAAGGGGTGGAAAAACCCCAGTTAGCAGGTGGAGTGGGACCCAAGCCCAGCTCAGCTCAGCAGCCAGCGCTGCCCTGCCTGTCGCAGCACGTTGGGCAGGGCTGGGCCGGGGCCTGGGGCTGGGCGGCTCAGGCAGCGGGTGTCTGTGCTTCCTGGAGCAGCCCGGTCCCAGCGCCCACCCAGCTCCCCGTGCTGCCCACCCCACCCTCTGTCACCTCCTCCTGGGCTCCCATCCCCACCCCCGGCACTTGCTGCGGTGGATTCTCCGCGCCGCTGCCCGGAGCAGGGTGAAGGTGTTCCCCTGACCTGCTGTGGGGGCCGTCTCACAGCCCTGGAAGGTGTTGGGGTCCCTGCTGGGGTCTCGGGCTGCCTCCGCTCCCCTCAGCGGTGCGGTGCCTCAGTGTCGCTGTCGGCCTGGGGGGTTTGCTGTGCCCCCAGCCCCAGGGGAGGTCCCAGCGAGGTGTCCTGCAGCCCCAGGACCTGTCCCAGGCTCTGGGTGTCACCCTGACCTGGCCCCAGCGCTCCCAGACTTGGGGGCTGAGGGAGATTATTCTGGCTGGGCCAAACTCGCTGATGAGGCTACAGGGAGGGTGTGAAACACAACCCAGGACTTCACAACGCTTGTTCCTTGGAGCTTTGGCATCCTCCACCTGACACCCCAGGGTCTGTTCCAGCTCTGCAGCAGGAGCTGGAGCTCCACAGCCTGGTCTGAAGCCAGAGTGGTGCCTCCAAAGGGTGCTGAGCCCTGCAGAGCTTGGGCAGGGGGGTCCCTGGGAGCGGGTGCTGGGCTCTGGCAGCCCCCTGCCTGGCTCAGCCCCCTGCCTGGCTCAGCCCCCTGCCTGGCTCAGCCCCTGCGTGGCAGGTTCTCTGCTCTCCCCTCACGCTTTGCATCAGCTCACACTGACCACAGGTGCTGTTACACCTGATCCTAGACTGGAGCTGGTGCAGGAGGTGCCTCAGACTCGTCAGCCCGGCTCTGTGGCTGTGGTGTGGTGCTGCTCAGCCCTAGTGATGAGGGGTTTGGGTCCTCCAGACCCACCGGAGGGGACATGGACTTGTCAGGGCTGCCCCCTCTCCTGGGGCTCTGTCCCTGCTATGAAGGGTGCTGTGTGTCAGGTGGCAGATGGGGGGCTGTGGTGAGGCTGTGGGGGGGCTGTGGTGGGGCTGGGGGTAGCCTGGGAGTCAGGGGCACTGTAACATCCCCAAAACAGCTGTGAGGGGGTCCGTCCTGGGCTCCATCTGGGGTCCTGGGGCAGGGCTCCCCTCAGCACATCTGGCCGTGAGGTCCCGTGCTGTGCTGAGGAGAGGATGAAGTTGGGCTGGGTGTGGGCCAGCCCTTTCTGCAGAGAAGTTCCCTTCTGTGTCCCTTCCCCTCGCTGGGGATGGGAGCCCAGAGCTGGAGTGAGAGCTGCGCCCTTTCCTGCAGCCTGGGGTGCTCCTGGTGTCTCCCACCTGCCTGGCTCAGCACAAGGCTCCATCCTGGGCACGGGGGATGTTTCTGAGCCTCTGCTAGAGCTCATCGCGCCTGTGCCTGCACCTTGGGCTCCCAGCCCTGGGGAGTGGAGGGAGTCCCGGGGCTCTGGGATGCTGCTGCAGCGTGTGAGCCAGGAGGAGGCAGGCAGCTCCCTGCCAGGGGTGCTGGGGCTCTCCCAGCTCCTTCCCTGGTTTTGGAAGTGCTGCTGGGAGATCAGCAGGACAGAGCTCAGGCTGTGGGATACCTGGCTGCAGAGCTGGAACACTGCGTGCAGGTGCTGCTCCGTGGCACCTCTTGTGAGCTGTTCCCAGGCCTGTGGAGTTTGTGTGAGTGGGGTGGAGCTGCGTTTTGGGAGGAGAGGCCTCACGGAGCCGTGCGGTCAGGGTGCCTGTCCCTGAGGCTGGGCATGCTGCTGGGGGCACCACAGCACCCTGCCCCACGTGTCCCCAAACCAGGGGTGCTGCCCGTGGCCTCTGCAGGGGACCTCAGACTGGTGGCACTTGGCTTGTGCAGCTTCCGCTCTGGGACAGGGCCCTGGCGAGGGCTGGAGTCATGGGGACACGTCCTGGTGTCATGGGGACACGTCCTGGTGTCATGGGGACATGTCCCTGTTGGTGCCGTGTCTGGCATCGCGAGCTGGGGGGGTCTGAGGGGGACTTGGAGCAGGGTGGGCTCTGGGCTGTCCCTGGTTCGTGCCTGGCCAGCTCTGTGCAGAGGGGAGCTGCAGCTGTCTGTGCCCTGGGGAGGGGGCACGCTGCAGGGTGCCCATCTGTGCCCCCGGACAGACCCCACTGCCGCCTGTTGGCTGCTGCTCTGCGCCTCCGCCCTGACCCTTGGCAGGGTGTCCCCGGGCTGGCAGCCCGCAGACGTGTCCGTCTGTCCCCTGTCTGCACTGTCACTCGGAGTTCAGCATCCTGCCAGAGGAAAAGCTGAAGCAGAAAGGAGGGAAGGAGCTTTCCTGGGATCCTGCTGGGCAGGGGCTGTGTGTAGGGTGTCTGTCCTGTCCCAGTCCCTGTCCCCGTCCTGTGCTGCTTCCCCGTGCATGAGGCCGTGCAGGCAGACGGTGTCTCCACAGCAGCGGCCCTGGCCAGCCTGTCCCTCACCGTCCTGTCTCCCTCTGCCCTAGGCCACCAACGGTGGAGGAGCCTTCAGCGACTACTCCTCCTCGGTGCCCTCCACGCCGAGCATCAGCCAGCGGGAGCTGCGGATCGAGACCATCGCTGCCTCCAACACGCCCACCCCCATCCGCAAGCAGTCCAAGCGGCGCTCCAACATCTTCACGGTAAGGGCACGGGGGCACAGGAGCGTTCTGGGGGCAGGGGCAGGGGCAGGGAGCGGCTCTGCAGCAGCCTTGCCCCGCAGGCATTTGAGTCTCTATACTGAACTTGGGGTGCTGTGCAGGGATGGGGGTGACAGGGGTGCGGAGCGGGAGTGTGGGGCTGTCCTCACAGTGTGTGGTGCAGCAGGGAGGGGGGAGCCCCCTGCGTGCCTGGGGGGGTCCGTGGTGCAGAGAGCTGCTGTGCAGACGTGTGAGGCAGTGCCTGAGAGCACGCTGCTCCTTGCACACGTAGGGGTGTGCACGGGGTGGGGTGTGTGTGTGTGTGAGCAGAGCTCCCCAGTCTTTGCTGGGGAGAGCTGAGCTGTGGGTGCCCAGCACCAGCGACCTGTGGTTCCTCTCCTGGGGCCGTGTCCCCCGAGCGTGGCGTGAAGCCCCTGGGCACTGGGCCTCCTGTTTGGCACTGAGCAGAGCCCGGTGCGTGGCACTGGGCCCGACTCGCCCCAGTACCAGACCCCAGGCCCGTGTGCCTGGGCACTGCCGTGGGGCTTGGGGGGTGTTAGGGAGCCAGCCAAGCTGTGGGCCCCGTTGGGGGGTGCAGGGCCCGTTGGCAGCCGCGTGCTGGCTGAGCTGCAGCCTGCATCGTGTCCTGCCCGCACAGCCCCCTCGCTGCTCCCCACGTCTAGCTAGGCAGCCTGTGTCCCGTGTCACCGTGCTCCTCTCCCGGTGCCCCGGCAGTGTGCCGGGCTCGGGCCGCTCTCCTCCTCCCCATCTCCATGTGCTTCCAGCCACCATTGCTCAGCGCACCGTGTCTGCTGTCTGTGGAATCGGCCACCACAACGTCCTTGTCGTGTTGCACCATGTTACCCCCTGTGAGACCCACACCACCTACACCCACCCCGTGCCGTGTCCCTCACCGCGCCATCGGCACCCCGGCTCCTCCCAGCTCCTGGTGCTGGGGGGCACCCACCACCCCCCCCCAGCTGACATCCCACAGCATCCGTCCCGGTGTCCCGTGGGCTCCGTGCGTCAGCACCTGCTCTGCCTCCCGGCTCCGCGCGCACGGGCCCCGCTCCCCGCGCTGCCTGGCAGTTTGGCTGCGCCCCCCCCACTCCCAGCACACACCGGTGCTCCCGACGCATGGTTGTTCCCCCCCAGCCCCCCTCTGTGTGCTTTCGCCTCCCCGAAGGTGCCCCAGGGGCTCCCGGTGGGTGTCCCTGCTCGCTGTGGCCCCTCGGCGCTGCGGGATGCTCTCCCCTCCCCGCCTCGTGCTTGCTGCTGCGCCGGGCTGCACGTGGGCGCTCGCGCACTGCCACCCGCCCTGCCATGGCCCCGGACTCGCCGTCACCTCATCTCACGCTCTCACTGCCTCGGGAGCCCCGTGCTCACGCTCATGGCGGGGGGAGGAGGGCTGCCTTGCTGCCGGGCTTCACGCTTACTCGCTGTGGACGTCATCACCCGCCTGGGCTCCGCTCACTCGCTCGCTCGTGGGGGGCTCCGGCTTGCTGGGGCGCCGCGGGGCTCCCCGGTGCCCACCCGGCTCGCGCGGTGCCGGGCTCACGCTCGCTTGCTCGCTCTTGTGCTGGCACACACATCCATGGCTCACGTTGAAGTCTTCACCCCATTTGGTCGTGGCAGCAGCAGCAGCCGCCCCCCCACACCTCCTCCCGCAGCGGGACAGGGCCGGGAAGGGCAGGAAGGGCAGGAGGGCAGAGTAGGTGTAGCCAGCAGCCCCCGTCCCCACGGGGTCCCAGGTGGGCACAGGCCTCTGCGAGGTCCAGTGCTGGGCAAGGCCGTGCACCCTCAGCCCCGAGGGGAGCCGCAGCCCCGTCCTCGGCTGTGCCAAGCTCCTTGGTGCCCAGTCCCTCTCCTCCTCTCCTCCTCTCTCCTCCTCTCTTCTCCTCTTCCTCTTCCGCTCCTGCTCCTGCTCCCGCTCCCCTCCCGCTCCCTCCCGCTCCCGTCCCAGTCCCGCTGCCGCCGGGCAGGGGTCCATGTGCCGGAGACAACCAGGTGGAGACAGACTCTGCCCGTCCCCACCGGCCAGGCCCGGAGCTGGAGCCGGAGCTGGAGCCCGAGCCCGGAGCCCGCCCGCCGCTGCCGCCCGCCCGCGGGGCCGGCTGGCTGCCCGCTGCCCCCGGCGCTCACAGACTCGGTCCGCGTTCTGAGTATAACTTGCCAAACTCTTTATTCTTTCGATATTTGCAGATATGTGCCACTGTTTCCAACTTTTCATCAACAAAAAGGCCTTTCCAACTCCTCCCAAATTAGAAGATCCAGGTGGTTACACACGGCACCTCTGTACAAATTCTCTCACTTTTCATTGCCTCTCCAGGGCCGGATAAGGGATGGGCACTGGGATTGATCTAAGATTAGAGGCTCGCCCGCCCTCCAGCCAGCATGGGTCCCCCCCTCGGAGACACGCAGGAGCCTTTTAAATCCCCCCAATGTAAAGTCTAGGAAGCGCTGAGACGGCCTGCGCCTGCACTTTAAGCTGGGACATTTCTGGGCCTGCCGGATGCTGTCTAGGCACTTTCCGTGCTCGGGGATGCCAGGCTGGACGACCCTGATGGGATGGGAAGACCTGCAGACCCGCCGGGACCGGGCGACAGCAGCGAGTGGAGCTGGATGGGCCAAAAGACGCTTTGCTGCTGCCTGCGGGAGCTGCTGTTAGCGCCTGCCGCTAGCACCCAGCTCCTTCCTCCCTTCTGCACCTCCTGCAGCCTGCATGGACTCCTGCTCCTCCTCCTCTTCCTCCTCGCAGCACAGCAGCCATCTGTGTCTCTTTAGTTTCCTTCTCTTTCGATCTCTTTGTTTTGTTCTGGGCCCAAAAGCGAGCGGAGGGGTGTCCCAGGCGCGTGGGGCTCGTGTCCCTCTCTGATCCAAAGCACACGGGGCGCTCCCGGACTGAGGGGGTGTGTAGGACGCTCCGGAGAGACGCTGCCGCTGCCCTTCTGCCATTGTTGTGATTCTGAATGTATTGGTTGTGCTCCATGCCGTGTATGACTTGGTATCCCCCCTCTGTCCTAAGCACTTTGAATGAGTTCTGCTCGACAGACTGTATATCCCATATTGTATTGGTTGGAGTTCGCTCTCCCCGCAGCCGCCCCCGGGGGCTGCCGGCTCCCGCTCTCAGCTCTCTAGACGTGTGGTAGATATTTATTGTCCATGCTCTTTTGTAAGGGGCTGGTATCTCTCTGCCCGGTGACCTGTGCTACTTTGTATGGTGCAAGTGTGTTACCAGAATAAATCTGTTGGATTAGTAGAGGTGTGAGTTCTTCACTGCCTTGGCCTCTCCCGCTTCATCCATGCTCCACCCGCATCCCACGCCATCCCTGTCTGTCGCCATGTCCTGTGTGCCCCCGGGGGAGGGGGGGTCAGGAGTAGCCCCTTCTGGCCAGGACAGCTCTGCTTGCAGGCGTGGGGGGTGAGGACAGCTTGCTGGGGGACAGGTGGTGGGGAGCCCGGGGCTGGAGTGTCCCCAGAGGGGACGGGCAAGATGCCGGCTGCTCCATGCGCTGGGACACCCGGCCCGGGGGAGCGCGGCCTGGTCCAGCCTGGCCTGGTCCGGCCTGGCCTGGGCTGGGCTCCGGCCCAATGGGGACGCCGGGGCCGAGCGCTTCCACCTCTCCTGCCCCTGGCTCTAACAGACCCGTGTCTCTTCTCTTCCAGTCTCGCAAGGGCGCGGACCCGGAGCGGGAGAAGAAGGTGCCGGAGTGCAAAGCGGACAGCATCGGCAGCGGGCGGGCCATCCCCATGAAGCAGGTTCGATCCTCCTCCCTCCACCCACCCCCAGCGGGCTCCCTGGGGACATGTGGGACATGTCACACAGCGCCTTGTCCTGGGCACCTTGGCCTGGCACAAGGGCATGGGACAGGGCTGGGCAGCCGGGTGCCCCCAGCCGGGCTGACCGGGTGCCTCGGGGTGCTGGGGGTGCTGTGCCGGGGTGCTGATCCAGGGGGCTGTGCTGGGGGGCTCTGCGTGCTGTTCCAGGGAGCTGTGGGTGCTGTGCTGGGGGGCTCTGTGGACTGTCCCGGGGGGCTGCAAGTGCTGCCTGGTCCCAGAGCTGTGGGGGAGCTGTGGGTGCTGTGCTGGGGAGCTGATTTGGGGTGCTGTGCCGGGGGACTGCGTGCTCTGTGTCGGGGAGCTGTGTGCACTGATCTGGGGGGCTGCGGATGCTGTCTGGGGGGGCTGTCCCGGGGGTCCCTGTGTGCTGTCCCAGGGGCTGTGCTGGGGGTCACTGCTCTCTGTCTTGGGGGCCTATCCCGGGGTCTGTCCCGGGGGTCCCTGCGCTCTGTCCCGGGGGTCCCTGCGCTCTGTCCCGGGGGTCCCTGTGCGCTCAGGGGCTGCGGGTCGCGGCGGTGCCGTGCGGGTGATGAGCGGCTCCAGCAGGGGGCGTCCGCGCCCCGCGCCCGGCACCGGCTCCGGCTCCCCCAGCCCCGGGCACCGCCGCGCGGCGAGACCCCGGCCCGGCCCTGGGATGGGCCTGGGATGGTCCCGGCCCTGCCCTTGCCCCCGACCTGGCCTTAGGGTGGCCCCGGTCTGTCCCTGCCCCTGGCCCGGCCCTGGGATGGCCCTGGCCGTGCCCCTGCCCCTGGCCGGGCCCTGCGATGGTCCTGGGATGGCCCCAGCCTTGCTCCTGGCCCTGGCTCTCATCCTACCCCTGCCCCTGGCCCGGCCCTGGGGTGGCCCTGGCCCTGGGGTGGCCCCGGGATGGCCCTGGCCCTGCCCCTGCGCATTCCCTGCCCTGTGTCCGTCTGTCAGAAAGCAGCAGTGGGTCATGCCCGAGCCCTGCAGCAGCACCCGAGTGAGCCAGGTGGGGTGGGGATGGATAATGGACATGGGTATGGGTTTGGGTATGGATATGGGTATGGATATGGATGTGGGTATGGATATGGATGTGGGTGTGGATATGGATATGGGTATGGATATGGATGTGGGTATGGATATGGGTATGGGTTTGGATATGGATTGGCCGGGGGGGCGTTTCCACCACAGTGTCCCTGCCGTGCTGGCCAGGCTCCTTCCTACCCTCCTTTGCAGTGCCCTGTGCCCTGAGCCCCTCTTGTGATCCCACTTCCCTTCCCACAGCCCCAGCCCTGTCTGCCTGTGCCCTGCCAGAGCTGAGCCGCCAGGCACGGGGCCTCTGCACAGCGGGGTGGCGGGTGCGAGGACAGGGCCTGTCCTGACCACGGTCTGTCACCCCGGTACCGCGCTGTGCTGGCTGCTCCCTGGGGAAGGAGAGAGGTCACTGGGCAGGACCGGGTGAGCCTGGCTGACTGAGGAACGGGGCGGAGGGTCGGAAGGGAGTGAGACCGGGCTGCTGCTGGAGCTCACAAAGCTTACTGCCCTTTTGCAGTCCAGGAAGGACTCCTGGTAAAGGTTGGTGAAGGGCTCTTGCTGGCGCTGCTGGGGCCAGTGGTACCGGTGCAGGGCAGCAGCACTGGGAGAGCTGCAGTACGGGGGGCAGAGTGCAGGAGGTGGGCTCTGCAGCCAGAGAGGAGCAGTGGTGGAGGGAGTGGTGCCAGGCTGGGGTAGCAGTGCTGAGCGTGGGGCAGGAGCTGGGGGACCTCGCACGTGGCAGAGGTTTACACAGCCCTGGTAGGAAGGGGCAGGGAGGGGCACACTGGCTGCGTGCCGTGGCACACGCCGCTCCGTGGTGTCAGTGCCTGCACACTCCAGTGAGGCCCGTGTGCTGGAGGTGATGGCAGCCCTGCTCCAGCACCAGCTGGGAGGGTGATGAGATGCCTGTCCAAGCCCTGCCTGGGGCTGCCAGTGAGCACAGCCTGGAGCCGGTTTGTGGGAGCAGAGCCCAGGCTCTGGCTCGGTCAGCCCGGCATGGCAGGCAGGGGAAGCTGTGGGCAGTTCTGCAGCCAGGACGGGGGAGCAGAGTGACGGGAGCCTCCGGCTGCTGGCTGCAGGAGGTCTGAGCGTGGCAGCATTCCCATGGCCTTGGGTTTCTGCACCTTCGGGGTGCTTTTCCCAGGCCTCACCCCCTCTCAGCAGGGCAGGATGCTTCCCTCGCCTGCTCCCCTGTCTCCCTGCGTTGCTGACCTGGTCTGGCTGTGTCAGGTCTGCCAGAGATGTGGTGTTTCAGTGTGACTGTGGAGCCGGTGCTGCTGTAGCAGCGCTGTGACCGTGTCAGGCAGGTGGAGGACTGGGACACGCACAGCCCTGGCTCTGCAGGCTCCCCCCTCGCTCCCCTGCTCTGAAGAAGTAGGTGCCCAGCGACTGGCCTGGTGCGGGCCCTGACTGAGGTGATGAGTTTGCAGGGCAGCAGCTGGCTGGGAGAGCCTGGAGCACAGCCTTGTGTGTGTGACCCTGGTGCTGCGCAGCACAGGGCTGACACCTCCCGTAGCCAGAGCTGCAGGTGGTGATTTGGCAGGACAGAGCCTGTAGCCCTTGGCTGGGAACAGGGACTGGCACTGGGGGAGGCAGTGTCTGGTGGAAGGGGGGTGCACCGAGGCTCTGACTGTTCCACGGTGCCGGAGCTGCCGGCCTTTGGGCAGCTCAGACCCCAGACCCTTCTGCCCTGTCTCTGGCGATGCTGTGATGCTTGGAGCTCGGTGCCCTCCTGCAGCTTGAGTTAAACACTGGTGCAGCAGCATCTGAGGGAGGCGCAGAGCTTTGCTGCTGAAGGAGAGCACTGGCTGCTGTCCCCACGCAGGGTGGGAGGGATGGGCTGGTGCAGACAGGCAGTGCGGTGCGTGCCAGCGTGCTGCGGCTCCGCACCGTGCCTGCTGTGGCCGTGGCCGGGCCATCGCTCCAGGGGTGATGGATGGCTGGTGCCACTGGTGTGGGAAGCAGCCAGGACTCAGGGAGCTGCAGCTCCATGGCACAGCACTTGGGATGGGTGATGTCTGCTCAGCTCCCAGGACCCGCCCGTTCTGGAACACAGCGGGGATCTCGTGGCTTGCTGCCTCCAAAGAGCAGCGAAGGAGCAGGGCCTTTATCTGGCTTGTCTTGGGACTCTGTGGGAAGAGGAGTGGCCATGGGGACTGCCAGCAGCCTTGCTGGGTGCTCACCGCTTTGGGTGGCTGCTCAGAGCCAAGCCCCAGGGCTGGGCTGAGTGTTGTGGAGAGGAGAAACGCTAGGCAGAGACTCTGCTGACAGAGAGGGAGGTATGCTGCCACAGAGCTGTGGTGGCTGCCTGTCACTTGTCACCTCCTTCTTGGGCACAGCTGAGAACAACGCCTCTGGGTGACCTGTTCTGTCCCCTGTACACCCTGTGCCTGCCCAGTGGGGCTGGTGAGACCGCGGGTGTCGGGGCCCCTCCTTGCCCAGGACAGCTCCTCCTCCCCCTCACACTCAGCACCCCACTCCTGCAGTGTCCTTTCTGTGTGGGACTTGGAAGGCTGGAAGAACTTGGTAGCCGGATGCTTGTCACCAAGAAGCAGGTCAATGGAGGCTGGGAGCTGCTCGTCCCTGGGAGCGGGCTCCTCATCACGGGTGTACCAGACTCTCTGGGAAGAGCCCGGGGTCGCCGTGCCCCTGGCCCAGCTCGGTTCGGGCCACGCACTCCAGCAGGGCCCAGGGCGGGTGCCTCCTCCTCCTTGGGAGCAGGGATCATGCTGGGAGCTTAGATTACATTTAAATTGCCATTTGCATTTTCCAATCAATACGCGACTTTACAATTAAGTTTGGTGTTAAAATTCTTAGCAAAAAGTGAGTGGAAGGGAGATTTGTGGAGCAAACGAGTCCTCTGGGGGCCATCGCTGCTCCCTGCTTCATTACGCTGCATATTGCTGCTGCTGCTTTCCCGGTGCACCGCAGCCCGAGCGCGGCACAGCCACGCTGCCGCTGGCCCACAGCCTGCCAGGAAAGGCAGGAGGAGTGGGGAGAGGGCTGGGCTCTGCCCCTGTCCCTGGCAGCCCTTCTCTCCAGGCAGGATCTCCAGCCGTGGGAAGGAGCCCATGGCAGTGACTCCTTGTGCGTCCTCCCATGGGGAGCAGGGTGCGGCAGGCGCTGTTGTGGTCCCCGGGCAGCCCCGAGGAGCCGGGCTGGAGCCATGACAGGAGGGCTGAGTTCAGCTCCAGGGATGCCCCGGCCCCTTGTCCGTCCTGCTGGGGCCTGGCCTTGTCTTCCTCCTCTGTGTGCTGCTGTGGGGCTTCCTCTGGGAAACCGGGGTTCTCTGCCTGCTGCTGGGCCAAACTTCTCCTCATGCAGAGAAGGACCTGGGGGTGTTGGGTGTCTGCAGGCTGACCACGAGGCAGCAGTGTGCCCAGGGGCCAGGAAGGCCAAGGGCATCCTGGCTTGTGTCAGCAAGAGTGTGGCCAGGAGGTCTGGGGAGGGGATTGTGCCCCTGGGCTGGGCACTGGGGAGGCTGCAGCTGGAGTGCTGGTCCCAGTTCTGGGCTCCTCAGCATCAGAAGGACAGGGAGGGCCTGGAGCGAGTGCAGAGAAGGGCAACCAGGCTGGGGAAGGGGCTGGAGGGCAAATCCTCTGAGGAGCGGCTGAGGGAGCTGGGGGGGTTGAGGCTGGAGCAGAGGAGGCTGAGGGGAGCCCTTCTCCCCCCTGCCCTGCCCTGCCCTGCCCTGCCCTGCCAGGAGGGTGCAGAGAGGTGGGCGCTGGTCTCTTCAGCCAAGGGCCAGGAGCTGGCAGGAGGGGCAATGGGCTCAAGCTGGGCCAGGGCAGGCTCAGCTCAGCTGCGAGGGCCAAGTTCTTCCCTGGCAGAGCTGGGGGGCTGTGGCACAGGCTGCCCAGAGAGGGGGCTGAGTCCCCAGCCCTGGGGGTGTTGAACAGAGGGGAGATGAGGTGCTCAGGGCTCTGGTTTAGCTCAGGATGGGAATGGTTGCACTTGATGGCGAGGAAGGCGCTGGGCTGTGGAGCTCTGCCCTTGTGCAGAGTGGCACCATTCAAACACAGAGTCCTCTCAGCTCCTGTCCTGCTGCCTCGTATCCCCAGCGCAGCAGCGAGCACCACATCCAGCTGAGCCCCATCCCTCCATTAAGCTGCATCTTGCAAATGTTGGGCCTTGAGGGCCCCTTCCCACCCCCTGTTTTATTAGGTGTTTGCTCAGACTGCATGGTCGCTCCCGGTGTTGGACTCATGTGCCTCCTGGCTTGAGGAGAAGGGGCTGCCAGTGCTCCAGTCCCCGTTTCCAGCTCTGCTTTTGCTTGAGTTCCGATTTGTGGAGTTTCCAGGCTTGTAGCAGAACTGAGCTGAGCTCTGTGCTCTGTGTGTGGGGCTGGGGGGCTGCACCAGCCTCACAGGAGGTATTCCTGCAGCCCCAGGGTTTATGGAGGCAAAGCTGTATCTGGGGGGAGTGGAGCAGAGGAGGTGCCGTGGGGCAGAGGAGGTGCCGTGGGGCAGAGGAGATGCTGTGGGGCAGAGGAGATGCTGTGGGGCAGAGGGGGTGCCGTGGGGCAGAGGAGATGCCGTGGGGCAGAGGAGGTGCCGTGGGGCAGAGGAGATGCCGTGGGGCAGAGGAGATGCTGTGGGGCAGAGGGGGTGCTGTGGGGCAGAGGAGATGCTGTGGGGCAGAGGAGGTGCCGTGGGGCAGAGGAGATGCCGTGGGGCAGAGGAGGTGCTGTGGGGCAGAGGAGGTGCTGTGGGGCAGAGGAGGTGCTGTGGGGCAGTGTGCTCTCAGCTCTGGGCGTCGGGCAGAGCCAGGGGGGGCTCGTCCGAAGAACCTCACCCTGTGTGCCTGCAGCCGGCCTGGAGCAGGTGGGTTTGAGGGATGCTGAGCAGGTGGCCTGGCATGCAGAACACCCACTGTTCATGGAGACCAGCCAGTTCATACTGGAGTGTCCCCTGTGGGCAGGGACAGGGACCCTCAGGCCTCATGACAGGAGCACTGGAGGAGGCAGCTCCGTGTGGGTCAGGCCCGGAGCCGCGCCGGACGCATCCTGGAGCTGAGGAGGGGCAGGGACAGGAACCTGGGGCATGGCACGGCCTCGGGCTGGCTGCAGCGACCAGGCAAGGACACGTCCCCCAGGCCCTGTGACAGCCGGGGCAGGCGGGTTAACGCTCTCAGGAGCATGTTTGGGAGTGATGGGTTTGGGACTGACGGGTGCTCAGAGGTGCCCTCACACCTGCAGACGAGTGTCAGGGCTGCCAGGACAGGACAGGCGCCGTGCCGTGTTTCATCGTGGGGACGCACCAGGATCTGATGTCTGGAGAGGAGGATCACGGTCTCTGCCCACGGTGGTTTGGGTGAAGAGGTGGGAGTGACGTGGGTACCGCTGAGCCTGTGCTGTGGAGGGGTGACCCCCGAACACTCTTCCAGCTCTGCTCCACTGCCACACCGTCCCACCTGGGGGTGATGGTGTCTGCCGCGTCCCACCTGCCCGTCACCGTCACCGCTCTGCCATGGGGCTGTGTCACCTGGGCTCTGTCCAGCCCACCGGCCTCGCTGAGCTGTGTGTGTCAGCACCCAGCGCTGCGGTGGCATACACCGTGCCCCTTCTGTGTCATCTGCAGGTGTTGTGGTTTGTGTGAACATGCTGGGGGTGACACTGATCCCCCCAGCCCCAGGGCTCTGTCTGGGGCCAGTTCCCTGCAGTGTCCTCACCAAGGACCAGGATGAGGCACTGGCTTGGCAGATGGCACCAAACTGGGTGGGGGGGGTCCCTCTGCTCATGGATGGGCTCTGCTGAGGGACCTGGACAGCCTGGAGCGAGGGTCCGAGGCCGGGCAGCGCCGCGGGCTGGGGGCAGAGGGGCTGCAGAGCTGCCCAGCCGAAAAGGCCCTGGGGTGTCAGGCTGGGTGAGCCGACGCTGTGCCCAGGGACCGAGGCAGCCGATGGCATCCTGGCCTGTGTCAGCAGTGGTGTGGTCAGCAGGCCTGGGATGGGAGCGTCCCCCCACCTGGGCACTGGGGAGGCTGCCCCTCGAGCGCCGGGGTCAGGTTTGGGCCACTCACTCAAGGAGGATGGGCTGGGGGTTGGAGAAGGGCGATGGAGCAGGGAAGGGGCTGGAGCATGAGGCTGCCAGGAGCAGCTGAGGGCCCTGGGGCTGGGGCTGGAGAAGAGGAGGCCGAGGGGAGACCTGCTGGCTCTCTGCAGCTCCCTGGGAGGAGGGGGCAGCCGGGAGGTTGGGCTCTTCTCCCATGGCACAAGCACTGGGACCAAAGGAAATGGCCTGGAGTTGTGTGTGGGGAGGTTTGGGCTGGAGATCGGGAGAAACTCCTGCACTGAAAGGGCTGCCAAGCGTTGGACTGGGCAGTGGTGGGGTCCCTGGCCCCAGGGGGATTTAGGACGTGTATATATGGTCCTTGGGTACCCGGGTCAGTGGGGGGCTGGGCTGTGCTGGGTTCACAGTTGGAATTGATGATCTTAAAGGGCTTTTCCAGCCTGACCAATGAGATCATTGAGAACAGGTTCACTCAGGAGCAGGCTGGTGGGATGCCTGTGCAGGTCTCTTCAGCCAGGGGCCAGGAGCTGGGACAAGGGGCAATGGGCTCAAGCTGGGCCAGGGCAGGCTCAGCTCAGCTGGGAGGGCCAAGTTCTTCCCTGGCAGAGCTGTGGGGCTGTGGCCCAGGCTGCCCAGGGAGGGGGCTGAGTCCCCAGCCCTGGGGGTGTTGAACAGAGGGGAGATGAGGTGCTCAGGGATCTGGTTTAGCTCAGGATGGGAATGGTTGCACTTGATGGGCTTAAAGGGCTTTTCCAGCCCTGTGACTCTGTGATCCTGTGTGTTTCTCTTGGTCGTGGGTTGGCTGTTGGTGATCACAGGTGTTCATTCACTGTTGTGGTTCAGGACCTTTCACCAGGCTGGTGTTTGCTCCGTGTGTTAATGGTGTTGTGGGTTTGGACAGTTGGATTTAACAGCATGAGCTGCTCACTAAAACCCTGCGCAGACCCCAGAGTTCTGAGCTAACAGAGTTACCCCTGTCACCAGGCTGTGACCCTGCCAGGAGCAGGGCCAGGCTCCTCTGATGACCTTTCCCCTGTGGGTTGGTGTGAGGTACCTGCTGTCCCCTCGCTCTTTGCTGGCCCCTCCTGGAGGCTTCTCCACCGTCTGCCTGGTGAGTGCCCAGCCAGGTGACAGCGAGCAGGAGAGTCGCTGCTGTTCCCTGTGCAGACATGGGGAAGGCTGAGCCCTCGAGTGCCGCCAGCTCCAGGTGTGTTGGGCTCAGCACCCGTCATTCAGCTGGCTGCTCAGCCAGCCCCTCAGAGGCAAGGGGACAGATCCTGCCAGCGGCACCTGCTGAGCCAGCCCCTCAGCTCCTTCTCTCTGGGCTCTGGCAGGTGAGGGGACAGATCCTGCCACCAGCACCGCCTCGCTTGTGCTGCTGCGGTTTCCCTTTCCCTCCCTTGCACGAGTGGGAGGTGTTTCCCTGTCACCATTGGCTTCCCCAGCGTGGTCACGGGGCTCTTCTGCCTCTTCTGCTTCATTTACTGTGGATTTCATGGTGCTGTCTGGCAGCGGGGTCAGTCCAGCCTGTGCCAAACCCTACAGCTCTCTGTGGTGTTTGTCCGTCGTGCCGGCGCAGCCGCCTCAGTCTCCAGGCACTGGGACGGGGTCCCCAAATATGCCGGGGCTGGCAGGACAGACACTGGCTGGCCAGGTTTCTGAGCAGGCGCTGGCCTGGGGCCCAGATTGGGAGCAGCCAGTCTGGATGTCTGTCCAGACGGCGCTTTCCAAGGGCCCGGCTCCGACAGTTGGTAGATCCCAGACTCTGTTATTCATTCTGCTCTTGTCCCCCGAGCTGTCCTTCCGTCCCTGCCAGTGGAGTACTCGATGGTGCCTCCACAGCCCCTGCTCCAGAGCCCTTGTGATGGCTTCTTGCCCTCTTCCTTCCTCCTCTCTGGTGGGGGGATGGAGCTGCTGGGCGCAGGCTGCCCGGCGAGGCAGAGCAGGCTGGGGAGGGGGTCCCGAGCTCCGTGGGCTGGTTCTGCTCTGTGGGTGTTAGTTCTGGGTTGGGCTGGTGGGAGCAGGGACCTTGGGGCTTGTGAGCACCAGCGTGTTGAGGCATGAGGAGTGTGTTGTGTGTGAGGGGAGGGAGGTGACCTGTGCCCTCACCTGCCCAGGGCCAGCTCTGCCCCCGAGCTGTGTCCCTGGCTCCTTTGGACACCTCTATGGAAGAGCTGGGAGCAGGGATGCGCATCCCTTGTGGGACCTGTGCCATGCCCATGGCTGGCCCTACCTGTCCCAGTCCTCCTTGCCTTGCCATCCCTCTGGCTGGGTGTTTGGTGATGAGGGAAGGTCTGGGAGTGCTCTGCTGACGGGATGGGAGTGTTGGGTGGTGGCGAGGTCAGCTCCTGCCTTGTGTGATGCTGGGTCCTCAGAGCTCTGGGCATCAGCACAGGCACATGGAGACCCTCATCTGAGAGCGGTGAGGAGACGTGAGGAAGGGGTGCAGCCCTTTTCCTGCCAGTCCCAGGGACAGTGCTGGTGGGAGGGCCAACCTAGCAGATACTTTCCTGATCTTCCTGTGTCTTCAACAGCTGGTTTCCTACAAGGGGCAGTGCTGGGGCTGAGCAGGAGCTGCCTGGGCCAAACAAGGGCTGAGAGTCTGGACCCTTCTCTTTCAGGGCATTCTCCTCAAGCGCAGCGGCAAGTCTCTCAACAAGGAGTGGAAGAAGAAGTACGTAACGCTGTGTGACAACGGGGTCCTCACCTACCACCCCAGCCTGCATGTAAGTCCCTTGGGGCTGAGCAGAGGAGCGGGGTGGGACGGAGCAGTGTCCTTCACGTGATGGCTGCAGCTCCTCCTGCAGCTCCCACAGCCCAGGAAGGGTTGGCAGCAGCTGAGAGCCCCTTGTCTCTGCCCTCAGCGAGGTGCTGTGCAAAGAGGTTCAGCGCTCGGCGGGGCTGGAGGAACCCTCGTCCCTCTCACGGGGCTGCCCCTGCAGTCAGTGCTGGTGGGAGAGGCTGATAGGAACCTCTCTGCGCCGAGCTGGGCTGAGGAAGCACGCCTCCCTGCCCTGCGCAGCCCCTGGAAACGGGGTTGCTGCCTCCCTGCACCGGGGTGAGGAGCGGGCCGAGGGCTCCTGGCAGCCACGGCTGGTGGGGCCGTTTGGGTGTGGAATAATTTTCCTGGCTGCTAGGTATTGGGTAATGGAGATGAGGTGGCTGTGCGCAGCCTGCCGCGCTGAGCTGTCACTCCCTGCATCTCTGCTGCTCTGCACTGCTTGGCTCAGGCACGCAGCTGCCTCCCCATCCATCTCTGTCGCCTCCCCACTGCGGGGCTAATGGCTTCTTCCCCGTTCCCTCTTGAGCACAGTTTGCTGCTGAGACAGTGAGCCACGGACAGGCACACCTGTGACACCGAGGCCACGCAGCCTCTGCGGAGGGGACGTGCTGCAGCGGGACAGACGGACAGCGGATGGGGAGCACGGGGTAGACCCTGGGCGCAGGATGGTTTTGGGGTGCTGGAGCGCTCTCTGGGGCTAAAGGGAGGAGAGCAAGGGGTAGCAGCTCCTGAGCTTCCCAAATGTTCCTGGACGCTCGATTTGCTCCCCAATCTCCTCAGACACACGGGCACTGGAGTCCCCCGAGCCTCAGTAGCTTTGTCCTCCTCTCTACCCTCGTATCTCTTAACTCATGGGCTTGTGATGCTCCTGAGCCACCGAGCCCCTTCACACTCCTGTCCTTAGGCTGCAGAGCCAGTCACTGCATTTCCTGTCCTTCCCTTGGGGAGCTTTGGAGCAGGGTGTTCTGTGAGCCCTGTCTGGGGCTGCAGGCCCTGGGTTGGTGACCCCAATTCTCAGTCTTTGCAGAGACAAACTGAGGGAACAGCCACTGCCTGTGGTGCGTGGCTTCAGCACACTTCTGTCACACAGCCCAGGCCATTATTACAGTCAGCTGTAGAGGCAGAGTAATTTCTGGGGTGTTGTTTCAGCACTCTCAGGTGGTGCTGCTCCACACTAGGCTTCTCCTTTTCACACCGTTTCTTCCCCAGGGGCTGAGCTTGCTCCATCCCACCCTTCTCCAGCGTTTCCTTTCACTGCTGCGCTGCCCCAAGCGCAGACCCAGTTTGCTGCCAGCCAGCGATCCCTGGTGTGTTGCTAGGACAGGTAGCGATGGCCTCCCTGCCCCTCGGCTGCACTGGCAGCTGCGGACCTTGTCCCCAAGACAGCCCTTCTATTGCTCTGTGTGTTTACCCAGCGCCAGGGCTGATCCTGTGGCACACGGGACACGGAGCCGTGGTGCCCAGCGCTGGCTTCTGCGGGGGTGTTGTGCCCCTGGGCACTGGGGAAAGAGCCAGGACACCCACTGGCATGTCACTGCTGCGGCGCTGGCAAGGACTTTGGTGGGCAGCAGCTGCTTGCATGGGCTGAGGCCCCTTGGCCTTGCCCAGCCCAGCCCAGCCCTTCCTCTGGGTGACTAGGCCAGCCTCAGGGAGGGAGCCTGGAGGAATTGGTGCTCTGAAGATGTCCATGACATGCTCTCCTCACCATCACCAGGAGATGCTGCGGGGCCTTCACCCCGTGAGGTGAAGCTGGCTCCCTGTCCTTTCCTGGGGGACAGGATCCTGCTGGGCCCAGCAGCTGGGCTCACTAAGGACACTCATGTTCTGTGTTCCCAGGGATGGGCACAGGCTGCTTCGTCCCCTCGGGCTGTGGCAGCGGCTCACAGGCCAGCAGGCACACAGGATGCTGGGCCGAGGAGACGCTGGGCATGTGGAGGTGTTCCCTTGAGATGTGGATCCCCAGCTTCTGCCCTGCCACACCTTGGGGTGCAGGAGGGGGTCCCTCAGGACCCCTTGCCCAGCCCCTGTCGGGATGTTCAAGCCCTGGAGCAGTTCAGTGCTGCTTGTGTGTTCCCAGTGGCCTGATTCAGGGCAATCCCTGCCCTGCTTGCTCCCTCCCTGTCCCTCTTGGGATGGCTATGGGCATCCTGGGGCCCAGCCCTTACCCACCAGAAAAAGTGTCTGTCCCAGACATGTCTGTCCCACAGGCTGGAGCTTCCCACCTGGCTCTGCCGGGACCCCTCTGGTTTCACTGGCACTCTTCCTGGGTGGCCGTTACCTGCCTCCAGGTGCCAACCACTCCACCTGTTCCTGGACCTGGATCTCGGCCCCTCCAGCCCCTCTGGAGTTTCCTCCCTGGGACTGTGGCTCTGACCCAGGGTTTGCAGTCATGAGGTGACAGTGCTGAGGTGAGTGGGGCTCGGCCCTGGAACCCAGTCCTTGGAGAGGCCTCTGGGGAAGACCATCTACGTGAGCCTGGGGTCCTGCGAGCTGTGTGCCCTGCTCGTGGGTGCCAGCCTGGCCTCCTCCTATGGAGCTGTGTGCCCTGCTCATGGGTGCCAGCCTGGCCTCCTCCTATGGAGCTGTGTGCCCTGCTCGTGGGTGTCAGCCTGACCTCCTCCTGTGAGCTGCATGCCCGGCTTGTGGGTGCCGTGCTGGCCCCCTCCCTGGCCATCCGAACTTCGCAGGCAGGATGCTGGGAGCTGGAGTGGTGGGCAGCAGCTCTTGCTGGAGGCAGGGTGCTTGGGGGCTGGCGCATGGGCTCAGCACCACGTTCCCTGTTGCATTTGGGTTTCTCATACCTCTCTGTGGGCACCTGCAATGCCAGGAGGGGAACAGGGTCTGTGAGGAGACTGGAGCAGTGTCCTCTGGGTTTCCCAAAGCCTGGGAGAGAAGCTGCTCCTGCTGGTGGGGAAGGCGTGTGTGGCTGAGCCCAGCTCGGCTGGCCAGGCTGTGCTGCGCTGCGCAGAGCTGGAGAGAGAAAGCAGCTCCCATTTTGCAGCCAGTGGAGCCATTCACACAATCACCTTCTGTTAATTCTATCTGCAACATCAATTAAATTGTTTGTAGAAACTAATTGAATGTGGCTTAATCACACATCTTAATAGCTTTCCACGCTTTGAACTCGTTGTTAATTCCAGTAATAAAATGAAATGAGAGAACTGGCTGGGTAATTAGCGAGGAGGCTTGGGAAGAAATTGCTGTTTTATAGCATGCAATAAAAGCAGTGCGCTGGTGACCGCTCTCTCCGGCAGGCAGCCGGCGACCGCAGCAATTGTGCTGAGTGAGGGAAAATCCTCCAGCCCCTCTGAGATTCCCTGCCCAGGGGTGCCACCAGGCTCGCACCCAGCCAGGAATGGCTCCCGGCAGCCTTGGGTCGGGCTGGTTACCCAGGAGGTGCCCCGGGCACCGAAGGGGTGCGTGTTGTTTGGGGTCGGGTTCCCCCAGCCGTTGGAAGCACAGAAGGGGCTCCCTGCGCTGCTGCCCCGTCTCCTGGGGTTCCTGTCGGGACTGGGTGGTTGGGCTGTGGGAAGGGAAGAACCCAAACCAGGGCTGTGGGATGCTGCCCAGAGGCTGTAACCTGGCAGGCAGTCATGGAGACCACGGAGCATCACCCGTGCAGCCCTGCTCACCTGCTGCTTGGAGCCCAGGATGGGGGGAACAGTCGCTCTTAAACCCATCTCCTTCGTGTCTTTACCATCCCGGGTTTGGAAGCAGACAGGGCCCGGCTCTGAGCTAATCTTTCTGGTGCCCTCCTTGTGAACTGGAGCAAGCCCAAGGCTCCCTGCAGCAGCCGCAGCCCCGGCCGGTTGCTGCCTGTGCTCCCAGTCGCAGTGGATTCCCAGTGCAGAGCCAGGCGAGCCTGTGCCAGGGTTCCTCCCGGAGCCCCTGCTCCGCTTTCAGTCCCCGCTCCCCTGAGGCTGCCCAAGAGCCAGGCAGGGCCTCTGCCTCTGCGGGGGCACCTCCAGAGATCACCTTGGCAGGGTCTTGGTGGGGATGAGCCCAGGGCAGAGCCAGCCCGATGGGAGAGGGATCGGGGAGAGCTGCAGTGAGTGCCCTGTGTGGCAGGGAAGGGGTGGGAGATGTGGGACAGGACACGGCTCTCGGGGTCCGCAGTGTTTGGCCAGAAGATGAGGAGCTGTTGGGAAGCAGAGCAGAATGGTGCTGGCAGTCTGGATGTGGTGGGTTTGGCTGTACAATAAACAGAAGGAATGGGGGAAGCAACGAGTTTTGAATGACTTGAGGGTGTGCAGCTGAACGTGCATGGGGGTTGTCCTGAGTTGTGCTGTTTTGAGCTTGGATTCTGGTAGCTGTGACCCGAGAGGGGATGTCCAGGTATCCCATTACTCACACCACTCTGTATTAGCTGTCATAACTGAGAGCTGTGATTAAAAAGGCACCAGACGACGGGGAAGAAGAGCTGCCTGCCATCTGCGTGCTCTTTTGCTCCATCTAATCTCTGATCCCCAGCCAGGCTTTCACACACGGGCTTGTCATGGCACCCGCCTGCCCGTGGCAGCATCCCCACGTCACTCCTGTCAGAGCTGGCTGGTTCTGGGCACTGAAAGCCAAGCCTGGTGCTTCTCTGGTGCCAGTTTTGCCGCACTGGCTGGTGGTGGGAGGAAGGCAGGTCGGAGCCAGGGGCTGGCATCTGTGTGCCAGTGAGCGGCTCTGGACACGGGGCTGTCAACCCCTGGGCCACCTGGCTTGAGGCTTCCATATAGTGTGAGAGGAACCAGCGTATGCTGAGCTCCCAGGTCCCCTCTGCCAGCCAGGAGCCGCGGGGCAGGATGGCTCTGCCTTTGGGGTTCATAGGGGAAGGAGTGGAGAGCTGGGCGTGGGGGGCCGGGCTGGGCTGGGCTGACCTTGCACCGCTCTGCCTCTGCTGTAGGATTACATGCAGAACGTCCACGGGAAGGAAATCGACCTGCTGAGAACCACGGTGAAGGTGCCGGGCAAGCGGCTGCCCAGGGCCACGACGGCGGCAGCGCCCGGTGCCAGCCCCAAGGCCAACGGGCTGGCGAAGGAGCGGAGCAGCATGCAGCTGGCGGCCGGCACAGGTAGGAGCTGGTGGGGCTGGTGCGGGTGGCACAGGGCGTGGGCTGTGTCACAGAGCGTGGGCTGTGTCACAGAGCGTGGGATGTGTCACAGAGCTGTGGGCTGTGTCACAGAGCGTGGGATGTGTCACAGAACGTGGGATGTGTCACAGAGCCATGGCCCATGTCACAGAGCCATGGGCTGTGTCACAGAGCCATGGCCCATGTCACAGGGCCGTGTCGCAGAGTGTGGGCCATATCACAGAGCCATGGGCCGTGTCACAGAGCTATGGGCTGTGTCACAGGGCCATGGCCCATGTCACAGAGCCGTGGCCCATGTCACAGAGCCATGGACTGTGTCACAGAGCCATGGCCTGTGTCACAGGGCCGTGGCCCATGTCACAGAGCCATGACCCATGTCACAGAGCCATGGCCCATGTCACAGAGCCGTGGCCCGTGTCACAGAGCCATGGGCTGTGTCACAGAGCCATGGGCTGTGTCACAGAATGTGGGATGTGTCACAGAGCCATGGCCCATGTCACGGGGCCGTGGCCCATGTCACAGAGCCGTGGCCCATGTCACAGAGCCATGGGCCGTGTCACAGAGCCATGGGCTGTGTCACAGAGCCATGGGCTGTGTCACAGAGCATGGGCTGTGTCACAGAGCCATGGGCCATATCACAGAGCCATGGGTCGTGTCACAGAGCTATGGGCTGTGTCACAGGTCCATGGCCCATGTCACAGAGCCGTGGCCCATGTCACAGAGCCATGGGCTGTGTCACGGAGCCATGGTCTGTGTCACAGGGCCGTGGCCCATGTCACAGAGCTGTGGCCCATGTCACAGAGCCATGGCCCATGTCACAGAGCCGTGGCCCATGTCACAGAGCCATGGGCTGTGTCACAGGGCCTGTGTCACAGGGTGGTGGGCTGTGTCACAGGGCCATGGGTCATGTCACAGGGCTGTGGGCCATCCTCCCCTCGTGCATCAGCAGCGCCTCGTTTGCTGAGCTGGGAGCAGAAGGGGCTCTGCAGCTCGTTGCTTTCACTGCCTTTGGTGGGTGCTGGGGTTTTGGGTGGGTCTCAGGTGAGCTCCTGCTGGGGTTCTGTGGGGGTAGCATCTCGGACAGGAGACAGGCTGGAAGGCTGTCCATTAACTGCTGGAGTGTGCTGCCTGAGAAGAAGCAGTTGAGCCTGATAAGTTGCTGTGTGTGGGGAATGCTGCCACTCCAGAAACAAAGGAAATCTCAAGTTCTCTTCTAACCCTTTCCCTTTTGTGTGGCCCCCTTTCCCTCCCCTCTCCTCCCCTGGGGAACAGTGACAGGGCCTTGCTTTGGGTTGTTTCTCTTCCCTGTGCATGCTCAGGAGGCAGTGAGCAGAGGTCAGGTTGGACACTCTCTGGTTTCTTGGGGCGTTGATGCCCCTCTGCTTGCTGCTCTCCTGCCCCAGGGAGTCTCTCCCTGCCCTGCCCAGGCGTCCCAGGGCAGTGAGGTGCCTTTGCTCCGTCCTGGGGGCTGGAGCCCTGGGCCAGGGTAGCCTCGGCAGGTGTTCTCCCCAGACTGCCTGGGGTGCAGCAGGGGTGGGCAGCTCTCCACACCCTCCTGTTATCCCATCCTGCTCGCCTGTTATCAGCAGGGTGAGGGGGTGCTGGTAACGCTGCTGGTAGCAGGAATCCTTCGTGATCATGCGGAAAAACCTTTCCCCAGTGAGAGTGAGGGAGCCCTGGGCCAGGCTGCCCAGGGGGTGTGGAGTCTCCTTCTCTGGAGAGATTCCAGCCCCTGTCCTAGGGACCCTGCTTTGGCATGGGCTTGGACCCCATGGGCTCTGGGGAGTCCTTCCAGCCCCTGTGATGCTGTGATTCTGTGATGTGGCACACCATGCCACTGGTCTGAGCTGAGGGACCGCATCCTCCTGCCCGCTCAGCCCTGCTCTGACCCCCGGCTCTTCCCCATGCCCAGGGTGCTGCTGGCACTGTGTGTCACAGCTCGCTGGAGCCGAGGGCTCGTGGTGCAGGGTGCAGCAGGAGAGGAGGCCAGGAGCTCCCAGGGCCCTCGGCATCGCACAGGACGTAGGGCACGGGGCTGCTGACGTCGCTGTGTTCGCGTGGTGCTGGGAACAGGAAACCCTTCCGAATGCGAGTGGCTGTTTGTGTGGGGTCAGGGTCACTCTGAAGGTTGGGGCTGGGCTGCTCTGCCTGTGCTTTGTCTGTGTTCTGCCTGTGCTCTGTGCTGTGCACACCCATCTTCCCCATCATCACACACCCTCAGCGTGCCCGAGGGTGGCCTCGCTCCCCAGCGCTGTGCCGGGCGCGTCTCGGGCGCCTTCCCCAGCCTCTTCTCAGGGGAGGTTATCAGAGCTGTGGGGAGAACCCAAACACAAGCCCTGAGCAGCTTCTGCTGATGTCAACCCAAACGCCCACGTAGGCCCGTCCGTGCCCTGCTCTCGGCAGCCTCGCAGCCCCGCCGGGCTCGCAGGAGCCGGTTGGGATGTGACGTGGGTGCCGATGGCTGCTGCTGGGGAGCCGGCGCCAGGCTGCAGTGCGAGGCCTCTGGGCCCCGTTGGCAGAGCTGGAGGGGACGCTGTGTGTGGAGGCTGAAGTTGGAGCAATTTAAACTTGAGAGGAGATGTAGCTTCCTAGCAGGGAGGGTAATTAAATGTTGGAATAGTTTCTCTGGAGAGCTGGTGGACTTAGCACTGCTGGAAGCCTTTACAGTGAGATTAGTTATCTCCCTACGAGATGCGCTCCGATCCAGGCCGTGCGTGGGGCTGCGTGTGTGTGTGCAGGGCATCGGGCTGCTGGGAGTGCTGCTCTCTGCTCAGGCAGGATTCCGTGGATCTGAGATCCCCATCCACTCCCTCTTCTGCAGGCTCCTCTCTGGTCCTCTCTGGAGCAGAACAACACCCAGGGCACACACATCAGCACAGGGCTTGGCACTAACACGGTGACCACAAGCAGGCTCCATGTGTGGTGGCTTCAGGGGTTCTCTGCTCTGGTTGGGAGGGTTTCTGCTCCCAGGACACGAAGGGTGAGATGTTTTCTGAGGAGTTTTTCCCACTCACACTGACACCTCCCAGGCTGATTGCAGCTGACGATGCAGCCGCCGCGGTAATTGCACTGACATGATCAGATCCTCTGGGGTGACGTGCTGCTGTCCCCGTGCGGCGCAGAGGACGGGGTTTGGGGCTGGTAAAGAACCTTCCCTGCTTCAGATCAGCAGGGACTCTGCAGTGCTGCTGCCTTTGGGTCTGGGGATGGGACTGTAGCTAGGCATAGAATCATACAATCAGAATGGTCTAGGTTGGGAGGGACCCCAAGGGTCCCAGAGCTCCAACCCCCTGCCACAGGCAGGGCCACCAACCTCCAGGCCTGGAGCTCCACAAGGTTGCCCAGGGCCCCAGCCAACCTGGCCTTCAACACCCCCAGGGACGGGGCACCCACCCCCTCTCTGGGCAGCCCCTGCCAGCCCCTCCCCACTCTCTCTGCACAGAACTTCCCCCTAATCTGTAATTTAAACCTCCCCTCCTCTAGCTTTAAAGTACCCTGGCACTTCAGCCCTTAAAGAGGGCAGCTGCAGGGGAATCAGGGTTGGTTGTATTGAGGTTCCAGGTCTCGCCCTGCTTCTGGAGGCGCTGCCAGTCTCCAGCTCCCTTACGTCTTCCCTGGGCTCACTGTCCCAGGCATTTGTTACCGCCCAGATGTGGTGTTGGAGGGGAGGTTGTGCAGCCCCCGTCCTCAGTGATAATCAGAAACCACCCAGGCAGAGTCCTTTGTCCACTGTCCAGCCGTAGCGTCCCGGTCCCTTCGGCAGCAGAAGGGGCGAGCCAGAGGTGGGAGAGGAGGGGAGATCAGGCACAGGGTCTGTTACCCCCTGTGCCATGAGTGCTGAGCACGGGGCGTGGGAGGATGTGGGGGACACGTGGCAGTAAAGGGGGTCAGTGCTTTGGTGGTCTGCAGCATGTTCATGGGGCATGGACCACAGTGAGTGGCTGGTGCCTCGGAAAGGCATCGGCGCTGCGCTGGCATGGGGCAGGGGTGGAGGCCGGGCTGGCAGAGGGGGATGCTCCTTGGGCAGCCTGAGGTTACGCAGGGTTACAGGGACCTTGTCGGCTTCCACGTTGGCTTCAGCTTCAGAGGGTCAGCTGGCGGCCTGGTCTGGTGGGCGCTGGGCTTTAGGAGCTGGGCGCAGGCATGACAAGGTGCTGTGAGGATGCTGTGCAGTGTTAGGTGGCTTTACAGCCACAAGCACGCGGGGCAGTGGGTGCATCCCCGTGTCTGGGTGTCAGTCAGATGCACCCTGGAAGCACGGTGGTACCTGCCAGAGGACTTTGGAGCTGCTGGGGGAAGTTCCCTGCGAGCGGTGGGAACCGTGGAGGCTCCAGAAGGGCACAGGGCTGACAGAGAGCACCCGGCCATGGCAGCCCGGCCTCGTCACCCTGTGCTGGGTGCAGAGCAGGGGGGGAGCACGTGTTGGTTCTGGGCTACTGACTGGTACCTACTGGTATGTACTCTGGGCGCCCAGCAGCACCCCGCAGCGTGTCCGTGCCAGGCAGGCCTGATGGGGCTAGGGTGGGAGAGGGCAGGGATGGGATGAGCAGGTCTCGCTGCTGGAGCCTGTGGATGCTGTTTGCTGGGATGAATGGGATGAGTGCCCTGGCAGCATGTTCACCACACTGGGGGCAGGGCTGGCTCGGGGGTCTCCTTCCCATGGGAATGCTGCTGCTTCCCCTCCACTCTTCCCTGCATCCTTGCTGTAGCTCAGCACGCTCAGGCATTGGGCTTCCTTGCCCATGTGTCCTGCATTCGGGGTGTTTCTGGGATGAAGAACGGGGTAGCTCGCACTCACAGGGCTGAATCACAAGGGGTTTTCAGTGGGGAAGGACAGGTGGTGGCACAAGGAAGGTACAGAGATGGTGTCAGTCAGCGAGGGACTGGTCTTGGCACAGCTGCAGCCCAGAGTTCATGCTTTGCAGAGGTACGTAGGGATGTACTCCAAAGCAGGTAGCTCAGGGAGAGGGGTGTGAAGGATGCTGCCCAAAAATACACTGTGAGATGCCTGTGCTGGACCTGTGTGCACCCTCAGCATGGGCACGCACAGGGCACACCAGCCTGTGCCATGACGCTGCACTGCAGCTGGGAGATGGGAAAGGAAGCCAAGTGCTGAGCGCTGGAAAACCTTCAAGTGAGGAGCTGGAGCGTAAGGAAGAGCACACGGAGGGGGCTGAGGGGGCTGTGGCTGCAGCAGCGACACGGAGGCGGCTCCCCACAGCAGGAGTCCGATGGAGCGGGCAGGAGCGGGGCAGATGCTCTACCTCAGCCAACGCAGCAGCCCCACAGGAGCTGCACCAGCAGCTGGGCTGGGTGGCTGGGAGATGGGACACAGGAGCACCAGCCTGGAATTCGGGAAGGGGCAAAGGAGAAAGCACTGCCTGTCTCTGCGGCGGCTCGGCCGGGGCTCGCTGGGGACCGTGAGCTTCCCGTGCCATCCGCTGCCAAAGGAGGATGGTGCTGGGCTCTGGCGCAGAGGAGGCCGAGCAGAAGGAGCTGCTGCAGGGCTGGGAGCTCAAAGCGCTGGAGCCTTTCATGTGGAAGGAGAGCTGCAAGGGGCTGGTGCTGCTCAGTCACCTTCCCGTGGTCTGGCAGGTGTCAGGGCAGGCGGCGTCTGAGCCCTCCTCCTCCTCCTCCTCCTCCTCCTCCTCCTCTTCCTCCTGCTGTGGGATTGGTTCTGTGGCCAAGGGGAAGCATTGCTTGAGCGTGCCTGTGGCACTGCTGGGGGAGCAGCGTCTTGGCCGCTTGTGTGTCTGCTCAGAAGGGATGAAGGTCCAACTGTCCCCACCCCAGTCACGGGTCCTGCCAGTGACTCAGAGCCACATGGCTGGAGTTGGCCAGGCTGCCCAGGGGTCTGCAGAGATCCCTCACCTCTCCCTTGGCCGTTGTGCCCTGTGGAGTGATGGGGGTCGGTGCTGGTCTCAGCCACTCTGCAAAGCTTCCGGGAGCGGAACCCGGGCAGAGATGCTGCTGGGTTCACCAGCAGCCGTGAGAGCTTGGCTGGGCTGGTGGTGCCGCCTGGCATCGCCTCGCCGGCGCTGCCGGTACCCGGGGAGCCTCTTGGCACGAGGCGGGGGCTGCAGAGCACCTCACCAGCACCGGCACCCGCCCGGCCGCGGCCCCGGCCCGGGGAGCGTGGCGGCAGCGGCCCCCGCCGCGCGCGGGGCGTGCGCTCTGCCCCCCGATGCTCTGCCTCTGCAGAGTGAGGGATTGGCTCCCCCAGGCCGGGGTTGCTGAGCCTGCTGTGATCATGTCACGTCGGGCTCCGTCGATGTTAACATCTCATTATCTTTGTTACTGTAATTACATTATCCGCTGCTTTATGCAGAATTATTCTCCGAGGACTAATTGATGGATCCATGTTTAATTCATTAATCATTAGCATCAAATTCGACAATTACAGTGCACACTGATTGTGGAATTTCAAATGTAATGAGGGAAGAATTAACAAAGAAAAGGGAAAACCTGTTTCCCTGGCACACCGCTGCTCGCCATGGGGGACAATGACATTGAGGGAAGAAGAGGCAGCCGAGAGCAGGGTGGCACAGGTCACGGCAGGCAGGAGGCTGGTGGGATCTCTCCGTGCCCCTCTCCTGGCTGTGGCTGCGCAGCGTATCCTTCCCGGTCGGAGCAGGGTCGCTGGTCTCCTGGGAAGGATGGGTGTTGGGGTGCTGAGGCGGAAAAGCTCGGCTCTCACTCCTGAGCACAGCTGCCCTCTCCTCCAGCTCGTAGCCCCTGGGTGAGGAGCACCACGTGTGGCCATGCTGTGGCACCAGGACTGTCCCCCACACGCGTGTGCACACACGTGGCAGGGAAAGGGGCTGGTCAAGGTGTGGAGCCTCCAGATGAGCTTCCTGCCCCATGGCTCCCCCACTGTCCTGCAGCTGGTCTGCTCCCTGCACCGTGCATGGGATCTGCTCTTAGAGTCTGTGGCTGCCTCCTGGCATTCCAGGCAGGACTCCCAGAGCACTGCTGGCTCTGCTTTGCCCAGGAATCTGCTAGCTAGCAGGACACAGAGCAGCCTGCCCCGTCCTGCCCCAGCAGGGTCTGCTCACACCCAGCACCAGGCTGGTGCCGTGCCCATACCAGGCTGCCACAGACGTGGATCCACCCTCCCCTCCCACCAGACCCTGCCGCAGGGTCTCCGTGCATATAGAACCTCATGGCCGTGGCTTCGTGCTGTCCTGTAGCACTTGGTTGGAGGATGTAGGGGGGGGTCTTCCCCAGCACGTGGTGCTCAGTCCAGTCGCCGGGGGTGCTCAGTGCTCCATGGTCGCCTGGGCTGGGTGCGGGAGCTCCTGCCAGCTCACACCCAGTCTGCTTCAGCATGGGGTGGCTGGGCTAAAACAGAGGCTCCCAGCTTGGTTTGCTCAGGAACCGCAGCTGCGGTCAGTGAGCAGCCCGTGGGCAGCCGCAGCGGGGTGCACGTGCTGGTCTGAGAGATCTGCATCCAGCGGGGCTCCTTCCACCCACCGCCTGCAGCGCTGGTGCTTCCCCACCGCAGCAGCCTGCTCACAGCAGCCCCCAGGACTCCCCTAGCCCCTCAGGCACTTTGCAGAGGAACCCTCTGGGTCGGATGCTCCCACAGGAGCAATGTGGGGGGGTCCCTTGGTGCTGGCTGGGAGCCTGGTGTTAAACCACGGCTGCCCTGACTGTGCTGCCTCACTTGGCTCCCTGTTGAGTTGGGCTGGGAACACTCCACGTTGGCCTCTGTTGTTCCAAGAACTGAGAACTTGGACGTGGGGACACCAGGGCTGAGGGTGCTGGTCTGTCCGTGGGGTTCGTCGGCACGGGACCTTCATCCTTCCCAGTAATACCTGGAAGGGTTGTTTGTAGTCTGAGGATGAAGCAGAGAGCAGAGATTTACTGAAATTTATCTGTAATTAATACTCTGCGTCATGAATCATGTATCAAACCCTGCAAATTCCTATGGATATCATCAATGTTATAAATTCCCCCTAACACACGGCAGCGTCTCACTGGTGATTACCTGGCTGCCTGGAGCAGGAGCCTGAATCCAAAGCTGAAGCTGGAGCCGTTGCGATTGATGCTTCGCATGGAGCAGAAGCTGAAGTTGCTGTGACTTCCTGGGGGAGAAGAGGGGAGTGCGGGAGGCTTGAGGGGGTGATGGGAGGTGGGATGGGTCGGCAAACCCCGACGCCCAGCTCTCAGGGTGGGCAGCAGCCTGAGGGACCACGGCACGCTGGGCCGGCCTGAGGTGGTATTCAGTGGCCACATGCTGGAGTTAGGCTGAGTTGGTGTTTACAGGCGTTGTAACTGTCTTCTCAGCTGTTACTGTTCCTTCCTATAGAAGCAGAACCAAGGCAAAGGGAAGATAAAGTGAGAATTGTCCAAGGCGCCTGCTGAGTGTGCGCCCCAGTTCAGAGCCAGGGATCACCAGTTCCCTCCCATCAGCCCGTCCCAGCCGGCTGTGTGTGGGGAGCTCCTGCTCCTCCTCCTCAGGGTCTGCCTCGGAGCGGGAGCAGCTGCCTGGTGTTGGCAGGCCTGTGCAGGAGTGACCTGAACAGTAGTTGTGGGAAGGGCAGTGGTGCAGGGATTAGATCCCAGGTCCCCTGAGGAAATGCATAGCTTCTTGACCATGGGCTGTCCCCGCGTGCCCTCCTGCCTTCAGTGCCCTCCTGCCTTCAGCGTGGCTCTTCTGAGCACCTCAATCCCACAGATCTTCCAGAGGTAGTGAAGGGATCAAGCCACCTCGCTCCTCATCGTCATCCCCATCATGCTCAGGTGCAGGCTGGCCCCCGGGCTGCCCATTCATCCCCAGCCCTGTCCTTCACTCCTGTGGGAGGGGTGCTCTCTGAGGCTGGCCGTCCTGCCTGCACCCCACCAGGCCCCTGGGTTAGCCATCAGGAGGCTTGGGCTGTCTCTTGGTTTGGTTACAGACCCCCAAGGTGACTGGCACGGTGCTGCTCGTGCCCTCTGTCTCTCCTCCTGCACAACGGGAGCGGCTCTGTAGAGCATCCCTGCTTCCCACAGGAGCTGCAGCCCCGGTGCTGCCTTATTGTCCCCACAGAGCCCAGGACAAGGCACAGCACCACGCCATGCTGCCAGGCTCAGGGCCAGGCCGTGTCCCCAGACAGGATGGGGACAGGCTGTGTCCCAGGGCAGGATGGGGATGTGCCATGTGTGGCACTGTGTGTGGCACCCATCGGTCTTCCCGTGGTGGGGTGTCCCTGCGCGTGGCCCGTGGGGAGGCACCTGAATACTCTCCAGAGTGAAGCAGATGCTTCCTGCTGGGATGGCGTCAGATGCGCGGCAGCGCCGGGGTTTGCTTGGCATGCAGGGGGTGCAGAGGGGTGCAGGGGGTGCAGAGGGGTGCAGGGGGTGCAGAGGGGTGTGGGGGGTGCAGAGGGGTGCAGGGGGTGCAGAGGGGTGCACTGGCACTGCCAGTCTGAATCGGGCTGTGCTGGGGAGCATCCACTGAAGCTGCTGGTCCGGGGGCTGCAGAGGGGGAGGCACGCTGAGCATGCTGAGCGCCTCAGCTGGGGTGTCCCCTGCTCCCGGGACATGTGGAGTCGTTCCGGAGTTGTGCAGGTTGGGCTGTGCTGGGGTGGATCTGCAGAGCCCGAGGAGCAGCTCAGCTGGAATCCCTTGGGAAAGCCCGCAGCCGTATCCAGCCCCTCGCCTGCCGCTCCCCCGGAGCCTGTCCTCACTGCTGCTGAAGACATTTTGTCTGTGCTGGAGCTGTTCTGTGGAAACACTGTCAGCCTGTTCAGTCATACAGGAAAACCATTACAGCCGAACCACTTCCCAGCCGTACTGGTGACTCTGCAGCTGCTGGTGACCCAACTGTCCTGAGCGTGTCAGGCAGCTTCATCTGTTGCTTGGTTTCCAGAGTGCCTCCTGCTCCCCTTGTGTGGGCACAGCTACTCCGTGGGGCTGGTGAGCCAGGAATCCTGCCTGGGTGCTGAGCTGCCTGCTCCTGTTGTTCTGGTTTCAGCTCCTGCCTGGGGACTGGGGCTCTGGACAGGCACAGTGAGGAGGGCAGCACCTTCCTTCTGCAGACCTGCTCTTCTCCTTGGAGGTTTCTGGCCAGAACCTGTCCTGTCTTTGCCCATCTTTTAGAGCTGCTCACTCCCTCTGCTTTGTCTGCACACACCCAGCGCTGTGCTGCCTTGGCTGGTGGGGCTCGTGGGCAGGTGTCCTGGGCACGCTTTGGGCGTGTTGCCCCAGGGTGCAACTCCTCTGGTGTGGTACAGGCTGCCCGCTGTCCCTGCTCCTCAGCTGCCCTCCCATGTACCCAGCCTTTCACCTGTGGTGAGCAGCCATGACCCGCCGGCGTGGCAGGGTAGGTGTGCCAGGAACAGCTTGTACCCGTGGCCTTGGGCTGCAGAGCCACCGGCTGAGCCCTGTGCCTGGAGGAGATGTGGGACTAACTGGGGTCTCTGCTGCCCTTGCCCTGCAGCTCTGTGCCCCGTGCTGCCTCTTGCCTGCAGACACGGGGCTCGAGCCCCAGCGTGCCCGTGGGAAGGGTCTGCACGAGCTCTGCGGCAGCGGCTGCCAGGGCACCCGGGGCACGGCGACGCTGGGGCAGCCCTGGCTCTGCTGTGCATCCCTGGGGTGGGTCCTGGAGCGGTGCTGTGCCCCGGCTGCCGTCGCTCAGACCCACCGCAGAGCTGCTGGTCTGTGGGGCGAGCGTGGCAGCGTGGGCAGGGAGAGGCTGGCAGGAGGAGCCGGAGCTCGGGAGGGAGCTGCAGCGCTTCCTCCCCTCCCCACCCAGCTCCCTCTGCCCTCCCTGATGGGAAACCAGAGATTGATTTTCTCCAACCCAACAGTATAATCACTAACCCTAATTAGAGATAATTACTGGGACTTGATACACTTATTACTTGCTAGAACACTAAAGGAGCTGCGCGTTGCAGGGCTGAGCAGGGGAAAAGGCCTCCGAGAAAGCGAGGTGGAGAGGGAGAGTGGAGAGGAGGAGAGAAGGAAGCAGAGGCAGTGCTGTGGTGGTCAGAGCCCTGCCCAGGGACGGTGGAGGTGCCAGGGGAAGCCAGATGGGCTCCGTGGTGTGGGGCAGCCAGCCAGACCTGTCCCCTCAGTCAGTGCTTGGAGCATCCCACGATTCCGAACATCTGGCTGTGGGCACCTTTGCAGGGCACCTGGTGCAGCCAGGAGGGTGTGATGGGGAAGCCACCTGCGAAAGCCACTGTGCCCAGGGCTTGCCCTGGGTTGCCAAGGGGGCGTGGGGGAGCTGGTGTCGGTGGCCTGAGGACAGAGGGGCAGTGGGGCAGGGAGCAGAGTGCTCAGGCAGTGAGCCTGTGCCCGATCTGCTGCCACCCAGTCTCTGGGCCAGCTCCCCTCTCCCAAGGGCTGGCTGCCCCTGCTATTTTGAGCCCCCTGACCTGCCCCCTCTGCACTGCAGGCACGCTGGCCGTGGCTGGGCTCTCTCCTCTGTGTCCTAGGGGGGCTGCCAACCCGAGCTGGGCCCTTCACACCACCCACTGTGGGTGTGACGGGCCGGCCCAGGGACATGGGGTGTGTTTCGGCTGCTGGTTCCTGGCAGGAGCTGTGCTCTCTCTGTCCCCTGCCACGGACCCGTGCCAGGCTTCAGTGCAGTGCTGGGCACAGAGGTGAGAATTGCCCTGTGCCCGCAGCCTCTTGGGCAGAGCAGGCAGGGCTGTAGGAACTGTGCAGGGGCTGAGCAGCTTCCCAAACAGGGGTTAGTGAGATATGCTGCGATGCTGGTGTGAGGCGAGCGGCCTCCTCGGCTGCCAGCACCCCTGAGCTGTGTGCAGATGCTGTTCCTCCATCAGTCGCTGCCACACTCGTCCAGGGCTGCACCTCTGCAGCCAACCCGCAGAGCCTGGCTCCCCTTCCTTCCTCCCCACAGCCGGTGTCAGGCTCTGCTCCCTGCCCCTGGCTGCAGACGGGTGTTGCTGTCCTGCAGCCCCTCATCAGCACCCGTCTCCCACCGCCATCCCGGTGATCCCTGACAGACCTTTCCACCTCACAGCATCTCCCCTGGTCCGTACTTCGAGCAGCGTTGTACCTTCTCTGCACCTTTTGGTTCTGGGTGCCCGCAGAGACGGGCCAGGGGACACCTCAGGCACCTGACCAGAGCAGGAGGGACACCCAAAGCAAAGGCCCTGCCCCGGTCGTGCCCCCCATCCTGGAGCTGCCCTCGTGAAGCAGGCAGGGAGGAGAAGGCACCACGGAAGGAAGGTTGTGCAGTGCCTCAGGTGACAGTAACCTCAGCTGCCTTGTACCAGCCTTCAGGCAGGGTGAGACCTGCATCAGAAACGAAGAGCATTAGACACACACCCGACAGACACACGGACACAGGGACAGACACCCGAGCCAGTTCCACCAGGCTGAAAGCAATCAGGAGCCCGGTCGTTTATGAGAAGGAGCTGAAACAGGAGAGTGCAGCATGATGAGGAGTCTCTAAAGAGCATCCTGCTGGATACCAACGCGTTGAAGTCAAAGGGAAGGTGGCACTGCCTAAAAATGTGTTCATCTGGGTGAAGAGGGGACAGAAAGGGTTCATTCTGTGTGTCCAGAGAGAAGGAATGTGCTGGAACAAAGGGAAGCGGAGAGGGGCAGGCTGCATTGTGTGAAGGCATCCTGCGTGCCTGTCCGTGTGTCCGTGTGAAGCGACAGACTGACGGCAGCCTGACCGAGTCAGGGGTAGGAGTGGGGCAGAAGCTGCAAGCTCCAGGAGGTGGGTGGCCAGTGACACCAGTGTGGTCCTGCACAGCCACCTGGAGCCACGGGCAGAGGCTGTGGCTGCCGACCAGCCCCGTGCCCGCAGAGCAGCACCGGCCCCGAGTGATTGATTACGAGCAGCCCCCGGAGTGACCCTTCTGGCTTTGTGGGGAGCATTCCAGCCCCTGACGTTCCCAGCCCAAACAAAGGGGCTGCTTCACCCAGTTATCTGGGTTCAGTGCTCACAGAGGAGGCTGAGCCTTCCCCAGCCCACGGCCAGTGCCAGCCCAGTCGGGGCAGGAGCTCGGGGCGCTCAGCGGATGGATGGAGTAAGGGCAGTGAGAGATGCTGGGTGCAGCTGCCCACGGCCTTTCCCATGGGGCTGCCTTGTGCTGCAGCTGATGGAAGGACAGACACTGCTGGCATCCCAATGCTCCTGCTTGCCTGTCACCTCTGCTGCTTTCCTCTCAGGGGGAACCTCTCCCCTCCTTGCAGCTCGGTGCCTCCTCTGGCACAGATCCGGGCATGGAGCTCAGAGCAGCTGCTGTGTCTGCCCTGGTGCCACGGGATCCCTTTCACCACCCTGTTCCAACTTCCCCATCACCATGTGCCCTGTGCTCGGGGAGCTGCTGCTGGAGCTGCCGGACAGTGGGCACCCTTAGTGCACCTTACCCAGCTCCTCAGCTTTTCCAGCTTTTCTATGGGCCACGAAGGCCACAGAACACACAAATAGAAGTGATGGGCTCAGGATCTGGAGCTCATTTCCCAGCTCCCCTTCCCTGCTCTTGGCTGGCCTCCTGCCTGACCGTGGTGGCACAGGGGGACGCAGGAACGGTGACCAGCAGAGTTAAAGGCAATGAGAAATTTCCCCTCAAGTTCTTCAGGAGCTGCTGAGCCCTAACCCAGCATTGCTGTGTGAAGATGGTAGAAGAGTTAATAAAGATAAAAAAGAGAAGTGTTCAGAGAACACTTGTGTTTGGTGTCTGGGAAGCAGAGAGGTGATGTATCTTATCACAGAATGATGAATTCTTCATATTCCGGCTGTAATTAGGAAGCATATTAAACAGCAGGTAGGAGACTCAGGCATGTTGGAATCAGCCAGCCTGAAGTATTTAATTCAGGAATTCTGGAAGATGTGGGCTTTCTGAGGTGTTGGTGGTGCCTGTCGGTTTTGGGATGGAGGGGGCTGAGGCTCCTGGGTCTCCTGTGTCTGAGAAGGAGGAGGAGGAGGGGAGGGCTCGGGGAGCGGCTGTGGACACAGCAGTAGTGAGCGATCCGAGGAGCCCAGTTTGCTTAGTTTATCAAAGAAAAGGTGAGGAGGTTGTTTCAACACCGCCTGCAAACACCTGTGTGGGAGCAGGGTGCTCTCTGTCAGCCAGAAATACACCAGGGTCCCTGAGGAGTAGCTGAAGCCATACAGCTCGGACTGGAAGTAAGGGGCAGGTTTGATACTTACCAAGAGTTGCCGTGATTTCCCCTTCACCAGCAACATTCTAATCCAGATCAGAAGCTTTCCTAGAGGAGAGGCTGTGGTTCGGACAGGGGAAGGTTCCTGGATGACCTGTGGTGGGACTTGGTGCCACACAGGGGTCAGACAACAGCTCCTGGGAGCTAGTGACTCATCTCTGGGTCTGCTGCTGCCTCTTCCCCACGCAGCTCCAGATGCTCATCCTTGGCCATGGAGCTGCAGGGTGGGTGGACACGGCTCCAGCCGGCTCCTGGGGAGTGCGAGGGGGCTTGGGTCAGGCAGGGCTCAGGCTGGGGAAGGACTCAGTGAGTAGCCTGTGGTCCCCAGGCTGCCGGCTCACGGTGGTGCGGTGCCTGTTTGCGCCTTCTTCGGTCTGCCAGGGTCCTGCTACCTTCCCACCCTCCTGCGGGCAGGTGGTGTGGGGTCCTCCCGGGGATGCCTGCGCCGTGCGGGGCTGTTCCTCCTGGCAGCTCGTTCCCACCATGGATGAGCTGTGGTGGGGGCTGGGTGTTACATTGTCCCTTCCGTGCCCATACGTCCAAAGCCTGCAGAGGAGGGGGCTTCCCGTGTCAGAGGAGGGGGCTTCCCAGTGTCAGAGGAAGGAGCTTCCCGTGTCAGAGGACACGGAGCTTCCCCATGTCAGAGCATCTGCGGGGCCCAGGGAACGCCGGAGGCTCCCGCTGTGCACAAGCTGGCAGATCCTGATGGCCCAGCGCAGCAGCGGGGCTGGGGAGCCCTGGTCGCCTGCGGTTGGGATCGGCGATGTTGCAGCCATTTGGGGAGGACATCTGCACCCCAGCACCTGCCCCCCCGTGCCCGGGGCTCTGTAGGGGCTGGGCACCGCTCTGTCTGCCAGGGAGAACTGGGTGTGATGCCCCTGGAGTGCCGCGGCTCCGTCCTGGGGCTGCCCTGCCTGTTTTGGCCTCATTACTGGTTGGGATTGCTCAGGAGGGAGGAAGTGAGTGTGTCCAGTAAACCAGCGCTGGGTTCAAATAACCTGACAGAGACTCTCCAGCCTGGGACCTGCCCCGGGGGTGGGGGAACCCTGGGAAAGGCAGCACCAGGGTGCTCCCGGGGTGCTCCTGGGGCAGCCGCATTCCTGAGCCGCAGCAGCTGGTGACAGGGAGCGGTGAATTATGGCTCTGCCAGCGGGGTTTCCACAGGCAGCAGCTTCGCCAGGCTCGCTGGCTCTCACCTCCCCTCAGGAACCCGCTGGCTCCTGGGAGCGGAGGAGTTTCCCAGCAGCTGGAGCTCTGGGTATCGGTCCAGCCCTGCGCAGCTCAGGGGCAGCGTGTTGGGGTGGGAGCAGCTGCCCCACCTGCTTGGCTCTCAGGGTGGCTCTGGGATATGTCCTGGCTGTGGACACCAGCAGAATACGTGGGAGTCAGCACTCTGGGGTGACTTCCAGTCATCCTGGTTTTTATTTGGGATAAGGGATGCTCAGCTGGCAGCAAGTGCTGGAGGGTCAGTGGTGAGTGGTGGCTCTTTAGGATGCAGGTTGGCAGGCAGGGAATGGTGTTGGTCTGCAATGGGCTGTTGGCCTGACGAGCACAGGAGGAAACAGGGTTTGCTCCATAGCAGGGTGTCCTCACCCCATCCTGGAGTGACCTCCACCACCATCACCTGCCATGGTGGTGGCAGCACAGCAGTGGCAGCCGTCTTCCCGGGCCTGGCACCTCGGAGACGTGTCCCATGCTGTCCTTGGCCACAAACCGGGGCAATGCCCAGGCTGCTGCCCTGCTTGCAGCCCTCCAGAACCCCACACCCCCCCAGAACCCCACACCCCTCCAGAACCCCACACCCCCCCAGAACCCCACACCCCTCCAGAACCCCACACCCCCCCAGAACCCCACATCCCCCCTGTTCCCCCGGCGAACCCAGGCGTCAGGGCCCGGCAGCAGCCCGGTCTGCCCCGGGGTGCAGGGCTGATGTGGGGATGGGCAGGCAGGAGCTCCCTGCAGAGACGTGGCCGCAGGCAATCGTCTGGCCCTGCCCTTGGCTCTGCAGCCCGCGGGGCATCGCGCGTGCAGATGGTCGGGGATTTATCCCTCTGTGCTTCTGGGAGGCAAGCACGAAGCAGCCAGCGGCCAGCAGCCTCCTGCCTCCTCTGAAGCACCCACTGCCTCAGCCTGTGCCAAGGCAGCTTCGTGCTCAGATGAACCACGCTGGGACAGTCCTGCCCAGAAGCCTGAAGGCCGAGCTGCACCCACAGGGCAGCTTTTCGGCTCGAGCAGAGCCACCGGCCCCATCCATGGGTACCCTTGCTGTGCCAGAGCCTGGCTCTGGCAAAGGGGCTGAGGGGGATGCTCGCTTCATGCAGTGAGCTGTCTGGTTCAGAAGTCAGGGCCTTTGGTCTTCATGGGAGCTGCAAACTTCCCCCAGTGCTGCTGCTGCCAGCGCTTTGCCAGGCACGACTGCGGACACACATGGCAGTGCTGATGGTGAGGGGGGCACAGGCAGGGCAGAACTCAGCTGCCATCTGACCCCTGTCGCCCTGCCCACACCACAGTGCTGAAGAAATCCAGCAAGGGACAGCTCTTCCTCTGAGGGGCCAAGGGGGTGAGGGCATTTTTGGTTGCAGTCCGCTGTGCCGCAGAGGGTGATTCCTGGGCACCCTGTGCCCCCCTTGGGTTGAAACGCAGGATCCTTGAGCTGGCAGCATCAAACGTGGCCAGATCAGCCCAGGAGCACAGTGCCTGGTATCTGTCCTGTGCCCCTTGGTGCACAGCCTCCCTCTGTGCCGCCGGAGCGCTCTCTGTTCCGTGCCCATGCCCAGGAGACGTGGGGTGCCGGTGGGAGGAGGAGGAGCTGAGGTTGTCATGGCTCAGCTTCAGTTACTGCTCGCTCAGGGGGGAGGAAAGGCCTTTCCTCAGCCACGCTGTCAGGGCCGTAGGATTCTCTGTATTGCTCCTGTCAACAGACACGTGCCAGAGCGTGCCAGAGGGTGCCAGAGGGTGCCAGAGCGTGCCACGTGCGCTGCGCTGCCGCCACCGCCGCGGGCTGGCGGGGCAGGAAAGTCACCCTTGTTCTCTGTGTGTGCTCACCTTGGCCTTGTGCTTGTGCCCTGGTTCCAGCCAGGCCAGAGCTCACCTGCCCAGCAGCCAGCACAGGTGAGCGGAGTCAGCCCAGGTGAGCTGAGTGACCACAGGTGAGCTGAGTTTGCCTGGGCTGTTTCCACACCCCCTGACATCATTCCCCATAAAAGAGGCTGGCTGGGGAGGGGTAGGGGCTTGTTGCCTCCTGGACAGTCTGAGAGCAGCCAGGGCATCGGGTTGGTTGGTCTGTCAGTCTGTCCATCCGTCAGCACTCTGTAATCATCAGGTCAGTAAGGCTCTGTGTTGCCACGGGTGTGAGTGTAACTGGCTGTTACTGTTCTACAGTCACAGTGATGTTTGTCAGTATCAGATACTGTCTGTATCCCAGCCCATGGGGGCTCTGTCTGTCTGTCCTGTGGGACTGACCCAGCAGCCTGTGGTGCTCAGCCATGGCCTGGGGCTGAACCTCCACAGCTCCTCCTAGCACCAGGTTGTGTGTGGAGGTGTAGGTGAGGCATTGTACTGGCTGTGTGTGGAGACCACACACTGTTCCCTCACCTTGTGTTCATCTTTCCAGCCTCCTTGGTGACTGTAAATAGCACCAGGCACCATCCCTCCTCTTCCTCTGGTGTTCCCAGCTACATGCCCTGGCCTGGCACTGGCAGCCTTGTCAGGGGCTGTGCTCTGAGTCCTGTGTGTGCTCCCGCAGGGTGTTCTGGGTCAGGTCACTAGTCCCACAGCATCTCTCTGAATTGAATGCTGTATCAGTCCTGGGGTGTTCTGTGGGCTCACTTTGCAAAGCCACTTTATCCTACTGGACATCTCCATCACCAGAGCTTCCAGCTCAGCACCGTCAGGAGACTTCACCAGAACCCAGCTGTTGCTTTGCCAAATCTCCCTGAAAGTCCCACATTTGTCCCAAGAGTCTCAAGTGACCCTGCAGACCATCTCCATCCCAGCTGAGAGCAGGAACTCGCTGTTACCCTGTTCCTTGTGCTCTGCACCCTGATGAAGAGCATCCTTCTGGCTGGGTTCACGTGTTCCACTGGTGCTGCTGGGCTCAGGGGAGCCACGCTCTGGCCTCGGGCCGTTAGCCATGCATGGCTGTGTCATCGGTGAGGCTGCGCTTGAAGGGGCATGGTGAAGCCTTGCCAGCCGGTGAGGCCCCCTGGACATCTCCACAGGGGTCTTTAGGGGGCAGGGAAGCAGCGATGGGAGAGCTTTGCCTGTCAGCAGGGTTGGGGACAGTTTGGTTCTTGGAGGCAGCGAGTGTTTTACCCATAGCCTTTTAATCACCTTTCACATCACTGCCTCATGTCAAGGGAACATGTCCAGCAGCCTCCAGTGGCATCACCGCCGAAGGGACTGGACGCCTCAGGGCTCTGGCCTTGCTGAGACCATGGGCAGCACCCTGGGACAAGCCAGGCCTGTGCTGGGCAGCTCCAGGCAGCTGCTGTGATGTGCAGGGAGCTCCTGGAGCACCGTGGGGGCTGATGGAAGCTGCTCTGGGAAGCTGTAGCAGTACCATCTTGTTTCAAAGGGAAAGTCCCAAACTGGAGCCACTGCTGCGTGGGGTTGGGGATGGAGGGGGATTCAGGACGGAGGCCTGTGGGGCACCATGGGTGTGCAGTGCGGGTCCCTGAGCACCCATCAGCACCCTTCCTAAGGCCCTTGTATCCAGCGTGTGCTTGGCTGGAGCCGGCAGCACGGGGCACAGGCAGGGCAGGCTCTCCAGGAGCCTGTGCTCTCCAGGAGCGCTTCCCTCTTTGGCTGCCAGCACCCGGTCCCCGCTCACCGTGCGGTGCCACCAAGGCCAGGAGGTCCCTTGCTGTGGGCAGGTCTGGAGGCCCCTTGGCCGTGGCGGTGCCATCACCTGGCTCCGGGCACTTGGGCCTGTGTGGCCGCCTGTGCGGCAGAGCGATGGCCAGGCAGGTGCCTGCTGGCTGCAGCTCCTGGTGTGGCCGGGCTGGGGGCACAGGGGAAGTCGGGGATCCTGGAGCTCTGCAGGGTTTTCTTCTCCTCTGCGGGAGCTTCTCCCAGGCATTCTGCACGCCTCCTGTTCGCCTCCCTCTCTGCCGTGGCACGTACAGCCTGGTGTGGGGCCTGCGGCACTGCTGGAGCTCAGGGGGACATCCCATCCCATCCTATCCCATCCCAGGTCCCAGCACCCTGCTCCTCCCTGTCCCAGGGGAGCAGCGTTGTCCCTGCTCCAGTGGCAGCCAGCTCCCTCCCGCGAGGAGGCGAGAGGAGATGGATGCGGCAGTCAGGAGCGGAGCGCCAGCTAATTACCCTTCCGAGTGTGTCTTGTAAATTAAGGGCTAATTAGAGGCAAAGTCAGTGTCATGGTTTTACACGTGTTTCTGTGGCGCTGAACAAGGGGAGGGAGGGGGAGTGTGTGGCAGCCGGGCTGGAGGCGGGCGAGCGGCGGCTCTGCTGCTCCTGCCCCACACGCCGTGGCCGGTGAGCTCGGGGCTGGGGGGCTCGGTGGCCACGGCGAGCTCAGGGCTTGGCACTGGCACCGTGGGCAGGGTCTGCTGGGGGGGGCTCAGATCTGCCCCACACAGCAGAGATGGGGCATTCTGTGTCTGGGGTGGAGGAGGAGGAGGGTGGATGAGGGCTGCTTGTGTGCCAGGCTCACATCACCCCCCCGTTCAGTGCACCCACTGGGCCACCTTCTGTAGGTGGATTTGGGCTGCTCAAGCCACCCTTCAGGCAGCCTCAGGCACCAGAGATGCCCTAACCACACTCCTTGGGTGTCTGTGGAAGCAGCAGGGACAGGAATGCCACGTTAGGTACAAAATCTGGGGCTCCCGTGGGCCCTGGCCGGGTGCTGCCCTTTGTCAAGCGCTGCCATAGGTCGCCCAGCGAGGCTGTGCAGTCTCCATCCTTAGATACCCAAATCCCACCCACACAGAGGCCAGGGTGGGGGGCTCTGGGTGGCTTATCATGGGCAGGATAGTGCCTGAGGTCCCATCCATCCTCAGCCAAGAGCAGAGCTGGGCTGTTTCACAGGGTGAGGGCACAGCCAGTGAGCTGTGAGCTGTCCTGCTGGGAGCAGCCCAGCTGGGGATCTGCTCTTCAAGTGTCCCTCTGCTCTCTGGTTCTGGGTCAGGATCCCACTCGTGTACGGGCCCCACGAAGCACATCACTTGGTTCCCCTTGCCCGTGGTGCGGCCATGGGGAGCTTGGCTCTGGTGGGGCTGGAGCAAGCAGAGGGGTCTGGCTGTGGGTGGATGTGGGTCTCCTCAGCCAGCCACGCTGCAGCCGGGGTGCTCCCATGGGCCCTGTCCTCTTCCATGGCTGTAGGGCTGGTGTGGGAGTCCCAGCTGCCTCCAGGCAAGGAAGGAGGACAGGAAGCCTCAGAGCAGGGCAGGGGACCCTTTGCTCACCCCTGAGCTCTTGCTTTGCCGTGGCTGGAGCCGGATGCCTTCAGGGGAGGTGCAGGAGGGGGCTGGCAGTGGGCAGGTGTGGGGCGATGCCTCTGGGGCCGCGCTGTCCTCCTGACAGATTGCCTGGAGCCTCCAGCGCCACGGCGCTCGCTCCCTGCCAGAGCTGCTCTGTTTGCTGTGCTGCAAGTGTTGGATGTTCCTGTAATCCAGAAACACTCGACCCACTTTGAATCTCTGAGTGATTTTTGTCTTCTGTTAGGGGCTCTCGTCCCAAAAGTGCACCTTCCCTGGAGGGGGGTCTAAATCTGGGCTCGGCTGAAGGGGCTTCCAGCTCATGGGAAGAGGCTTGTCCCCACACGATCCCCACCTTGCAGAGTTGTGTTCACCTGCTGCTCCCTTGAGCCTCCTCCGTGTCACCTTCTGCTCGCTGCTGGTGCCTCCGTTGCGGTTGTTTCTTGGTAGGGACAGGCAGGGAGTGAAGGGAAGGAGCAGGGACAGGCACGCTGGCTGTGGGGTGGGCTCCTGTTTGTCCATGTCTATGGCTGTGTGCTGGGGCGCCTGGCTGTGCATCCCCCGGCGCGGTGCCCATGTCCCTGAGCAGTGCCGCGTGTCCCTGAGCGGTGCCATGTGTGGGGCAGCCCCTTCCCACTGCGCCCTGGGGCTGGTGCGCTGGCCCCTGGGAGAGGGAGCCAGGCAGAGCCTGGCCTCATGCCAGGCCACCCCGGGACGTGTCACATCAGCTCCAGGACAGCTGGTCCTGGCGCGTGTGGTCCCTGCTGACCCCGTGTCTCCCTTGCAGGCGCTCCCCACTCCACCAGCAGCACCTCCCTGCACTCGGAGCGCTCCATCAGCGGCATCAACCTGGTGGGCTTCAGCTCGAAGCCGGATGGGATGCACCAGCGCTCCTACTCCGTGTCCAGCGCAGACCAGTGGAACGAGGCCGTGGCCGTGCCCGGCAGCTGCCCCAACCCCGGTGAGTAGCGCTTGTGGCCCCGCAGGGCAGTGGGTGGGCAGGCTTTCCTTGGTGCCGGGGCAGCCCCGAGTCCCAGCTGGCTCGTGGGTGTCGGGTGCGGCCTTTGGGGGTGCCAGGACCGTCCCCCTTCGCGAGGGTCAGCTGGCGGCCCCCAAACCAGGGGAGCAGCTCTCCAGCCGAGCGTCTCTCCGGCCGAGGGATGCTGCGCGGTGGCAGGGCCCTGCTCTGCTGCCATCCCCGCTCTCAGCTCACCGTGCAGGGCGCGGGCATCGCGTTCCCCGGTCTCCGCTCCTCCCGGGCACCCCCAGCTCCCAGTTTTTGGGGCAGTGGAAAGGCACGGGAGTAATTCCTGTCTCTGGAGCACGGACTGAGCGGGGGCCCGCCCCCTCCCCCCACGCTGGCTCGCTCTCCGCGATGTTTCAGGACAGTTGAGTGAATTAAAATAATTCATACATTTCCCAACGCAGCCACTTTGCCGAATTGGAAAATAAATGCTTTTGTGCTGCATTCATCACTCCTTCGTTCCTGGCTCTGCCGCCGCACTAAAAAAGCAGTTAAATGCACATCAAGAGTGGAGGAGCCATTTCCATGCCTGCTCGCCCCTTGGAGTTCTCATTAGCGCGGCAGCCGCCCCCCCGCGCGGTCCCAGGGGCTTTGGCAGTTTAAAGAGAGCCTCTTTATGATCATTACCGGCGTCCGACTGCGCGGGCGCCATTTGCAGCTGAGGAGCCTCCTCATTTGTAACTGTGAAAAACTATCAATTTCAGCGCGCCTGATGCAGCGGCTCCATCATTGGCCCCATCAGCTCCCTGCTGGAAGCGAATTAATCAGACTGTTACTGCTGATGGGGCAGCGCAGGCGACGGGAGCGGAAGGGCGCAGCTCTGAGCGTTAATGTGCGGGCAGCACAGACCCCCCACTCCCCCCCCAACCACCCCCCCCCGGCCCCTCGCCTCGGACACGGGGGGCGGCGGGGCAGCCCGAGCTCCTCCGGAGCCGGGTGGGAGGGGAACCGCTGCTCCCTGCGCCGCTTTGGGCAGGGGAGCGGCTGCTGGGGGGCAGTGGGTGCCCCAGCTCCAGGCAGCACCTCTCCCTGCCTGCCAGAACCGAGCGTGGCCCTGGGCGTGCAGCAGTGAGGGCTGCTGGCAGCCGGGCAGGCAGCGCTGCAACTGGCACACATCCTTGGCATGGGGGGGGTTGTGTCAGGGTCCCTCCCGATGGCAGCTGTGTGCTGGGATGGCTTCTCAACCCCAGGGTGGCCGTGGTGGGTCTCATCCTCGCCTGGCAGCGGAGCCGGGGGCTGGCGTGGCCATGCTGTGTGTGTCGCTGGCCAGAGATGCTGTGTGTTTGGCCAGCCCTTGCTCCGGGGAGAGCGGGTCGGCCTCTGCTCCCTGCCCGTGGACACCTGGAGCAATCTCCCTCTTCCACACAAAGCAGCCTGGAGGCGGCTGGGGCAGGAGCTGGGATGCTGCAGCCTCTCTCGGGATGCGGAGGGACACGGTGCTCCATGCTGTGTGCCTGCAGCGTGTCCTCCCTGGGGTCCTGCAGCACCGGGCCCCTGGGGGGGTCCTGCTGGGCCCTGCCCTGTGCTAGTGCTGCAGGGACACGCACGGAGCCAGCCATGCTGAAGGATCCAGGGTGTATGGGGGGGTCACCAGCCCAGCTGCCCCGGGGCAGCCTCGCAGCCCATCACCCAGTTCACAGCTCCCGGTGCTGTCACTGGAGGGGAAGGCAGCAGCTCCAGCATGGGACCACTCCGGGCTCTCAGGGAGGGGCTGGGCCAGACAGAGCCCCTGGAGCAAGCCCTGGGGTGGGGGTGTGAGCAGTCGGTGGGCTCCTGTCCCTGCCAGCCGAGCATCCCGGGCTGTGTTCCTGCACAGCCCTCAGCTGGCAGCAGCAGGTCCTCAGCATCACGGGGGGAGCAGGCTTTTGGGGAGTGGGCTTTTGGGGAGCGGGCAGTGCCTTCTGCATGGCACAGTGAGCCTAGGTGAGGGGCATATCTGCCCCTGCACTGCGGGGCTGAGCCGAGCAGGCGTGCCTCGTGCCTGTGGCTGAACCCCAGCCATGCCACCGTGCCGGTGCAGCCCAGGTCGGTGTTGCCCCCCGTGATGTCAGCTCCGAGCCCTGGGCAGAGCTGCTCTGCTGTCCCGTGCCTGCGGGGCTGAGAGGAACAGGCCTTGTGCCTATGGCTGAGCCCTGGCTGTGCCTGTGCCACCCAGGTCAGTGTTCCCCCCGTGCTGTCAGCTCTGAGCCCTGGGCAGGGTGGGCAGAGCTGCCCTGTGGCTCTGGGACACAGGCTGCCCCCTCCCTGTGTGCCTTGGAGAGCGTGTGGAAGGAGGGAGCACAGTCTACATGGGCTGTGGAAACACCTTGCAGCACATTTTGTGTGAGTCCTTTTGGGACCTCTGGGGTCCCACCAGCACCCATGAGACCACAGGGACTGCCTGTACGGACAGCTGGTTTGGAGGGAGGAACAGGGAGGTCCCACCTGTGCCTGCAGAAGGATTCCAGTGGGTAGATGGAGACCTGGATGTGGGTCAGAGGAGTTCATGCCTGTCCTGCTGGGGAAGGAGGGAGAGCTGAGCGATAGCCCGTGTTATAGTAGGAGAGCTCTTGCCCCTGCCCCATTGCAGCCCCTGGAAGCCCTGGCTCTGCAGCTCTTGCTGCTGGCAGTGAGGGGAGCAGGGACAGGGGTGATCCCTGCTCCATGGAGCGGGAGGTGTCTACATGGGCCTGCGGCACGTTGGCAGAGCTGCAGCAGCACAGGAGCACTCGTAGTGGGGCCCTGGGGGGGGGAGAGGGGGGGCAGGATGCCTGGTTTGGCCCGTGGGGCGCCCTGGGGAGCAGGTGGGCAGCAGAGGAGCTCTGCATGCACCATGTGAAAGTTCAGGTCCCCTGTGACCTCCTGGCTGGGAGCTGAAGGTGCCTCACACCTGCTCCGAGCGTGGTCGTGCCGAGGGGGTCAGTGAGTTGTGCTTCCAGAACCAGAGCCTGAACTCATCAGGTTTATCCCCTTAATTGTCAAGGGTGAACTGTTCCTCCTGAAGGAGCTGCAGCAGAAGCACCCGCTGGTGTGTGCCAAATGTCACAGACACCAGAGCTGGCAGTGCTCTGTCCTGTGTCCCCTGCCAGCCCCACCAGGGACACAGGCTGCACACCAGACCTGGCACTGGGCAGCTCCTGGGCTGGAAGCGGGTACAGAGCCCAGGCGGGAGCAGGAGCCTGGGCAGGAGCAGGAACAAGAGCCTGGGCAGGAGCAGGGCTTGCCAAGCCCTGGGCACCCCAGTGCAGGAGCACACTGGCCCTGCCAGGCGCCGCCATCGCTTCCTCCATCCAGGTGCCTCAAAACAAGGACACGGGGGCTGGGGATGTGGTGGGAGACGTGGGGCTGGTGCAGAGAGGTGTCTGAGCTGCCCGGGGCAGGGGTGTGCTGATGTGGAGCTGCCCTCCCTGCCCTGGGCTGGGTGGGCAGTGGAGAGGCAGGAGTGCATTTCGGAGAGGGTTAACAGTGCAGCGAGGGCTCCTGCGCCTCGTTGCCTTCCCCGGAGTCTGCATTTTTATGCTGATTGGAAGCCTGCGCTGTGTGTGCTGCTGAAATTGAATGTCAGGCTTTTGATTTTGTTGCTGGTCTCTAATGAAATTTGACATTTAATGGTGAGTGCAGCGGCAGCGCGCGTGTGTGTGTGTGTGTGATCGGAGCTTGATTAGCGCGCTCTAATTGACAGTAATTAGGCAGCTCCCTGATTGTTTCTAATTCTGCTATTAATTGTAAGGAACAGTATGATTGAGGATAAATTTGGTGCGTTGCTGCTGGGGATGCAGCTTCTTCAACTCCGGATCAGAAGCCTATTGAGACCATCATGCCTCAGGTTCCCAGTGTGGCAACCCCAGTCACCTCCTGGTAGAGAGGTGCCCCTGCAGAAGCCCCCCAATCTCTCTGGTACCACAGGGGGCTTCTGTAGGGGCATTGCTCTGCCTGGGACTTGGGGAAGCACCTGGGGGGCTTCTGCAGGGGCATCACTCTGCCTGGGACTTGTGCCAGCACCTGGGGGGCTTGGGAGCCCCTCCTGGGACTGGCTCTTCCCAAATATACAGGCACAGAGGGATGTGTGGAGGGGTCAGCAGAGGCACCTGCTATTGTGTGCCAAATGTTAGACACCAGAGCTGGCAGTGCTCTGTCCTGTGTCCCCTGCCAGCCCCACAAGGGACACAGGCTGCACACCAGACCTGGCACTGGGCAGCTCCTGGGTGCTGAGCTGGGCTGGAAGCGGGTACAGAGCCTGGGTGGGAGCAGGAGCCCAAACAGAAGCAGGAGCCCAGGCAGGAGCAGGAATTTGAGCCCAGGCAGGAGCAGGAGCAGGGCTTGCCAAGCCCTGGGCACCCCAGTGCAGGAGCACACTGGCCCTGCCAGGCGCTGCCATCGCTTCCTCCATCCAGGTGCCTCAAAACAAGGACACGGGGGCTGGGGATGTGGTGGGAGGCGTGGGGCTGGTGCAGAGAGGCTGCTCTCTGGATGCCACCGTGCTGGGCCTGGCCATGCAGATGCCAGCACCGTCTGTGTGATCACCCCAGACAAATCCCAGTGCAGAGCATGTCCAGCGCTGGAGCGCTGTCAGAGCTGCCCAGAGCGATGTGGCTCAGTGCAGATTCTTTGCTCTCCATGGGCCACGCACCCTGAGCCCAGTGGAGCTGCAAGGGTGTCCCCATACTGCATGGTTGTGTCTTGGAAGAGCAGGCAGTCCCTGCTGTCAACTAGAAAGTGGTCAAGTCACCTTCTCTGTGGGTGTTGAACAGAGGGGAGATGAGGTGCTCAGGGATCTGGTTTAGCTCAGGATGGGAATGGTTGCACTTGATGGGCTTAAAGGGCTTTTCCAACCCTGTGGTTCTGTGATCCTGTGCCTTGCTGTACCCTACATCCCTTCCTTTCTCTCTCTTTCCAGCCAACGGCACCGCCGACTCCCTCAGCTCCAGCCCCAACATCTCCAGCGCTGCCAGCCCCAAGCTGGAGCCGCCGCCGTCGCCACACGCCAACAGGAAGAAGCACCGCAGGAAAAAGAGCACAGGGACCACCCGGCCCGATGGCCCCAGCACCACAGCAGAAGGTAGGACAGGGCTGATGCCTGGGGGCAGCTCAGGGTGCTGGGCACCCAGGGACCTGGGGCTGGTGGCGCTCCAGGAGCGCTGCTGAGGCTCCCAGGACCTGGGGCTGGTGGCGCTCCTGGATCTGAGACAGAAAGGAGCCACCAGCCCCTGAATCCACCCCGATTTCTGCCCTGCACTGGAGGCAGGACTGCCACCCTGCCCGGGCTGCCATGCTGGTGGTGATGATGATTGCTCACTGTGTCAGCAGAGCTGAGAGCACACCACAGGCTTAACCACTCCTCAGGTGTGCAGACGGTGTCTACCAGGAAAAGGAACCCACTGCTGCTGGCCTGTGCAGCTGCCAGCTGTCCTGCTGTCTGCCTCAGGGTTCGTTGGGGAGTTTGTCTGCCTGGGGAGCCCAGCTTAAGATGCACACGTTGCTCTGCCCATGCTGGAAGTACTGGTGGTTGGTCTGTTGAGAGTTTTTCCTGTCTCTGCAGTTTCTGCAGAGGGACTTGGGGCTTGGCAGGGAGGCGCAGGAAGGGCCTTCTGCTGTGAAACATCCAGAGCTGTCAGGGTGGGGGTTGGCTTGGCAACCCCGAGCTCCAAAGCCTGCACCAGTGGTGTGGGGAAAGGGGTCCTCAGCCTGTAAGATTTGTCTTCACTCTTGGTCATCTCTGCCCCACAGTGCTCCATAGGGGACAGGGGGGCTGGGGTGAAGCTGGGGGAGGGAAGGGGGAGAGGAGACATTGGGGGGAAGTTCTGTGCAGAGAGAGTGGGGAGGGGCTGGCAGGGGCTGCCCAGAGAGGGGGTGGGTGCCCCGTCCCTGGGGGTGTTGAAGGCCAGGTTGGCTGGGGCCCTGGGCAACCTTGTGTAGCTCCAGGCCTGGAGGTTGGTGGCCCTGCCTGTGGCAGGGGGTTGGAGCTCTGGGACCCCTGGGGTCCCTTGCAACCCAGACCAGGCTGGGATTCTGTGATTCTATGATTCTGTGGGGCCATATCCCTGGATACTGATCCCTGGAAGGTGGAGTGAGGCAGTGTCCCTGGAGTGGGGCAGCTGCACATCGTGTTGGGATGGTGCCACATGACAAAGGCACCAGAGATGATCCGATATCCTGGTCCTTGGCTGTGCTGGGCAGAGGTCTGGTGGGGGTGTCCAGGGTTGGCACAGGTAACTCAGAGCCCGTCAGGTGCTGGTGGAACATGATGTAGGTTACTTGGTGTTTATCCACATGGAGCTTCATTTGCCAGTGAAGTGTCAGCTCCCAAACTCCATTTGTCACTGCACACACCTCGTGCCCAGTAGCTCCTCCTGCTGCCTCAAGCCTCTGGCACCAGAACTGGGAGCAGGAGACACCTCCCCAGTGACCCCAGTGCTGGGACATGTGGCAGTGGGCGGCTGATGCTGAGCGTGATCCAATGCAGCAGTGGGGACACCACGCCAGGAGCTTGGACACCACGGCAGAGCCAAGGGGGCATGTGTGATCTGCAGTCCTGTGAGCAAGCCCTGTGCCTCCAGCTCGGGTCCAGTCGTTCCCTGTGTCCTTCCTCTGTGGGTAGATGGGTGCAGTGCTGCCTGGCTCACGCTGTGGTCAGGTGCAGGTGACAGGAGCCCAGCACAGGCTGCGTCACACTGTCCTCTGTGTGGGCATGGTGGGTTTCCTGGCCTTCTGCTTGGCTTTCCAAACATTTATAGTCATTTTGTCTGTAAGCTGCTGTACTAGAGAACAGCTCTGATGGCAGAGTTCATCTGCCAGAGGCTGGGTTGGCCCCATCATTGGCTCCATCATCCTCATGGTTCTCCAGGTGCCCCGTGCCCGCGGGCTGCTGCGTGGGGACAGCACATGCTGCAGGGTTCACATCACAGCCCTGATGTTGGGCAGCCTGTATCCCCCATTTGGTGTCTCTGGAGAGGGTCTTTGTTCCAGCTGCGAGCTGATCCTCCTGCCTAGTGCACATCTGGTGGCACTGGGTCTCCAGGCCTGTGGCACCCTCCTGGGGTTTGTCCCCCAGCCCCAGGGCTGCTCCCGAGGGCTGGTGCTGCTCAGGGTGGTGCTGAGGCCGGTCACCAGCACCAGGCAGCCCAGGGCAGAGGTAGAGGAGCAACGCTGCTCACTTGGGCTCTGGTTCCTGCCTGCTCTGGGCCAGCGCTGGGCTGGAGTCAGCCCCTGGTCACTGTCCTGCCCGCAGCCTGCACCAGGAGGGGAGGCTGGCAGCACCAAGGAGACAGACAGACAGACAGTGAGTGGCTAAAGGTCCCACCCTGACATCTCCATGGTCAGTGGCTGGTCCCAGCTGCGAGCTTGGGGCTGAGCGTTGCCCCACAGTTGGGCATGACCTTGTGTCACTGGTGATTCCTCCTTTGCAGCTGCTCTTGAGCAGCGGCCGGTGGTTCGCTCACAGGGGGATAACTGGAGCTGTTGGCTTTCTCATCTCCAGCACTCTGGCAGCGTGGAAGTGGCTGTGGGGAGCAGGGCTCCCGTGCTCCATGGCAGAGCCACCCTCCCTCACGGGGGCACCGTGAGCTGGGGGGAGCAGGGGCTCAGCCCAGTGAGGGGCTGTGGCTGAGCCGGTGCGGGGAGCAGGGCTGCTGGGACCCCCAAGGCCTCCTGCCAGGAGACTTCAGCAGCTGGGTCGGGCCAGGGATGGTGTCCTGGTGTCTGGCCCAGCTCTGCATCGCAGCGTCTCCCTGAGAGCTGCGGCAGGGCCCGGGGAGGAGCAGACAGCTCCAGGCTGCCCTGGGATGCGCCCAGCCCCACTCCTGCCTGTGCAGGGCACGAGCCTCTCAGGTTAGCATCCTGGGAAAGTTGGTGAGGTCTGGGGATAAATTGCCATCAGTTTATCTCATTTAGGAGGTAATCAGAGCCGGGGACGTGCGGAGCAATTGAATCTTAGTTGTTCTGAAGTATCATAAATCAAAGGAGCTGTTGCTTTTTTACATGGTCGCATGTTAAAGAGAGCGCAGTGTCAGGCTGCAAGGGAGCATCAGCAAACTCTGGCAGGCGTGGGATTGGGCTGCCGGGGATGTCACCAGCGCAGAGCGCGGCTCGGGCTGCCAGGGAACACCCTCAGCCCGGTGTCAGGCTGTCAGGGCTGGGGCTGTCAGGGAACACCCTCAGCCCGGTGTCAGGCTGTCAGGGGACGGCTGTGGCACACAGCCCCGGGAGGAGCTCGTCACCACCCCCCTGGGGTCGCAGCGTCAGCGTGTGGAGACCGTCGGGAGAAGGCACCTGGAGACCAGAGACCCCGTCTCTCTCAGTGCCCCGTCCCGCTGCGGGCGAGCCCAGAGCCCCAGCCCCAAGCCCCCTCCGTGCCCGGGACCTGCAGCCCCGGCTGCGGGCGGCGGGGAGGCCCCGGGGAGCTGCCAGGCACGTGTGAGGGCAGGAGCACCTTCGCGACGCTCCCTGCGCCAGCATCCCCACGGATGCCAGAGCTCCGGGGATAATGAACTTCTCATGTGCTTAAGGAGTGATGCAGGGTGCATGGCGAGAGGCTGACAGCCCCTTAATGTGCTGCTCAGTGGCGGCCGAACGACGCGGTTTTGTCTTTGTTTCTTAGTTTTAAAACCCAGGGGAAATTGATGGCCAGTAAAGAGTTGTGTTGGGGCGACGGGCGTGATTAATGCCGACTGTCAGGGGCTGTCGGGAGCTGAGCTCAGTGAGCAGGGGCTGTGGGGCTGAGCCGGGCTCACAGGCTGCCAGGGGTTCCAGCTGCTCTCGCTCGGCTCCCACCTGCCCCACATGAGCAGGTTGTGTCACCCACGGGCGCCACGACGCTGAATCCAGTGACAGCAAGTCACACTGCTCATTGCAGCCCCACTGGCTCATCGCTGCTCCATCCTGGGCTCACTGCTCCATCCCTGGGCTCACTGCTCCATCCTGGGCTCACTGCTCCATCCCTGGGCTCACTGCTCCATCCTGGGCTCACTGCTCCATCCCTGGGCTCACTGCTCCATCCTGGGCTCACTGCTCCATCCCTGGGCTCACTGCTCCATCCTGGGCTCACTGCTCCGTCCCTGGGCTCACTGCTCCATCCTGGGCTCACTGCTCCGTCCCTGGGCTCACTGCTCCATCCTGGGCTCACTGCTCCATCCCTGGGCTCACTGCTCCATCCTGGGCTCACTGCTCCATCCCTGGGCTCACTGCTCCATCCCTGGGCTCACTGCTCCGTCCCTGGGCTCACTGCTCCATCCTGGGCTCACTGCTCCATCCTGGGCTCACTGCTCCATCCCTGGGCTCACTGCTCCATCCCTGGGCTCACTGCTCCATCCCAGCCAGAGGAAGGCAGTCTGTGCCTGGCCACTGCTGCAGCTGACCCCTGATCCCATCAGCTCCAGGCACCCCTCGTTCTGTGGGTGCTGGGGGGCCCTGTACGGCTCTGCATTGCCCCCTGGCATCCCCATGCACACCTATAACCCCTCCAGTGCCTCTTGTAGCAAGCTTCTCTGTGCACCATGAAGCCCGTGCTGTCCATGCCCTCCTCCTGTGCCCACAGCATGGCCCCCCCTGCACTCCCTATGACCCTCCCCACATCCCCCATGGCCCCTCTGCTGCCTCCCAGCCCCACTGCGCTGTGATGCACACTGCACCCCATACTGCCTCAGTCCTGTAGCTGCAGGAGTGACACCCTGGCCCCTGCAGTGACCCTTGTGCACATCACCGTGTCCCCTGCCATGCCCCAGGGCTGTCCCTCTTCCTCAACCCCCTGCACAGCCCTTCCCCACACGAGTGTGCACATCCAGTGCCCCACGGTGTGCCCGGTGCTGTGCTGCTGAGCGTGCCCCTCTGTGGGTGTCGGGGTGCAGAGCCCTGCCCAGGGGGCATGCTGGGCCAGGGGACAGCGTGGGCAGGGGAGGGGCAGGGGGCAGTGGGAATGTGGGGGCTCAGGCTGGGGCACACGGGTCTGGGGGCAATGGGACCAGAGGTGCCGTGGGGTCTCCATAGCGATGCTCTGGCAGTGGTGGGGTCTCCACAGCGATGCTCTGGCTGTGGTGGGGTCTCTATAGCGATGCTCTGGCTGTGGTGGGGTCTCTATAGCAATGCTCTGGCAGTGGTGGGGTCTCCACAGCGATGCTCTGGCTGTGGTGGGGTCTCCATAGCGATGCTCTGGCAGTGGTGGGGTCTCCACAGTGATGCTCTGGCAGTGGTGGGGTCTCCATAGCGATGCTCTGGCAGTGGTGGGGTCTCCACAGCGATGCTCTGGCAGTGGTGGGGTCTCTATAGCGATGCTCTGGCAGTGGTGGGGTCTCCATAGCGATGCTCTGGCTGTGGTGGGGTCTCCACAGCGATGCTCTGGCAGTGGTGGGGTCTCCATAGCGATGCTCTGGCTGTGGTGGGGTCTCCATAGCGATGCTCTGGCAGTGGTGGGGTCTCCATAGCGATGCTCTGGCTGGCTCCCCCGGCGCCCTGTCGCTGCGGAGGGGCCCGTCCCCGTTGCACTAATACAGGTTAGGAATATTGGGTTTAATGATCTGCAAAATGAGGAGGCAGCGAGCTGACATTTACGGATGGTGCTGCATCCCTCTCTTCCCAGACGCCTGCTAATTTGTTGATATCCCAAACACCTCATCATGATGTGGTACAGTGGCAGCTTGCAAACAAGCATCCCGAGGCTGGGGGGCTGCTGGCTGCACGGCCCCTGGACGCTGCTCACAGACCTGGCAGCAGGAGAGGGGACCTGTGAGCCAGGGGCTGCCCACACCAACGGCTGGACCGGCCCTTGGTGCCCTGACACCCACCCCACGTGCTGGGAGCCTCCCCCCTGCACCTCTCTGTGTGGCACCTGCTCTCCTGGGCACCCAGAGGCACCTCTGCTGCAAGCAGGAGAAGGGGTGCAGGTAGGAGGAAAGGGGTGCAGAGAGGGGATGGGCTGTGGCTGGAGCAGGGTGAGAGCAGAGTCTGCATCAAGAGCAGGGCATGGCTCTGCCTGAGCTCTGCTTCTCTTTGGCTGGTGTCGGGTGGGATTCTGCTCCTGGACCTACTGGGACGCAGGGGAGGCATCTGGCACTGTCCTGCATCCAGGGCCAGGGCTGCATCCTGCTGTCAGCACAGAGGGCTCTCAGTGCCTGGTGTGTGGCCATGGATGTCCCCTGGCTGTCCCCTGTGCTGTGCTGTCTCCTGCCCAGGCACAGGCGTGGGGAGAGCTGCCCCATGGTCTGTGGGCTGGCGTGGGGCCACTCTGTCCTGTGCCTCGATGGGGGAAGAACTGCAGCCCCATGTCCCCAGCACAGGGAGGAGCATGGTCCTGCTGCAGTGCCGTGCTGTGAGCAGAGGGACATTGCTCCATCCCCTGTGTCCCCGACAGAGCTGCTGTGTGTCCTGACGCTGGGGACAGGGGAACAGCACACCCCATATTGCTGAGGGTGCTGCTCCAGCCCTGGGTGATGTGTCCAGCCTGTCCCCCCACAGCTCCCCACACTGGCCTGTGCGTCGTTCCCGCACCACAACTTCTCAGGGACAAGCAGGGTGTGTGAAGGTGCCGCTCCCTTGGCCCCACATTGGGGTCTGCAGGGGGTCTCTGGGCTCCTGTATTGCTGGGGTCCGTGGCCTGAGCCCTGCAGAGAGCAGGATGGAGCCCTGTGCCCAGCCATGAGTCGCTCTGAGCCACCCAGACATGCCAGGTCTGCTCCCAGCTGTGCTTCCTCCCCCTTGGAACACGCTGGCAGGGCAGCACTCCCGGGATGCTGCTGCTTCCTTTCTGTCCCCATGCTGCTTCTCGTCCCCAGCATCCCCTCTGCTTCCACAGGTGACAAGTGACAGACCCACTGGGCTGCTGAGCACCCCCCAGGGCAGCTTTGGGCAGCTCCCTCCCAGCCTGGCTGCTTCCCTTGGTGCTGGTTCCTGGCAGAGCGTGCAGGATGTCTGGCTCTCCCCATTCCCTCCCAGTCCGTGGTGCTCATCAGCTGGTCCTGAGGAGATGCTTCCCCCCAAGGCCGGCTTGTTGGCTGTGGGAGCTGCTGGGGGGTGGTGCCAGCAGAGCTCATCACCTCACTGCAGTTGCTGCTGGAGCCCTCAAGCCCACTGGGCTGGGGGACTGGGCTGCTGGCCGTGCTGGCCGCCGCGCAGCGCCCTGGCTAATTCTGCTCTCATTTGGAGCTGGGTCGTGGGGTTAACGGCCATTAGCAGCGCCGGCTCGCGCTGAACTCTGCTCAGCAACTCTTCACCAAGCTCAGTCTTTAAAACATCATCAAAAAATCATCAGGAGAGAGAGAGAGAGAGGAGCGCCTTCGTTTCCACTGCCCACTAATTCTAATGGCGCTGGCGTAATGGACTCCCACCAGCACGGCTCAGGCAGCCCTGGGGCCAGGGAGATGGGCTCTGCCTGCAGGCCCTGGGATGGCCCCTCTGCCCCGAGGCGGCTCAAAAGGGCTCCCTGCTTCCTCCAGGACCTTAGCCATGGACTGGGAGCTGGGGAGGTCTGGGGCTCCTCTGTCCCCTGTGTCTCTGCTGGCCCTGGGTGTCACGCAGGGCAGGGCCCTCTGCCAGCTCTGCTTCAGTAGAGGCAGCCTGAACCCTGTGTCATCTGCTCTGTGCCACCCTTGGGTCTGGCCAGAAATGGCCCTGCCGCTCACAAAATCAGTGCCTCTCCCCAGGGAAATCTGGGAGGACCCCACACTCGCCCCAGAGCTGTGGCCTGACTGATTCAGCTCACTCGTGCCGCCCAAGGAGCTTGTCCCAGACCGTCCCAGAAGCCGGGTCTGCACAGGGCTGGAAGCTCGGCTCCTTTCCCAGCTCTGCCAAACCCTGGTGTGAATCCAAGGGAGAGATCCCACAGCTCCCAGCTCTGCTGCCACAGCCATGCTGCGCTCCGGCCTCCGAACAGGCTTGGCCCTGCAGTGCCGGCCTGTGCTGCTGGGGGGAAGAAAAGCAGCGTTCTGGCTTGCAAAGGAAGCCTTGGTGTGGAAGAAAAGCTGTCTTCCTTTGTTAGGTCTGCCCAGGCTCTGCTGAGAGCAGTGGGCCCTTTGTTTGGAGTGGAGCTGGAATCCGGGAGGCACAAAGGAGGAAGGGGAATGGAGGGCCTGTGGCTTGTGCAGCCGGTGTGGGGGCTTCAGCCTGACAGGGACCACTGCCAGGGCTGGGGCCCAGCAGCCCCAGGGTGCTGGGGCGCTCCTGAGCTGGGGTGGTGGGAAAGTCTGTCCCGGTGGGGTTGGAGCCCTGGAAATCTCACTGCCTGGCCGTGGTGGGAGCCTTGGGGTGCTGCAGGGTGGGAGCTGCTGCCTCGTGTCTGCAGGGAAGCATCCTGGCATGGGAAGGCTTGGGCTGGGACGCCTGCCTGAGTGTTTGGGGGTGCTGAGCAAGCAAGGGAAGTGAGACAGGATGATGGAGGGGTATGAGCCCGTGGCAGGAATCCTCTCTGTGCCACGGGCACTGCACTGAATGACTCCGGGAGCACCTGAAGTGACTCCAGTGCTCCCCAGGTCCCAGTGGCTGCCCTGGGCCCTGCAGCACGCTGGCAGCAGCCAGAGGAGCTCAGACCACGTGTGGCTGCGGGAGGTTTGAGGGGAAAGGCGCCCGTTCTGGTAAATCAGGGTGCCCTGGCAGGGGCTGTGTTGGTCACTGCTTCAGCCCAGTTCAAGGTGCTGGACCTGCAGACGCTCCCTCCAGCACCTGAGCCATCACTGCCCCCAGGAAATGGGACACTTTCCTTCCTGGCTGTTCCCCTTCTCCCTGGGCAGTCAGTGCCGCCCCTGCCTGGGGCCTGATTCTGGCTCTCTTCTTGGAACTGCCTCCAGGAGCAGCTGGAGCTGCAGGTCCCGGTCCCAGGTTGGGTCGGTGGAAAAGGTGTGGGAAGCTGCTGGCTTGAGCAGGCTGGAGCCCAGCAGGGGCTGGGGGGGTCCTGCTGAGTGCCGTGGTTCCCATGTACCCATCAGTGGTTGGGTGCTCCCTGCCCTTGTCCAGGCTGTGCCATGCGCCCAGGGAGCGTGGTGCTGGGTAGCCCAGGAGGCAGTGGCTGTCCTGGAGTTGTTTCTTCCTCAGTGTTCAGTTCCCAGCTGTGTGTTTCCCAAGGCTTGTTTCTGAGCTGGCATTTGGTGTCCTTGGAGCCCCCGAAGCAGATGTCCTTGGGGTAGGAGGTGTGTTGCCTGCGGGGAGCTCCTCAGGGCAGGCACTGCGGGGTCTCTTCTGTGGCTGGGAGGAAAGGGCAAAGTGCTGGGCAAGCTTGATGTCGAAGTTAGGCAAGCACACCACAGGGAGGGGAATTCTCCTGCAGAGTGAGGGACTGCCAGCACCATGCAGCCTTGTCCTGGTCCTGACGCCCCAGAGCTTCTTGCTCCCAAGCTGATTCTTGAGTGAGATGAGTGACACAGCCTCCCCTTCCTGTCTGGGAGGCCAGTTGGCACTTCACCTGGAGACCCCTTCATCCCTGAGTCACTCGATGCTCTCAAGGGTCTGTTGGTGTGGGGACCAAGCCCTGGGGTCCTGCCCCAGTCCCTTGCATCAGAGCTGATGGTCCTCAGGCCCCGTGGCTGCTGCTGGGACACACCATGCCAAAGGGCAGCATCTTCCCAACCAGGGTCACTCACACTGGTGACACCCATGAGATGCAAGGCCCTGAGCTGCCATGACCCCTCCACCACAGCACCGCAGCAGTGGCAGCACCTTGCCCACACGTCAGCAGCCGTGTGTGATGGGAGAGCTGGGTGCTGTGCCCAGCAGTGCCAACCCAGGCAGCGTGTGCCCAGGGAAGCGAGAGCCTGTGAAGGAAGGGCTGTGCTCTCCCACCACCCCCTCAGAGCTGTCTTTCCTCAAGGAGACTCCCATGGCTGCACCCAGTTCCTGCAAATCCTGTGGCATGGGGCCTTGCTCAGCCAGCGCCAGGCGGCCCGGCAGCGGCCCGGGTGGGCCTTGGCCATGGTGGGACCCGCTCTCTGTGCTGGGTGCTGCGGGCTGCCACAGCTTCCTCAGGCATTGCCCTCCTGCCGCTTCCCCCCGCAGCAGGAGACTCCTCTGGGCGCAGCGTGAGGGGGGTCAGGCCCCCCGAGACCCCTCCACTCCCCGGCCCCACAGGCACAGACCCTGCCTGGCCCAGGCTCTGCCTTGCTGCGGGCCAGGCCGGGCCCTCGGCCTCCTCGCTGTCTCTGGAGCTGTGCAGTTGACTCCCTGCTTTTAATAGAGAGCTGGGAAGGCACATTATGGAGATGAGGGTGTTATTTGCATAACGCTAATTAGGTAATTACAAATCATTTTGCTATGAGCTGAAGCGTGTGCTGTGACATAACGTTTATTAGTCATTCCATTCAGGCCCCGCTTAGTTAAGTCATTTACTGCACTAACTACTGAAGTTGGCAATAAAAGGTAAATGCTGGTGCTGGGGCGCAGAGCTGAGCAGGGCTCACCACAGCCCTCCCAGCCCCGTGCCCAGGCCGACAGGCTGGCAGGACAGAGCCCAGCCCCAGCAGCCCTGGCTGGGAGGGTGTTGCTGCAGGCAGAGCACCGCCCAGGGAGGACAACGCATTTTAACCTTGCTTTTCAGCAGGCTTGTGGTTGTTCTGGAGATGTTTTCTTCAGCCCAGGGGATCTGAGGTGCTTGCAGGCATTTCACTGTCTCTCTGCTGCTGGCCCTGCCGACCAGCACAGGGGGGCTGGTGCTCAGACCCCCCCTGGAAGCCTGGCAGGCAGCCTGCGCTGGCAGGGATGCTGGCACCTCCATTTGTGCCCAGCAGTCTGAGCAGCCCTGGGTGCTCACTGAACCTCCTTGGAAACATAAAGCCAGGAGATGGTCCCCACGTGTTTTCCAGCCAGAGAAGTGCTGCTATGTTGAGTTTCCCAGGTTGGGAGCCGGAGGCTGCCTGCTCAGCGGGGCACTGAGAGGTGCCAGAGCTGAGAACAGCATCGGTCGTGCCCCTTCGTGCTCCGGACTCTGTGACTTAGTGCTTCTCTCTGGGCAAGGAGCAGCTCTGCCCTGTCCTGTGGTCTGTGGAGCACCAAGGGCTTCCCAAGAGGGGTCCCCGCTCTGCTGCTCTCCTCAGTGTGCTACCATGCCCCTCGATGTACAGACCCTGACGAGCTGCCTTTGCGCCACCCACGAGGGTCTTCCTTGCACCTCCCCCTTTGGCGTGCAGGGCTCTGGCCCTCCAAAGATAAGGTGGTGGGCACTAAGCACTGTGGGGCCCTGTGGGGTGAGGGGGCTCTTTGGGGACACCAGCTCTGTGGAGGAGCTGATCTCACTGCTCAGGTCAGCAGCTTTCTTCGAGGGGAGGCACTCAGGGCGTGGAGAGTGGGGTGCAAGCAGCTTCCAGCAGACCAGTGCTGCAGCCTCCTCGTTTATCCTATCCCAGGATGGCTGGGGAGCAAGGCTGCGGACCCTTGTGTTTGGGAGGAGGAGCAAGGCCATGCTGGTGGAGCTGGCACACAGGGAGCAGACTGGCACAGAGCTCTGGTTCCTCCCTGTCCCAGCCCCCTGGGCACCGCTGCTGCCCGAGACCCAGCCCCACAGGGATCTGTCCGTGTGCTCACACCCTGCCAGGCCATCAGCCCCCCTCTGACCCCTGCCATGGGGTACCTTTCTTTTCCAGAACCAGACGAGCCCTTTGAGTTCATTATCGTGTCCCTGACGGGCCAGACGTGGCTCTTCGAGGCCTCGACGTCGGAGGAGCGGGAGCTGTGGGTGCAGGCCATCGAGAGCCAGATCCTGGCCAGCCTTCAGGGCTGTGAGAGCAGCAAGAACAAGGTGAGAGGTCGTGGCCCAGTCCTGCTGTGTTCCCTCCTCTCTGCCTCCCTCACTGCCCCAGGCTGGACCCTGCACTGATCTCTCTGCTCCCAGGCAGGGCTGACGCCCATCTCTGGGGCTGTGCTGCTCCCACTGGGTTCCCCCTCCCCTCCCCATCCTCTCCCCAGCCCAGCTTCGGCCCCGCAGAGCTCTCTGCATCCTGCCAGGGATGGATCCTGTCCTCTCCCTCCTTGAACAGCACTGCTGTTTTGTTCCCCAGCCACAAATCGCTCGTCCTTCCAGACACTGACCTCTGAGCCCCCACACTGACCCTGCCTGCAGCAGAGCCTGTGGGGAGAGGTGCTGGCAGCTCCCCAGAGGGCTCTTGGGGTGGCGCTGGAGGGACATGTGGCCTTGAGGAAACGGGTCTCCCTTGTATTTCGTTGCAGGCTCGGATGGGCAGCCAGAGTGACGCCCAGGCCATGCAGGCCGTCCGCACCGCGCGGGGGAACAGCTTCTGCGTGGACTGCGACGCGCCCAGTAAGGAACCCTGCCCTGGGGGTGGGCTGCTCGCCCAGGGGCTGCACCCCAACCACCTCCTCTTACCCAGAGGATCCTGCTCTGCGGGCTCTCCTCCTCTCCTGGAGCGGACCCGTGTGTCAGGGGTCGGGGGCTGTCTGTCTGCTGGTCCATCTCCCCTTACCCACCAGCCCGGCGTCCTTCCCCTCGGTGCTGCCGGGCTGGGAAGGGATCTGATGGGCTGGTGCCTGCGGGTCTCCTGGATCACAGGGGACAGGCTGGTGAGCCCACGCTGGCGTTAACTCCCCCCCCACTGATGTTGCCACCCTCAGATCCAGACTGGGCCAGCCTGAACCTGGGCTCCCTCATGTGCATCGAGTGCTCGGGCATCCACCGCAACCTGGGCACCCACCTGTCCCGCGTGCGCTCCCTGGACCTGGACGACTGGCCCAGCGAGCTGCTCATGGTGATGACGGCCATCGGCAACGCCCTGGCCAACGCCGTCTGGGAAGGGGCCGTGGAAGGATACCCCAAGCCCACCCCGGAGAGCAGTCGGTGAGGGGGATGGGGACCCGCTGGGATGCTTCTCAGGCAGCCGCACCAGGAGGCCTGAGGGCACCGTAGGAGATTGGGAGCAGTCTGAGAGGTGGGCAGGAATGCTCGGGGTGCTCCAGCTCCTGGGGTCCTGGCACTGGCAGCCCTCTCCCACTGTCCCGGTGTGCCAGCAGAGCTGGGGGGCTGGCCACGGCCACGGGAGCCACGGCCGGCTGCAAAGCAGAAGGGGTTAACAGAGATGGCTTGGCAGCGTCGCCGTGCGGGTCTCAAGGGTGCGTCCCTTTCAGGCCCTTGTCTGTCCCTATCGGATCGACTCTCCTGTCACTCATCCCAACAAGAGCCCATTCTGCGGCTTATCAACGGATAAGAGCGGGTCAGGGGGCGGCGGGAGTGAGCATGCTCGGCGCGGGGCATTGCTGCAGATGGATAGAATGGCAGCAGATAGCGCGGCACGGCACGCATCGACCGCCGGCCCCGCAGCCCCAGGCGGGACGGGCGCTGCCGCAGCCTTTGTTTGCACCAGGCGAGACGGCAGCAGCGATAAGGTGCCTCTGGTGGCACCACCGGGCTGCCGTGTGACGCCGCCAACCTTTCCCTGCCGCTGGCCACGGCCCGCACAGGAGCGGGGGGCAACGGGCACACGGGGGAGCGGGCAGGGGCGCGGAGCTGCGGGGGTCCCTTCGCGGTGGCAGGCACGGGTCTGGGTGCGGGGTGCTGGCGCTCTCCATGTGTGGACACGAGTGCAGCCTGTGTGGCAGCGGTAGGAGCGGCAGCATCAGGCGTGTGACAGAGATCCCAGTGACGGGGACGTGGGGGGAGCTGTCTGCAGCCCGGGCTCGCTGGGGTGCCCGTGTGTGCCACCGATCAGGGAGGCAGCGGTGCCACGCGTGTGGCCAGGCTGGCCCACCTGTGACAGTGACGGTGACAGTGTCCCCTCTGGCAGGGAGGAGAAGGAGCGGTGGATCAGGGCCAAGTACGAGCAGAAGCTGTTCCTGGCTCCGCTGCCGCAGTCGGACATCCCGCTGGGGCAGCAGCTGCTGCGGGCGGTGGTGGAGGACGACCTGCGCCTCGTGGTGACGCTCCTGGCCCACGGCACCAAGGAGGAGGTGAACGAGACCTACGGGGACGGGGACGGGCGCACAGCCCTGCATCTGTCCTGCGCCATGGCCAACGTAGTGTTCACGCAGCTGCTCATCTGGGTAAGGCAGAGCTCTGCAGCCTCCACAGCCGCTCCTGGCCCTGTCCCAGTGCTACCCCACCACGGCACCTCCTCGCTCTCCAGTCTTGGGACACCTCCCACCCATCCCCTTCCTGCGGGTTCCCCCACGTGCCTGCCTGGCGCTGCCCTGCCCACCCCTCACATCTCCCTCTGCCTGCTCACCCCACGCCGCAGAGCCCCCCTGTGCCCGCCCCCTGCCCGCGGGGTGCCGCTGACCGGCTGCTCTTTCTCCTCACAGTACGGGGTGGACGTGAAGAGCCGGGACGCTCGGGGCCTGACCCCGCTGGCCTACGCCCGGCGAGCCGGCAGCCAGGAGTGCATCGACATCCTGCTGCAGCACGGATGCCCCAGCGACAGCGCCGTCACCACGCTGACCCCCAGCCTGCCCCGCCGCAACACCAACGCCAACAACAACGCCTGCGCCGCGGTGCCAGCTGAGCTCGGCTCCAACCCCAGCGCCGTCTAGCTCCTCAGGGGCCCTCGTTCGCCCCCCAGCCCTGCCGGGGGTCCGGGGTCACACAGCGGGGCGCAGAGCGGCACCCCCACCCTGCTGGGACCCCCACTGTGGCTGGGGATGGCCAGGGAGCCTGCAGCCTGCTCCTCCGCCGGGCCCTGCGGGCTCCCCCCCCCGCAGCTGTGGGAACCCGGCGCTGTCGGCTTGTGGCGCGGCTCCCTCATCGGCACTGGGGCGGGGGGGCCCCTGCACCCCGTTCTCATGACCGGTACAGGGGGAGGAGTGGCAGTTTCTCTGTGCCTCCCACCACACACACACACATGTAGATAACTGGGGGGTTGGAGGCGGTTTAGGGGTGCGCCCCCTGCACATCGGTACTGGCTCCAGTACTGGCACTGGCTCTGGTACTGGCTCTGGTACTGGTACTGGCTCCGGTACTACCCTCCCTCCTGTCAGCCCCACCATGCACCCCGGGTGCAGAGGGGAGGTGGGGGGCAGCAGGAGGTGCATGTTTCTCCACTGCACCCCGTGCCTCTCTCTGCTTCTGGCCGGTGTGGGGAGGGATCCCCGCGCTGGTACCCGCTCCCCACATGCTGATGCAAAGGGAGCAGCTCTCCCATGCAGCTCCCTCGGCCTCCCTGGTGACCTAGAGGGGGAAGGGGATGGTCACCCCGGGATCCCCAGCTGTGTCTGTCTGTCTGTAGAGTCACTGTCCTTCCAGGTTCAAGCCCCAAAGCCATACACAGTGTCTCCATCAGAGCATCCCCCTGGCTGCCCTGCTGCCCAGGCGGGGCTGGTCTCCGACTGAGCGAGAGGAGGGAGGAGATGAGCATCTCCCTTTGGTTTTGGGCCAAGCCTGAAGCTGAGCGCTGGGACCCCAAGGCTTTGGAGGCTGCTGTGGATCGTCTCTGTCACTCGTGTATAAAATGTACATTGGAAATATTTATATGGACACTCTGTATATACTGTTTCTTTGCCATGAATTGCCCTGTGTGTGTTACCTGCAGCCAAGGAGATAAAGGCCAATAAAGCAACCCACCTCCTGCCAGCCCAGCTCTTCATGTGCCGCCTCCAGGCTGCTTCGTGCCCAGGCTGCAGGGTTGGGTGGGTTTCCATCCCAGCCCCCAGCCCTTTCTCCTCCATCTTGGGAGATGGTACCAGTCCTGTGCTGAACTGGAGACCTCAGGGGTCATGGCAGTGTTGGGATGGGGAGAGGAAGATGTGTGAGCCCTGGGCAGCGCAGGACAAGGTGGGGACACGGCCCCAGAGCGATGGCACGGCTCTGGTGGGATCAGAGAAGGGCAGGGCAGAGGGGGGTGCTGCGGGGTGCTGGCAGGGCCCATGCTGGGGCCAGTAGGTCCCTGTGCACCATGGAGTGAAGCTGAAGCTGGCAGGGTGGTGGAGATGGGCAGGGAATGGTGGGTTGTCCCAGTAAGGACAGAGCTGGGGTGATCTGCTGTGCCAAAAAGATCGCTGCAGATGTCTGGGGGTTGTCTGGTCCCAAGGGGTAGACAGGTCCCCTGGGAGTGGGGGCAGCTGCAGACTGGAGGGGTGTGCTCTACCATCCCTGACCCCCATGCTCCCCCCAGCCTCTGGCAGAGCAAGACCTGTTGTTCTTTGCTGGCTGCACCCAAGGCCACCCCGAAGCGATGGTTTGGGGCTCCAGTGCCACCCCCTTGCCATGCGCCCAGGCTTGGCACCGCGCTGGCTCTGGGTCCCCAAGTCCGCGCTCCCCCCAGCACCCTGCCAGCCACAGGGACCCCTCAGGAGCCCCCAGCACCCTCCCCTTGCCCTCCCATGGCAGAGGGCTGCTGCACGGGTGGCTGTGGGAGATGCCCTCCCCCAACCCCGAGCGCACCTCTGCTGCGTGTGCCGTGGGCCCCGTCGCGGTGCCGGCCCGGCCCTGCCCTGCCCACCGGCCCCTCTCTCCGGCCCTGCCCTCCCCGCCGGCCCCTCGCTCGTCCCTCTCCCTCGCCCAGCGCGTCGGGGCCCCGGCCCCAGCCCGGTGCTGGGTTTGGTTAATTTCCTGGCGACTGCATTAGCGGGAATGGAAGCCGAGGGACGGCAGCTCCTCTGGGGCCCATTAATCATCCCCCTCAGACAAGCTGCCTTGATTACAAGTGGCAAGAAATTCATTAGGGCTGCGGCTCTGACAACTTTTATCTGCGCGGCTGGATCTGACTCATTAGGCAGCCAAATTAAAGCCATGATGGGCCCTGATGAAATTCACTGCTTGTTTATCTTGTGCGATCTGATACATCTGCCCATACATCATCCCCCGCGCGGGATCCCGCCCGGCCCAGCCCCGGCGCCTCCCTTCCCATCCCGGCCCTGCCCCGACCCCCCCGGGCACCCCCGGGACCCAGCTCCAGAGCCAGCGCCGGGCCGGGGCCTCCGGCCAGCCCCCTCGCCTGCCCCGTGCTCTGCTGTCGGGGGTCGGGGCGGGGAGAGGCGGCCGCGCTGTGCCAGGGCAGCCCCGGGCCGCCCGGCCCCGTCCTGCGCCATGCAGGGTGTGCAGCCCCCGGGCGCTGCTGGGGCTGCCCCTCGCAGACGGACGGGGGCTCCGGGGCCCAGCGACGGGAGTGCCAGCAGCTCGGGCACGGTCCAGAGGGGCTGAGGCTAAAGCTCTTTCCTCCCGCTTACCAGCGGGCAGGCGAGGTCACCCTGGTTCCCTGAGGGAGGCCGCACCACCCCTGTGGCTGCCCCAGCGCAAGGGCCCGTGCTGGCCATGGAGACCCTTCAGCTGCAGCAGGAAGGGGCCTGTGCTGGACAACAGTCCCTGTGAGGAGAAATGGGGATCGCAGCCTGGTCCTGCAGTGAGGCAGCCCTCGGGCCCTGCCCCAGCCCAGCATCACCCCCCTGTTCAACCAATGCTCAGCGCCAGGGTGGCCACACAGGGCTTCTCATGGCCCCAGGGCTGGACAGGCTGAGGCAGGAGCGGCTGTGTCCATGTACAGGGGCAGGAGTGCCTGTGTCTGTGTGCAGGGGCAGGAGTGGCTGTGTCCATGTGCAGGGACCCGAGTGGCTGTGTTCCTGTGCAGGGACAGGAGAGGCTGTGTCCATGTGCAGGGACAGGAGAGGCTGTGTCCATGTACACGGGCAGGAGAGGCTGTGTCCATGTGCAGGGGCAGGAGAGGCTGTGTCCATGTGCAGGGGCAGGAGTGGCTGTGTCCATGTACACGGGCAGGAGAGGCTGTGTCCATGTGCAGGGGCTGCTGCTGGCTGCAGCCAGTTTGGGTGCTGCGGGGCTGAGGGATGGATGCAGACTCACCCCATTAGCATGGCCAGGATTCCTCAGGGCTACAAACACTTTCCAGAGAGCCCAGGCATGTCCCTTGGAGCACAGCTCACCAACAAAGCCCCACGGGACTCCTCTCAGCCCTGGCTGGGCTGGCACAGCCTCCTGGGGTGACACAGGTGGGCAGCAGCCATGGCACCTGGTGCCGAAGCAGTTGGGCTGTTGACCAGAGATGGCCAGAGCTGGTCAGAGATGATGCTCCTGCTCCTCACTTGGCTATCCCCAGTCAGCCCAGGCTTTCTGAAAGAGAGCAGAGGGCTGACATGCTGCCCCAGCTCCCCTGGCCTGTGTGTACCAGGGAGGTCACCAATGTGCCCCCCCCAGCCATGGCACCCAGTGCCACTCCTTGCCGTGGTGCCTGGCCTGCCCACGGGCACAGAAACACAGCACAGGGCCTCCCGCTGGCACCCCAGGCTCCAGCCAGCAGCTGAGGGCACAGACATGCACCCGCAGCCTGTGAGGTCCATGGGAGGCCGGTAAGTGGGACCCCCCGGGTGGGGGGCACGTCAGTGGGTCTGGCTCATGAGGGAGCACCAGGTGCTGCAGCCATGAAGCGCTTTGTAACAGCCAAGCATGGCCACAGCCTCTCTTCCCCTCCAGTTCCTGCAGCCCCTTGGCACCCTTCAGCTCTTGGATCGTTCCCTCTGACACCCAGGATGCACCCCGGGGGCCAGGCAGGGGCCCTTCAGCTGCACCCTGCACTCTGCCAGCTGCTGGGGGCCGGTTGTAAAGGAGTTGGAGGTCTCTGCGGGGAGCTGGTGACCCTTCCCAGGTGCCAGGTGGGTGGGAAGGGAGATTGCTCCTCTCCTGCCCACACGGAGTCAGGGCCAATCCCACCCCCCCAAACCAGGGCAGGGGTCCTCTGCAGCGCAGGATCCCCGCAGTGATGCGGTGCCACCTGTGCGGTACTTCTGACTAAGGGCTGGGGTACAGCGAGCAGCTCCCCAAAGAGAACCCCCAGCATGGTTCCTCTGCCCTGCCTCACTCTGCTGGGAGCGGGGTGGGGGGCCTGGCACAGCCCAGGGCACCAGCTTTGGAGAAACGAGCCCACCGTGACCTACTGGGGGGCTGCTCTGTGAGCCACCAGCAGATCAGGGCGCTGGAGAGGCTGGCTGAGGAACAGCAGCACCACCAGCCCCCAGCTGTGGCACATCAGAGCTTCAGAGGAGCCCGGTGCTGGGAACGCCAGAGCCCAGCGCTGCTGCCCTGGAAACCTTTTCCTGAGAGGAGACCCGGTGTGTGACGGCCCCGTGGGTGCTCCCAACACCCCTTTCTTGGTGCTTCAAGAACTATTTGACAGGTAAATGTGTGGGCAGAGTTGCCATGCAAGGGATGGAACTGTCTTGATGAGGCCAGAATCAGCCTTGTGTGTCTGTGTGTCTGTGTGTCTGTCTGTGTGTCTGTCTGCCTGTACATGTGTGTGTATAAACACGTATCCATAAATAAATGCTTGTCTGTGTGTGTATCTCTGTGCAGCCACATCTGTAGCTACCTTGCACTCTGCCTGTGCACACACACACGTGCACGAGGGTGTCCACAGAGGAGTCCCCCCCCCCTCCCCAAATTCCTACCCCAGGACACAACAACAGGCAGAAGGTTCATGGGGAATTCCAAGGAGAAAGAAGTTTAAAAGTAAATCCTAGGAAGTCAGTCAGACATGGGAACAGGAGCTCGGGGAGGTGGGGTCACCATCCCTGGAGATACCTGGAATCATCTGGGCAAGTTCCTCAGCCTCCTGACACAGCAGGACCTGCTTTGGGCCAGGCACCTCCCGAGGTCCCTTTCCAGGTGTGTGGCTCCAGCGTGCCAGGCTCTGTCTTTGCTGCTCATCTCACCCCCCCAGTCTAAATGAGGGGGCACCTGTGGGTCCCACCAGCTCTCTCTGGGGAGTGGTACCCACCCTGGTGTGGGCAGAGCCCTTCCCCAGCATCACTGGTGTGCAGGAGGCATTGGGCTTGGTGCCAGGCATGGGCTGCACCAGGCAGCTTGAGGGGCACACGGTGACTGCAGCCCTCCTGGCACGGCTGGGGACAGGAGCGAGCCCCTCACCCCTCAGCGCTGGGGACAGGACTGAGCCCGTCACCCCTTGGTGCCAGGCCCAGCTGCAGCAGCACAGGGGTGGAGCACAGATGGTGCTTCAGGACTGCGCTGGGCACTTGGCTCTGGGACAGACCCAGCCCTGCAGTGAAGAAGCCCAAATAGCATCGAGGAACCAAAATCTGGAGTTCTCCAGCCCAGACGTTGGGGAGCCCAGGCACGGGGGGCAGGGGGGCTCAGGCTGGCAACAGGGTGCATGGCAGGGGAGTGGGCTGGAGGGGCTGAGCACACAATAAACCAGTGCTGTCACTGGGGCAGGGCACATCCAACCCCTGGAAACACCCAGAGAGACCACGGAGGCTCCTGGACCCTGAAATGAATTTAACTCCATCTCGCTGCCCCCAGGGCAGCAGGGCTCAGGTGCCAGAGGACATCTACCTCCCCTGCTCCAGAGTCACTGCCAGCTGACCTCACTACCTGAGCAGGCCAAGCCCACGCTGGAGATGCTGTGAGAGGCCAGGCAGCTCCTGAGGACACGTTCTCCTCTCTAGGTCGGTGCAGGGGATGGGGCAGACACTGTCCTGCCCTGGCTGCAGGAAGCTGTCTGTCTGCTGCTGCCCCAGTGCTCCGGAGCCCAGGCCATGAAAGGACCCTGCAGACCTGTCCTGGGACCTGCAAGAGACATCTCCATGGCAAGAAGGACCCACCTGGGACATCCAGGAGTGCAGCCGTGTCACTCTGCTCCGAGCAGTGACGTCCCCACGCTGGAGCCAGCAGCCAGGGCAGGGAGAGCCCATGGGGAGGGCTCAGCTGTGGGGCTGAGCACGGGCTCCACACCCCACACTGGTGAAGAAGGAAGGGCCGTGGGGAGGGAGCGCTCCCTGCCAGGCAGCGTGGAGAGGGGCCAGCCCTTGCTGTGGGATGAGGAAGGGCACACAGGAAGGTAAAGTTGGGTCTGGGTGTCAGTGATGTCGCTCACTCACATAAACTGTGTCTCCCAGGGAAGGGTTCCAGTGCTTAACTGGACCCTGTGTGACCCAAACTCCATACCAAACCTCAGAGCATCCCAGCAGCACCATGTCCCACACCACTGGAGAAAGTCTTCTCCCTATTCAGGAGCCTCTGGTGGGACTGCAGTGGGGGGTCATCACTGCAGCACTGGACTGGATGATGTTCGTCAACCAGGTTTCATAGCTGGACACCCAATTAGAGGGAGGATCACACTGGTGCCTCAGGATTGGGCATCAGCTGTGCCCCGTGCAAACCCGGATCTTCACCAGGTTCTGGAGATGGGCTCAGTTCCCTGAGACACCCCAGCATCACATGCAGGAGCTCTCAAGAGCAGCCTGGCCTAGGTGAGAGATGCCCACTCAGGGTGCCTGAAGCCCCCTCCTGCATCAGCGCAGTGACAGCCAGCAGCTGCTGCAGGCAAGGACACGGTGTCAGTGAGAGGAGCTGCAGCCAGGACTGGTGGGACAGGCTGAGACTTCCAAGGAAGGGCAGGACCCTTCCCTTCCCTTCCCTTCCCTTCCCTTCCCTTCCCTTCCCTTCCCTTCCCTTCCCTTCCCTTCCCTTCCCTTCCCTTCCCTTCCCTTCCCTTCCCTTCCCTTCCCTTCCCTTCCCTTCCCTTCCCTTCCCTTCCCTTCCCTTCCCTTCCCTTCCCTTCCCTTCCCTTCCCTTCCCTTCCCTTCCCTTCCCTTCCCTTCCCTTCCCTTCCCTTCCCTTCCCTTCCCTTCCCTTCCCTTCCCTTCCCTTCCCTTCCCCCCAGCTGTAGGACGAGCAGCCCCCCAGCCAGCACCGCCCAGGATTCCGTGGCAGTAAGATGCCCGAGCTGCAGGACAATCTCCCCCCGCAGGAAGGGGCTGGCAGGAGGAAGAAAGGCTCCAGGTGGGACTCTCCCAGCGGGGCCGGCGGGCACCGCATCGCTGGGCATCGGAGGTCCTGGGGCCATGGGGGCTGAGCGCCGGTGAAGCTGCAGGCAGGCGTCCTGCATCGGGCCGGGGGGCTGGGGGCACGGACCTCTCCCCGCGGCCAGCAAAGGCCTGGCAGGAGCCCGCGGGACTTCGCCTTCAGGGAGGGCGGCGGTACGGCCGTCGTGCCGGTCGGGTCTCGGGGCCGGAGCCTGGGGTACCAGGGATGCCGGGTCTCCCGGGGCAGCCCCGGGGAGCGCGGCTGTGGGCGGCAGGACGGACCCGGGGATGCCCCGGCCGCTTCCCACCCCCTCCCCTTCTCTGCTCCCCCACCCCCCGTGTCTCGGCACCGGCCCGGGACCGGCGGCACCCGAAAGGCCGGCGCTGCCCCCTCCCCCCCCTCCGCGCAGCCCCGGCCGAGCCCCGCAGCCTCCCGCAGCTTCCCGCGGCCCCCGGCCCCGTCTGCGCCCGGGGGGCGGCAGCGCGGAGGGACCTCTCCTGGCTCCATAGAAAATAATTTATTGAAATGACAGCTATACATGGGCGGGCAGCACGGCCCGAGCCCCGCGGGCACGGACAGACGGACACGCTGCCGTATGTACAGAGTTTACACGGAATAAATAAGGGACATGTACAGAGGAAAGCGAGGGGGCGGCCGGGCCGCGCCCCCCCCCCCGCCGCGCCGGGAGCCCCCCCCCAGCCCCAGGGTCCGGGAGCCCCGACGGCGCTCAGGGCCGGGCGCCCTGCTCGATCTGCTGGTGCTGGCTGCGCACGGCGAAGCGGTTGACGTGCACCGGGATGGGCACCACGATCTTGGGGTTGCGGACGGGCTCTCCCGAGCGGTTGCTGACGTTGCCGGCCTTGATGCGTTTCCACTTGGCGCGGCGGTTCTGGAACCAGATCTTCACCTGCACCTCGCTCAGCTTCAGGGCGTGCGCGATCTGCGAGCGCTCCGTCAGGCTCAGGTACTTCTTGCAGTGGAACTCCTTCTCCAGCTCCAGCAGCTGCTCGCTGGTGAAGGCCGTGCGCCGCCGGCGGCTCTTGCCGGCCCCGGAGCCCGGCGGGACCTGCTCGGCCGCGGGGCCGCCCTTCCCCTTGCCCTTGGCGCCCAGCGCGGCGGCGGCCGCCCCGTCCAGGAACGGCTCCTCCTCGCTGTCGCCCGCCGAGCTCTCCTCCTCCCGCTCGCTGCACGGCGTCGCCGACGACTTCACCTCCAGCTTCTCCTCGTCCGAGCTGTACGCCTTCCCGTCTGCGGGGCACACAGCGTCAGCGCCCGACGGCGCGGCCCCCCCCCCCCCCGCCCCGGCACCCCCGCCCGAGGGGGCCCCGCGGAGCCCCCGCACCCGCGGCCTCGGCGCCCCGCGGGGCTCCTCCCGCCCTCCCCCGCGGAGCCCCCGCAGCCGCGGCCTCGGCGCCCCGCTCGGAGGAAAGGCGGGCTGCGGATCCCGCAGCTCCGGGGCCGCCCCCGCTGCGGCTCGGCCGCGCTCGGCCCCGCTGCGGGCAGCGCCGGCTGCTCTTGCCCCAGCCCCCGGCCCGCCCCGCACGCCCGCAGCCGTCCCGCATCGGTGGGGCAGCGCCCGCCGGCGCCGGGTGCGAGCGGCCGCAGCTCGGCGGCACCAACATCGCTGTTCCCCCCCCCAGCAGAGCGCACGGGCACCCTCCCGGGGCTTGTCCAGACCTCGGCGCCTGGAAAGCACGGCGGTGCCTCGCCCCGCAGCGCAGCTCAGCCTCCTCCCCGCCCCGTCCCGTCCCGTCCCGCATCAGCCCCTGGATGCTGCGCGCCCAGGAAGCAGCCGGCCAGGAGGGCTGCAGGGACCGTGCTGGGAACAGCAGCCTGAGCCGGTCCCAGCCCAGCAAACCTCCGGGCAGGGCTGGCTCTGCAGGGCGTGGGGGGTCCTGCTGCCAGCTCTCCCTCCCGAAGCCCAGGACGCACTACAGCAGCGCGGTGCAGCCGGGGAACCAGGCCCCGAGGCAGCTGATGCTGGAGGCTCAGCTCCCTGCAGCAGCCCGCGCTGAGAGGCTGCAGACATCCCTCAGCAGACAGGACCTCACCCCAGGCTGCCGGGACAGGAGGCAGCACTTACACCTCTGCTCTCTTGCCTTTGAGGACTCTGATAGGGTCTAGGGGGATGAATCTTCCTCTTGCCAGCTTCTTGTGCCCCAGACTGCTGCCTGAAGGATTAGAACAGCCATGGAGCAAGGGAACACATGGGCAGGAGACAGTGGGTAGGAAAGAGGGCCAGAAGCCAGCCACTTCCTTGGTAGAAAGGCTCAAAGGCCTCCCAGGAGATGGAGCAGAAGATGCTCCTGCCCATAGCTTGGGGTTATGGAGGGAGAGGACCCACAGCTATGCACAAGCAGATGAAGAGGCTTTTCTGTCGTGCAGGGACCAGCAAGCTCTCCCAGTCTGGCCCAAGAGCAGGAATGGCTGCTGGTCCCGAAGCGCTGCAGCTCTGGGGATGATCCTGTACGCAGAAGGAGCAGCAGCTCTCTAAGCAGTATGCAGGTACTGGCACGTGCACCCCTGGGTCTCCAGGCAGCTCACCTCCCCTCAGAGGGAGAGGCAGAGCTCGGGTCCTGAGCCCAGGAGACTTTCTCAGGAACCCGGCTGCTGCGGAGCTCCCACATCCCTCGCTGGTCCTGCAGCGAGTCTGGGGCTTGCTGAGAGGGGGCGGCTGGCTTTGGGGATCTGGAATCACCCCCTGCTCTTCCTGCTTCGTATACAGGAGAGAAACATCTTCATCTCTATTCTGCTGCAGAAAGATAAGGCAGTAAACTCTTCTTCAGGGGTGGGTGGGGGGCAGCAATCTCCTGTGTGCAGGGGGGGGGATGTAGTAACGACCCAGAATTTGTGCCTGTGGGGCTGGGGTGTCACAGGGGGGCACGGAGCCCTCCAGCTGCCAAGGCACAGTCCTGTGCTCTGCTGAAGGAGAGCTTTGCTTCCTCTGTGCCACCTCTGTCTGCTGGACCACAAGGCCTGACAGGATGAGAGACCTCGGGTGAGGGTGTCAGTGTCCTCACCAAGAGCAACCACAGGCCCTACCCTGGCTCTGCCCCTCCCTGCTGATGGAGGGCAGCATCCCGGGCAGCATCCCAGGACCCCATACCAAGCACTCTGCTTTGTAGGCCTGGGCTGTGCCCCCAGAGACTGGAAGATGTCTGAGCTAGTGACAGCACCACATCACCCTGTGAAAGAGCTGCTACCTCTGGATACACTGTCCTTCACCAGAGCCCGGGTTCTAACGGGGCTCAACCTTTGTGTCGTGTAAAAGGGCTGTGCCCACAGCACAAACCTGGGCACTGGGTGATGATAGAGCCTAAACCAGAGGTTCTCACACAGTGCTCTGTTAGTCCCCAGCGTGTCCCCGCTGAGGGGGCAGCGGAGGCAAGGAGCCCACCCAGTCGGTGGGAGGGTGCTGGGACTTCCAGAGGCCTTGGAACAGGAGGTGAAGCTGTCATGACACAGGGTGTCGTGGCTTTGAAAGAACAAGAAGGCAGCAGCAGATGAAGAACAGGCTCAGCCCACTGCTTCGCTCTTCACAGAGTCCCAGTGATGCTACTGTGGATGCAGGAAGCATGGTGAGGGGAGCTGGGTGTCACTGGTGACAGGGTATTCGAGCAGGACCGGGGGGACCTGGGTCAAGACAGGGTCCTGCAGCAGCCAGCAGAGCCTGTGTTGGTCAGCACACAGGGCTCTTTGTGACCCTCACGGGGAACACGACAAACTTCACCCTGTCCCTGGCTGAACCTGCAGCTACTGCATCACTGAGGAGAGGGTCTTTAGGCCACTGCCTGGATGTCAGGGGAGACCCCTCAGCGCCATACATGTGCCCTCAGGAGAGGTGTGGGGAGCTGGGGTGTTGAGGACCCTTATCCTGGGGGTCAGACTCTTTGCTGCAGCAGTACCAACACACCAGGCTGCAAAGCTTTGCTGCTGCTTGCCACCAGCTTCCCTACGTGCCTGTCCCCTCTCAACAGGTGTGACAACAGCTGAAAACAAATGAGAAACGTGTTAGAGGCAGGGGGAGGCCCTAAAATAGAGCACAGGCTCCTCTGGCTGATCCAGGAAGCAACTGATCTTGTCTCCATAGACACCTGCACGATGGAGATACTCCTGGAGCCCAGGGACAGGGTATCATTCACTCGATGTGACAGGCAAAAGGAGGCACTTCTTCTTCACCTGGTTCTCCCAAAGGTAAGAGATGTGTGGAGCCAGCTTGCCCCAGGATGTCACTGATACCAAGCTTAGTCTGGTGGACTCCACAAGAGACTCAGATCTCAGGTCACAGAAGAGGAATTGGTCAGAGGTTACTAGACACACAGAAACCACACCTGGCTTAGGAAGCCCTGAAGGGCAGGTGGCTGGATGCTGGGGAAGTGTCATTTGAGGTGGTATTGGGCAGGTTGTGCTCTCTTACTCCTCCCTGGACAATTGCTTTTGGCCAGGGCCATAAATAGGATGGTAGTGCAAACTGCACTATAGACAGTTTTTGATGCCTCCTTGTGACAGGAATCATCTTTCTCTTCCTTAATTGTGGAAAAATCCCACAGCATCCATCCTGGCTTTCATCTCAGAGAGCTGGTAAAACAAACCCTACTGTCCCTCTCCAAGGGCCCTGGTTGGCACAGCCAGGAGAAAGTAAATGAGAAAGTGGGCACATTGGCTCTGAGAAATCCTCCTGGACCTGGGCAGAGCAGTCCTGAGAGTCAGGTCCGTGTGGGCACACGCTTGTGCAGAAGGACAAGCATCATTCATGGTTCCAGAGCAAGCAGAGTGCTCAGAGACAGCTATCAGGCAGCAGCACACGAGCAGGAGCAGCAAGACAGATTTCCTTCCATCACAAGAGCCAGTTACAACAGGGCAGGTCTGAGAGATAAGGATTGCTTGGTATCAGAAATGGCCACTGTCTGGGGTGGCTCATCCGAGCCCCTCGGGAAGAGAGAAGATGTTTTTGTGAGCTGCAGAGGAGCCGTGGCTGGAGATCCAGCACAGACCAGTTCATTGCCCCACGCACTGGGGAGATGTGGTCATGCAGGCGGCTGGTTTTGGCCAGGCAGCTCTGTCCACGAGGAGAGTTTCACAACAAAAGTGAGATCACACTGGGCTTTTGACTCAGCACAGAGGCCTGGGAGCACCAGAGGAGCCACAAAGGCAGCAGAAGGGCAGAATGCCCTGGGCGCCCTGCTGAGGGAGGAGGTTCAGGGGGTACCCGAGTGAGGGGAAACAGCCTTCCGAGGGAGGAACAAGGCAGGGCAAGGAAGAGACCCAGGCTGAACCAGGAGAGGCCACAGGGAGGATGGAGAGCGAACAGCCAAGCTCGGCACGAAGCGGCAGAGACTTCTCAGCGTGCATCCGTGCCAGGAAGCCTGTGAGACAAAGGTGGATCTCACGGGTGGCCAGGGGAGAAGGCAGCTCTCCGGGGAGGCCACATCACGGAAAGCCAGCAGCCGGCTTGTTTCGCTCTCGCCCCAGGGGGGACACCTCGAGTCCTGTGCTACAGGAGCCGAGGTGGAAGAGAGCAGGAGCCGCAGCCGGCAGAGAGATACCGAGCAACAAGTCTCCGAGGCTGATTCCCGCACGCTCAGCTCACAAAGGCGAGGGCCCCGCCACGGCCGCGGGAGCCGCCCCCGGCCAGCACCGAGCGGGGTCCCGAGAGCGGAGCCGCTGCCCGCCCGCGCCGTCGGGGCATCCCCGGTCCGAGGCCGCCGGCACAGCAGCGCAGGGCCGAGACGCGGGGGAGCGGGGCCGCCGCCCGGGCACGGCGCGGGCTGGGCAGCGTCTCGGGGCGGCGGAGCCCGGCCCGGGGCGGGCTGCGGGCGAGCGAGCTCCCAGCCCCGAGGGGCGCCCGGAGCGGCGCCGCACACGCACCGAATGGGACCGGGACCGGAGCGGGCGGGGACGGCTGCCCGCAGCCCTGAGACCCGGGCCGGCGCTGCGCCCCGCCGCCCTCCGCCTCGCTCGTCCCGGGCCGGGTGCCAGGACCTCGGAGAGCTCCGCGCCGGCTTCGGCTCCGCGCCTCTCCGGCCCCGCCGGGGCGGCTGCCCCGATGGCTGGATGGCGGCTCTCCCTCTCCCGCCCCGCGGCCCGGCGAGCGGACTTTGCCTCCCGCCCACGAAAGTTGCGGGCGCAGCGGCGGCCGCCCGGAGCGGAGGGGAGCCGGGCGGTTCTCCCGGCTCGGCCCGACGGGACGGACCGTGAGCGCGGCCGCGGGCAGGTGCAGGTGCCGCCGCCGCGGCCCGTCGCGGCAGTCCCGGGCGGGGGGCTCCGAGCCGCTCCCCGCCCGGGGGGGACGGGGGCTGGCCCGCGCCGCTCTTACCTGCCAGGCCGGGGAAGGGGTCCGGGAAGTGCAGCGGCGGCTCGGGCGGGCCCTTGTCGCGCCCCGGGGGCAGCTCCTCCGCCTCCAGGCCCTCGGCGCCCCGCCGGCAGCCGGCGTCGGGGTTGGAGCGCGGCGGGGGCAGCTCCTGCGGCGGGTAGAAGCCGTCGGGGGGCTCGGAGAAGCTGGGCAGGGCCGTGGTGAGAGCCACCATGGAGGGCACGGCCTGGCCCAGGCTGGCGCAGAAGGTGTTGGTGAGGCGGCCGGCGAAGGAGGCCAGCGGCGCCAGCGGCGGCAGCCCCGACTGCAGCGGTGCGTGGGACAGCGCCTGCGGCAGCACCAGCGGCCGGTACGGCATGAACATGGGGTACCCGGTGTAGAGCAGATGCCCGGAGCGCGGCGGCGGCGTCCCGATGAGCGAGTCGATGGAGAAGGCGGTCCCCTGGCCGCTGGGTCTCTGCATGGCGAGCGGGCGCCGCCGGCTCAGCCGGCACCAACTTTCCGGCGAGCTCGGGCCGCCGCCAACTCGCCGCGCAGCCGCCGCCGCCGCCGCCGCCGGGCCCCGCCGCCGCCGCGGCCCCGGCCCCGGCCCCGGCCCGTGCCCTCCGCCTCCCGTGGGCTCCGGCGCCCGGCGAGAGCTGCCGCCCGCCCGCCCGCTCGCTGGCTCGGCGCGGCGGAGTGGAGGCGCGCTCGGAGCCGCCCGCCCGCCCGCCCCGCCGCGGGGGGGCCGGGCCGGGCCGGGGAGGGGAGGGGAAGGGAGGGGAGGCGGGCGGGGGTGTCGCCCTCTGCTCTCATCCATCTTCCGCACATCACGGTCGAGTTCCTCCTTCAGCGCCCGCTCCGGCGGGGCAAGGCTCCCCGCTCCCCCCGGCGCGGCCGGCCCCTGGGAAGGCACCTCCCCCTCCCGCCTCATCAGCTGTTATTAATGGTGATTGATGATTAGCAATTACGGGGCCAGCACAAGGGCGCTTTTGTGGGGACGGGATGGGGCCGCGCCGCTCGGCGCATCTTCCTTCGGGCCGCCGCCCGGGCCCGGGACAACGGACGGGGCGAGCCGGGACCGCGCCGCCGCCGCCGCCCCATCGGAGCCCTCCAGGACCGACGCTCCGGACGGCTCCCGAAGGCCGGGCCCGGCGGGGAGAGACCCCGGAGCATCGGGCGGGCTCGAGTGCCCCGACGGACCGTCCCTCGGCGGGCACCGCTCCGGGATCGCCGTGCCGTGGCGGGGGGTGGGGGCGGTGGGCAGGGGGCTGCCGCCGGGCAGGGTCCGGCTCGTCTCTTTCCATGCCCTGGAGCCCCGGGGATGGACTCGGGAGGGTGGTCCCCCGTGGGACGGGCTAGTGTGGGGACGTGGCGTTGGAGCCGGGGTGGGGAATGAGGTTCCTGCGGTCCCCCTTGCTGGGCGGAAAGGGGCGGGATGGGGGGGTGGGGAGTTTGAGGGTGCCCCCGGCTCCGTCGGGGCAGGACCAGGCTGGCGGTGCGGTGCCTCGGCAGAGCGGCGGGTCCGGGCAGACTGCTTGCCCCCCCCGACGCCCCGGGCATTGAAATGCTTGACCCGCCGCCGCGCTTGAAGCTGCACAAAGCACCGGGCTCTGCCCCTCCCCGTTGCACACTCGTGTGTCAGGCGTGTACCCCGCCGACCCTTGTGCGCATCTCTCAGCCCTCAGCGCAAGACAGGCCGGTGCCTGGGAACTGAGCCGGGGAGCCACGCAGCTCTGCGTGCCGTGGGCAGAGGGGGTCGCGGGGGGGTCCCCACGTTAAAACGGAGTACTTATCCCCACTCCCCTTTGTCGCCCCCCCCAGCTCAGCACTGACGTTGAGCTCCTGCCTACAGGGAGATGCTCGTCAGACCCGTAACACGCTGAGCGAACCGGAGCCCCGCTGCCGAAAAAGCGTCAGCGCCGGGATTGCCGCTCAGACGCTGAGGAATGCCAGCGCCGAACTCGTGTCTCAGCTCACCCTGAGCCTGTCCTCAGCAGCAGACCTCCAGCTCCCACCTAGGGGTACTGTATCCCCTTCATGCTCCTGCCTGCACTCACCTCTGCCCAGGGATCATAGAATCATGGAATCCCAGCCTGGTCTGGGTTGGAAGGGACCCCAAGGGTCCCAGAGCTCCAACCCCCTGCCACAGGCAGGGACACCAACCTCCAGGCCTGGAGCTCCACAAGGTTGCCCAGGGCCCCAGCCAACCTGGCCTTCAACACCCCCAGGGACGGGGCACCCACCCCCTCTCTGGGCAGCCCCTGCCAGCCCCTCCCCACTCTCTCTGCACAGAACTTCCCCCCAATGTCTCCTCTCCCCCTTCCCTCCTCCAGCTTCACTCCAGCCCCCTTGTCCTGCCAGGCTCTGCCCTTCCCAAGAGCTGATTCCCCTCCTGTTCCTCGGGTCCCTTCAGGGACGGGCAGGCTGCAATGAAGTCCCCCCCAGAAGCAGCCTTCTCTTCTCCAGGCTGAGCCAGCCCAGCTCCCTCAGCCTCTCTCCGCAGGGGAGCTGCTCCAGCCCTCTCAGCATCTCCGGGGCTCCTCTGAGCCCTCTCCAACAGCCCCACATCTTCCTTGTGTTGGGGCCCCAGCTCTGGGCACAGGACTCCAGCTGGGGCCAGCAGAGAGGGACAATCCCCTCCCTGTCCCTGCTGCCCCCCCTCTGCTGATGGAGCCCAGGATCCCATCTCCTGTTTCTCATCCCCCATGACCCCCAGGTCCTTCTCAGCAGGGCTGCTCACCAGGAGCTCCTCTCCCAGGCTGTGTCTATGGCTGGGATTCATCTGGCCCAAGAGCAGTACCCAGCTCCCTGATGCATCAACATCTATCTGAACACCCAATTTCCCGCCCACACCCTCCCCTGCCCTGTCCCTGGGGATGCCTGAGCACCACTGCTGCAGCCTCCAGTCCTGTGTTTTGTGTGGCACGTGGCAGTCCAGCTGTGGAGTGTCCAACCCTTGGGTCCTGTGTAGAGAATGTGGATGAGGCCAAACCGTCTGACAGCATGGTACCCAGCCTTCCTCCACAAGACAGGCACAGCCCGAATCCCCAGGGTCCAGCAGTGACATCAGTGCCAAGGGTCTGCACAGAGCCTCCCCTGTCTTCTGTTTCTTTTGTGCCTTTCTCTGTGGCACAGCCCAGCAGCCTGGAGGAAATGGCCCTCTGTGGCCAGACCTGCCCTACCCCTGGCCAGGGAAGCAGAGGTGTGGAGAAGTCAACGTTAAAATAACCATCACTGCTCATAAAACTGAGGCCCTGTGAGAGGGATCTCCCCGCTCTGATGCAGACACCTCCCACACCTGACAGCCCTCGGGTCGCTGAGGATGAGGATGTTTGCAGGGCACAGGCTGTTTGTCCCCCACCTGGGATGAGGGCCCCGATTTCAGGTTGGGAAGGCAGCTGGCAGGGACCAGCATCTGGATGGATCCCAGGTTAGGAATCAGCTGCGATGTCAGGGACGTGCTCAATGTCTTCAGGTCAGCATCCCTGTTGTGTCTGTCCTTGGCCCAGCTCTCCCATCACACCGCCAGAGTCTCTGTGGAAAAGGAGCCCTCAGGTTGGAGGCGTCTCTGCACACACAGCTTGGGCTCCTTCCACATCCAAAGCACATTAGACCACAGAGAAAGTGAGAGCACAGCTTTGTGTATGGTTTTGGATCTCAAGACCTGTGCTCAGAAGGGTCCAAATCAAGGTTACTCACAGAGCTTCCTGCCCCTGAGCAACTGCCATCTGATCACATGTTCAATGGACCTTATATAGGTGACCTTCAACCTACACCTCACACCCTCATCTAACTGAGCAGGGTACCTGAGAGCAACGTGAAGCTGCCATCTTCAGTGCCTTGGCTGGGGAGACAGAGCTGGGGTGTGACCTGCAGCTCCCCAGGGCAGGATGATGGCCTGTGCCCCAGCAGCAGGTCCTTCCTGCAGCCAGCAACACCATCTCCTGTGCTGACCCCTGTAAATCAACAGCTTGACGCCCTGCAAGTCCCTACGGGTGTCTCCAGGATCAAGGTTGTGCTTCCTGGGTCACAGAGGCGTGCTACCTGCAGCTCCTGTCTCTCTTCGCCCACCGACTCTCAGGTCAGTGCCAGGAGCAGCAGTGTCTTGTCTGCTCTGATGGGGGAGGGAAGCCTGGGAGCAAGAGCTGCAGCTCGGCAGGGCAGGGGCTTCCCTGGAGAGCACAGTTCCACAGGACTACGGGGAGGTGAGCAGAGCGGGTCCAGTGACCAGGGTCAACAGAGTGCAGGGATCACCCAGCGAGTCCCAGTCTCCAGGAGGTGAGGCAGGTCCAAGGCCAAGCCAGAAAGTCACACCGGGGGCTTGGGGAGGTACAAGGTACCTCCAGCATCAGTCTGGCTGAGAAGGGTGAGAGCCTGAGCTTCAAAGCAGCTCCTTGCCCAAGGAGGAGCTGGCTTCTGCTGAGGTTCCCTAAGGAGGAGCAGCTGCACCATCTAAGGGGGTGACCCAGGAGAGCCAAACCCCCAGGAGGAGGGGAACGTACTCGGGACCCCAGCGACCGGATCCACTCTGGTTTACTTTGTCTCATGAGAGTTTACCACAGTAAACTGAGGTAGAAATTCGTTTGCCAAATTGTAGAGCAAAGATCCAGGGGAGAAAAGTTGAAGGACTCGGGGTGAGGGTGACAAGTGAAATAAGGCAAATACCACACCAGCTGGATGGCATGGCTCCCACAACCACCAGCCCTGCAGTGGGAACACACTGGGAGGGGAGGGGGAGGGTCCAGGTTGTGCATGGTGACTCTACCACCCCTTAGACCTCCGGGGACCCTCCCCATTTCGGTACCCTGCATCTGATCTTCCCCAGTTTCTCTCTGCCTGGTGGAGATGCAGTTTCCATGGCTTCCACTTGAGGCTTAGACGGATGCTGCTCAGCACACTCCTGGGCCTCCCTCCCTCCCCACACATCTCCTCTGCGGGGAGCCCTTCTGTGCTGCTGGTCGGGCTCCTTCTCCCACTCACAGTAGCTGGCATGTTCTATGAGCATCCCCAAAAACAACACTACCCAGCACAGCAGCTACAGGAGACACCTGGGAGGAATAACCACTGGAATCAGGACAGGCTGGGGGGAGCTGCTGGAGAGGAGCTCTGTGGAGAAGGACCTGGGGGTGCTGGTGGGGGACAGGGTGGCCAAGAGCCAGCAGTGTGTCCTGGGGCTGAGAGAGACACTGGGATCCTGGGGGCATCAGGAGGAGTGTGGGCAGCAGGTGACAGGAGGGGATCCTCCCCCTCTGCTCTGCCCTGCTCAGGCCCCAGCTGCAGTGTTGTGTCCAGCTCTGAGCTCCCTGGGATCAAACAGACAGGGATCTCCTGGAGAGAGTCCAGAGGAGGGACAGGGAGATGCTGAAGGGCCTGGAGCATCTCCCCTGTGAGGAAAGGCTGAGGGAGCTGGGGCTGTTCAGTCTGGAGAGAAGAAGACTAAGGAAGGACCTGATTAATGTTTATAAATATCTTAAGCATGGGCTGCAGGGGGCCATGGGCAGCCTCTGCTCAGTGTCTGTGGGGACAGGACAAGGGGCGCTGGGCTCAAGTTGGAGCACAGAGAGTTCCACACAAACATGGGGAAGAACTTTTCCCCAGTGAGGGTGAGGGAGCCCTGGGCCAGGCTGCCCAGGGGGGTGTGGAGTCTCCTTCTCTGGAGAGATTCCAGCCCCTGTCCTAGGGACCCTGCTTTGGCAGGGGCTTGGACCCCATGGGCTCTGGGGGTCCCTTCCAGCCCCTGTGAGTCTATGGTACTAACCACATGTGCAGCCTGTAAAGCCCCTGGTCCTACCAAGCTCTCAGGGCTGGACAGAGGCTTGTCAGGACCGTGCTGGATGCGTTATCAGACATCGAGCTGAACAAGAGGCTCAGGAGGAGACTTGCTCGCTTCCTGCTGGTTTGGACTTGCTGGGTCACAGCCCCACATTCTACCCTGGCACTTGGCCCTGGGTCTCCCCAGGCTGGGCCCCAGGACTGAATTAAAGCCCAGCCTCTCAAGCAGTGCCCATGAGCAATCACCGACCATCAGCCTGTCCCACATCCCCCAGCACATCACCACCTGAGCTGGCTGTCCTGCCTCTGCCTGCTGTTGGTCCCAGCCCTCTGCTTGCCTCTTTTCTGCTTTAGAAGTGCTGACATTTCTTCCTCTGTGTCTGGGGGTGACCCTGGCTGGAGGACAGGTGCCCCCAAAGCTGCTCTGTCATTCCTCTCCTCAACTGGACAGGGGAGAGAAAAGTATAACATGAGGCTGGCAGGTGGAGATCAGGGCAGGGAGGGACCATTCCACAGTTCCCATCACGGGCAGAACACTCTCAAATGATGTTATTTATCACCAAGCAGAGAAAAGTCATGGAAATAAACCCCAATCTGAACACCCCCCCACCCCTCCCTTCTTCCCAGGCTCACCCTGACTCCCCATTTCTCTCCCTCATCCCCCCAAGTGACACCAGGAGATGGGGTCAGTCCATCACATGTGTCTCTGCTGCTCCTTCCCCCTCAGGGGAGGACTCCTCACCCCTTTCCCTGCTACACCATGGGGTTCCACCCACAGCAGACAGTCCTCGCCAAACTTCTCCCATGGGAGTCCTTTCCCAGGGGCTTCAGCTCTTCCCCAGCTGCCCCAGCGTGGGTCCCAGCCATGGGGAACAGCCAGAGCATCCCAGAGTGTCTCAGTCCTAGCCTGGTCCAGCCCAGTCCCCCCAGGGTCACCAGCCCCCCAGCAAACCTGCACAGATGGGGGCTTCTCTCTCTCCCCAGGGGCTGCAGGTCCTGCCAGGAGCTTGCTCTAGTGTGGGCTTCCCATGGTGTCACAGCCTCCTCCAGCATCCACCTGCTCCAGTATGGGGTCCTCCCTGGGCTGCAGGGGGATCTCTGCTCCCTCATCATCCTCCCTGGGCTGCAGGGACAGCCTGCCTCACCACGGACAGGAGGGGAATCTCTCCTCCAGCACCTGGAGCACCTCCTCCCCGTCCTGCACTGACCTTGGTGTCTGCAGAGCTGTTCCTCTCACAGCTTCTCACTCCTCTCTCTGGCTGCAGAAGCTGCTGCTCATAAGGGTATTTTCCCCCTTCTCAAAGGTGTGATCACAGAGGTGCCATCACCATCGCTGACTGGCTGGGCCTTGGCCAGCAGTGGGCCCATCCTGGAGCTGGCCTTGGCTCTATCAGGCACAGGAAGCTTCTAGCAGCTTCTCACAGGAGCCACCCCTGCTACCGAAACCTTGTCACACCAACCCAAACCACTCCTCCTCTTCTCTGCCCCTTGCAGAGGCCAGTGAGCACAGGAAAGTCAGTCCTGGTGCTCCTGGGGTCTGTAGGGAAGCCTGGTGAGTCTCCTGCCCAGCTCTTGATGCTGGGCACAGTGCCTGTGCTGAAGGTGGTTCATGACCTGGCCGGTCAGCATGGAGGATTTGGCCTCAAACTGCTCTGTGAGGCAGAGGCTTCCTGGAGAAAACTACCAGCCCCTAAAGCATCCTTGCTTGGAACACACAAAACGGGGTCCTCAGGGGCAAAGCTGACCCTGGGTGACTGGGCAGCAGAGGGGAGATCCAGGTGAGCTCTCCTGGATTGGGAGCCCGGAGCGCTGGTGCCTGACCCAGGCTGCTGGATGAGCAGAGGCCAATTAATTTTTGCTGCAGCTGTAGCAGAAGTTCAGTGTGGGCCTGGCACACAGCATGGCAACCCCCAGCCACGGCAGCTCGAGTTTAAGAGCTGGATGACAAATGAAAGCAGCTCTTTAGAACAGGAGCTGCCACACAACCTTAACTTTATGCCTCTACCTGCTCCACTTAGGAGCTCTGCACAGGATCCAGCACCACAGGGTGTAGCCAGGGCCTCCAGGCACTCCTGCAACACCGCTGCTACCTGTAGTAAAAGCAAGGGTACTGTTGGGAAGTCCTGTACTCAGAGCTGGGGAGACCTGGAGGATGGGCTGGCTGCAATGTTGTGCTAACAGAAGGTAGGTTCCTGTCCCAAACATCCTCCACTCTTGGGCTGTACCCATGGAGGCACACGTGGCTCGAGCCATCAGGCCCGTAGGCACGCTCGTCCTGCTGGGTCCTGGCTGTGGTGCTCGTCCTGCCCCACAGAGCACACAGGAGGTTCCAGCTGGGCCCTGCACAGGGTCTCACGGGCTTTCACCCCGCTGTTGAGTTGCCCTGTGTGATTCTGCCTTCAGCTTCGTACAGCAAACCCCTCTGCAGCAGCCGAGGGAGCCTGGGGAAGGTACGTTGGAGCTAGCCATGGTGGAGCTGGGGCTCTGCATTAAGGACCCAAGGTTCTCCATGAGAGCAGAAAAAGCATTCCCGGGGGTACAGCTTTGCTGTGACAAGATCTCAGAGCAGAAAATCATGGAATCACAGAATCCCAGCCTGGTCTGGGTTGGAAGGGACCCCAAGGGTCCCAGAGCTCCAACCCCCTGCCACAGGCAGGGCCACCAACCTCCAGGCCTGGAGCTCCACAAGGTTGCCCAGGGCCCCAGCCAACCTGGCCTTCAACACCCCCAGGGACGGGGCACCCACCCCCTCTCTGGGCAGCCCCTGCCAGCCCCTCCCCACTCTCTCTGCACAGAACTTCCCCCCAAGGTCTCCTCTCCCCCTTCCCTCCTCCAGCTTCACTCCAGCCCCCTTGTCCTGCCAGGCTCTGCCCTTCCCAAGAGCTGATTCCCCTCCTGTTCCTCGGGTCCCTTCAGGGACGGGCAGGCTGCAATGAGGTCCCCCCCAGAAGCAGCCTTCTCTTCTCCAGGCTGAGCCAGCCCAGCTCCCTCAGCCTCTCTCCCCAGGGGAGCTGCTCCAGCCCTCTCAGCATCTCCGGGGCTCCTCTGAGCCCTCTCCAACAGCCCCACATCTTCCTTGTGTTGGGCCCCAGCTCTGGGCACAGGACTCCAGCTGAGGCCTCCCCAGGGCAGAGCAGAGAGGGACAATCAGAAGTTTCTTTACTTCTGGATAAGGCAGGAGCCTTTTGCACCTCTCTTTGGGGGCTGTTCTGGTTCGGAGAACTACAAGTTCCTGCACTACTGTGTTTTGGTCCTGCTCTGGGAGAGTGGTAACTGCCAAATAGTTCTGATAATTGACTGGGCTCCTAAGGCACACTGCAGCCTATACTGGCACCACTGTGGGGATGTGTCATTTCCATTCCAGCACTGTTTGTGGCCGAATGTTCTTGCTTGTGCATGTTGCCTTCAGCCACCACAGGCCAATGGGCTCTCCCAGGAGCCAGAGCTCACACCCCTGGCACTGCTAGCCTTGGAGAAGCAGCTCTACCCCATGCACTGCTCTGCCCCAGCAGTTACGTGAGCGTGGTGCTCTGGATGCCTTTGTTCAGGTGACATCCACCATCCACAGCCCACTATATGAACCTGAGTTTGGTGTCTGACACTGAGCTGGGCTGGAGCTCGCCGTGTCCCCAGCGCTGGTACCGGGTGATGCTCGGGGTCTGTGCTGCAAACAGTGCTGGTACCAGAGGTGTGTTTGTCACACTGAGATGGGGTTTGTCCCTGCTGAGCAGGGCTCACACACAGCCCAGGCCTTTCCTGCCCCTCACCCCACCCTGGCAAGCAGGCTGGGGGTGCACAGGGAGGGGACACAGCCGGGACCCCAGCTGGCCACAGATATTGGGAATGAATGGCATGGGCAGTGGGGAATGAATTCCCTGCTCTGCTTGTGCATGTGGCTTTTACTTTACCCATGAAACTGACTTTATCTCAGCCCAGGAGTTCTCTCCTGCCACCCTACTGACCCTCTCTCCCCTCCCACCAGTGAGCAAGGGGCTGTGTGAGGCTGAGCTGCCACCTGGGGCACCTGTAAGGGAAGGTGAGGTGCTCAGCCACAAGATGCAGGGTTTGGAACAAAATGGGTTATGCAACACAACCCCCATCACATCTGGCACAGGAACAGGGGTGACATTGCTGCCTTCAGCTGGGAGCTGCCCCGGGAGGCGTGGGAGCCTGTGTGCCAAAGGGCTGTGCTCCCCCGGGCTTCACCTGCGGAGCGCGGTGCCTCCGGAGCACCAGCAGCTGCTGCACAACATCTGGATGGAAACAGAAGCAGGAGAAGCATGTGGAGTCACACTCCTAAGGGTGATGCACCAGAAGCACTCGGCCCCGGGGAGCAGCTCTGGGGCCAAACCAGCCCCCGGAGACTCCAGCAGAGCTCTGTGTGGGGCTGGGCTGCCTCAGGGCTGGGCTGCTGTGGGGCTGGGGTGCTGCGGGGCTGGGCTGCCTCAGGGCTGGGGTGCTGCGGGGCTGGGCTGCCTCAGGGCTGGGCTGCTGCGGGCTGGGCTGCCTCAGGGCTGGGCTGCTGCAGGGCTGGGCTGCTGCGGGGCTGGGCTGCTGCGGGGCTGGGCTGCCTCAGGGCTGGGGTGCTGCGGGGCTGGGCTGCCTCAGGGCTGGGCTGCTGCAGGGCTGGGCTGCTGCGGGGCTGGGGTGCTGCGGGGCTGGGCTGCTGTGGGGCTGGGCTGCTGCGGGGCTGGGCTGCTGAGGGACTGGGCTGCCACAGTGCTGGGCTGCTGAGGGACTGGGCTGCCACAGGGCCGGGCTGCTGAGGGACTGGGCTGCCACAGGGCTGGGCTGCTGCGGGGCTGGGGTGCTGCGGGGCTGGGGTGCTGCGGGGCTGGGCTGCTGAGGGACTGGGCTGCCACAGGGCTGGGCTGCTGCGGGGCTGGGCTGCTGCGGGGCTGGGCTGCTGCGGGGCTGGGGTGCTGCGGGGCTGGGCTGCTGTGGGGCTGGGGTGCTGCGGGGCTGGGCTGCTGCGGGGCTGGGCTGCTGCGGGGCTGGGGTGCTGCGGGGCTGGGGTGCTGCGGGGCTGGGCTGCTGCGGGGCTGGGGTGCTGCGGGGCTGGGCTGCTGTGGGGCTGGGCTGCTGCGGGGCTGGGCTGCTGAGGGACTGGGCTGCCACAGGGCTGGGCTGCTGAGGGACTGGGCTGCCACAGGGCTGGGCTGCTGAGGGACTGGGCTGCCACAGTGCTGGGCTGCTGAGGGACTGGGCTGCCACAGGGCTGGGCTGCTGCGGGGCTGGGGTGCTGCGGGGCTGGGCTGCTGAGGGACTGGGCTGCCACAGGGCTGGGCTGCTGCGGGGCTGGGGTGCTGCGGGGCTGGGCTGCTGAGGGACTGGGCTGCCACAGTGCTGGGCTGCTGAGGGACTGGGCTGCCTCAGGGCTGGGCTGCCACAGGGCTGGGGTGCTGCGGGGCTGGGGTGCTGCGGGGCTGGGCTGATGTGGGGCTGCAGCTCAGGGCAAGCACTGAGCTCCTCCTGCCCCAGTCGGGGACCCTTGGAGTGCCTGCTGGGTGGGAGCAGCTCCGCAAGGTCCTCGTGTGCTGGCAGCCCGGTGAGCGGAGGGAATTCACCTCCGAGAGCCACATCCAGCCCCGAGGTCCTTCGGCAACCCGCACATGCTGCCCTGTCCCATGGTGGGACGTGATCCCAGCAGCTGAGGTCTGGGAGCTGCAGCTTGTGGGAGAGGCTGGGGAAGGGAAACCATTGCAATAGAGATTTTAAAGCAGTGTCACCCTTTATTTCAGAACATCCTTTGTGGGAACAGGCACAGGCAGCGAGCACAGAGCCAGGAGGGTGCAGAGCGGGTACCAGGCAGTGGCTACACACCGGAGGGAGCTAAGGGGAAGTCAGAGACATCACTGGAGTATCGGTGAGTGAGCAGCACGGCCGAGGGGAACGCGACAGCCCCTCGTTTCCTGGGGACAAGCACAGTTCCGCGGTGACAGGGGCTGGGGGATGGACCCCTCTGGCAGAGCAGCGTGGGTCACAGAGCTGTATCTAAGGGGTCCGGTCCTCAGGCCCTGGGCTGAGCACCATGCTGGGTGAATTCTGCCCTGGCCTTGGGTAGGTTTCCAGTGGTTATTTTAATTTTAAGAGACAGATATGAGAAATCTACATACGGTGTGATAAGCTATTCTAAGATGCAATTAACTAGCGGATTAATTACCCTTGCTATTAAAAATGTGTTTCGTTTCTGATATGTTTTTGCCCAGTTTCCATTTCCAGCACTGGATCCAGTTTTACCTCTGCATGCCACTGAGAGGAACTGGTGATGAGGAGTGAGCTCTGCAGCCAGCCCCTCAGGGAGCCTGAGGGATGTCAGCCTGGTGATGGACAGGGCGTTCAGCCCACGGGCTTCACAGAGGGGTGCTGCAACCCTTCCTGCCCCAAACATGTGGGACCAAAGCCAGTCACCTCCCAGTGCACACAGGACTCCATGGAGCAGCCGTGGAGTATCCAGCCAGCACCCCTCAGGCTTCCCCTGCCAGGAATCACTGCCAGTCCATGACTCACTGAGGGCTCTTCTCTTGCTTGATTTTTAAACACCCACCCCAGTGCAGGGTGCTCAGCAGCAGAGACCCCAAAGAACTGCAGTCACCAGGCCCCTGCCCCAGGTTTCTGTGTGTAAACATGGGCTCTGCATCATGGAAACCATGCTCTGTATTTGAAAGAACAATGGACAATGTTCCTATTTTCAGTAGCAATGAAACACTTTTGATTCCTTCAGTAATTAAAAAAAGATGCTAAAGAGAAATTTAAAGCAACAATTGTTCTAATCTGCAGGAGGATACCTTGCAGCCAAGGACTTAATTGACTAACGACTTCACTGAAACATTGATTTATTTCTTTCTTTATAACAAGTCATGGCACACTTGGGAACCTAAGATAAAGGAGGGGGGGGGGGGAAATCCAGTGTCTTCCCAGTATTTAAATGTGTTCACATGGATATCTAAGAGACCCCAGAGCAGTTAGTGCAAAACACATCCCAAGCAATCATGGCCAAGCAGCCAAAGCAGGTCTTAGTTTCAGAGCAGCATAGAATCATTTCATCTGGAAAAGGCCTTTAAGATGCTCATGTCCAGCCATGAACCCAGCACGGCCAAGCCCAGCCTCTGAACCCCATCCTCAGGGCTGGTAAATCCCTGCAGGCATGGTGACTCAGCCACAGCACTGGGCAGCCTCTTCCAAGGCCTGACAACCCTTCTGGTGAAGAAATGCTTCCTCACATCCAACCTAAACCTCCCCTGGCACAACTTGAGACTGTTCCTCTTGTCCTATCGCTAGTCACTAGAGAGAAGAGCCTGTCTCCATAGGAGAGGTGCTCCAGCCCTCTGATCATCTCCATGGCCTCCTCTGGACTCGCTCCCACAGCTCCATCTCCTTCTTGTCCTGGGGACCCCCGAGCTGGAGGCAGTGCTGCAGGTGGGGTCCTGGGGTTCTTGTGCTGCAGCCCAGGACACGGTTGGCTTTCTGGGCTTTCTGGGCCGCAGGCAGACATTGCTGGGTCCTACTGAGCTTCTTGTCCACAGAGACTCCCTCGTGCTTCTCCTCAGGGCCGCTCTCAAGCCACGCTCTGAGCAGCTGCACTTTGGGGTTGCCCTGACCCACGCGCAGCGCCTTGCACTCGGCCTTGTTGAACTTCATGAGGTTCCCTCAGCCAGTCCTAGTAAGACTTCCTCTCCCCAGACCCTTCACCAGCTCTGTTGCCCTTCTCTGGACACGCTCCAGCCCTTCCTTGCCCTTCTCATAGTGAGGGGCCCAAACCTGAACCCAACCCTTGAGGGGTGGCCTCCCCAGTGCCCAGGCCAGGGGACGATGCCTGCCCCAGGCCTGCTGACCACACCACTGCTGACACAGGCCAGGATGCTGTTGGCCACCCAGGCACACTGCTGGCTCATGTCCAGCCGGTTGTCACCCAACACCCCAGGGCCTTTTCTTCTGGGCAGCTCTCCAGCCCCTCTGTCCCCAGCCGGGGTTGGTGTGACCCAAGCACAGGGCCCAGGGCCCAGGGCCCAGCCTCGCTGAACCTCACACCATTGGCCTTGACCAATGGATCCAGCCTGTCCAGATCCCTCCATAGAGCCTTCCTACCCTTGAGCAGACCAATCCTCTGCTCCAAATGGCTGTCATCTGCAAACTGACTGAGGGTGCACTCCATCCCCTTGTCCAGATTCTTGATAAAGGTAATAAAGAGAACTGCCCCCAATTCTGAACCCTGGGAACAGTCCTGGTGACCAGCCACCAGCTGGGTTTAACTCCATCCACCACAACTCTTTGGACCAAGCCAGCCAGCCATTTCTTAACCCACTGAAGAGCATTCCTACCCCAAACGTGAGCAGATGGTTTCTCCAGGAGAATCATAGAATCATAGAATGGTCTGGAGCTCCACAAGGTTGCCCAGGGCCCCAGCCAACCTGGCCTTCAACACCCCCAGGGAGGTGTCACCAGTCACTTTTTGGACCCATGTGTGTTCAAGCATGCTGATAACCTCATAGCAAGGATAACTTCACTGCACGTTGTGTGATCACCTCCTCTTACTTGTCTCTATGCTGTCACCTTCCTGTTTCCTTTGATGCCCTGTGACTCCTGTAAGAGCAGGTGGGCAGCTGTAGCCTGCTGCTCTCCATCACACTGCTCCAAGCTCTGTTTGGGTCTGTCATTGTGCTCCTTGCTCAGACTGGGATTCTACTTGGCTCTGTCACTCCCTGCATGGAACTGTCACCACAGCACGAGCTTCCCCTACAAGGGGGCTGGAGTGAAGCTGGAGGAGGGAAGGGGGAGAGGAGACCTTGGGGGGAAGTTCTGTGCAGAGAGAGTGGGGAGGGGCTGGCAGGGGCTGCCCAGAGAGGGGGTGGGTGCCCCATCCCTGGGGGTGTTGAAGGCCAGGTTGGCTGGGGCCCTGGGCAACCTTGTGTAGCTCCAGGCCTGGAGGTTGGTGGCCCTGCCTGTGGCAGGGGGTTGGAGCTCTGGGGCCCTTGGGGTCCCTTCCAGCCCAGCCCAGTCTATGATTGTATGGAATAAAAGAGAGATTTAACAGCTCTCTACAACTGCTAAATAGGATGATGCCCTTTTGACTCAGAGGCACCTGAAAGGCACCTTGCTTTAAAGGCAAGATCAATGTCCTAAGGGTGGGATGGACATGCTAAGGGCAGGCTTTTCTATGTCACTGTACCTCACTGTAAGTACCATCATGATTCCCTTGTCCACCTATTGTGGTGAAAGGATGCTACGCTGTTTGCTTGGGGACAGGAGAGATCAAGAGGGAAAGCCAGCTTCGAGGCAGGGAAGGCTGCTGGGAGACAGTGATGCTGTTGATCTTCCAGTTAAATGCTGGGAAGGAGCAGTGAGAGCCAATAGCTGCAGCGTGGGTGGAAGCTGCTCTCTAGAAATGGGATGAGCTGTTTCTCCCTGAGCTCCTCGCTCGGACAGCGGCACTGAGAGGGTGGCAGTGGACTCGCATCAGGCTGCTCAGTCATGGGGGTGTCTCTGCTGACTGCTCTGCCAGAGGAAAAGAGAGGGGGATGCAGGAACACCAGCATGTGCAACCCTGGTGAACCTGGGACACAGTCGCCATCAGCAGCTGCCCGTGCCTGTCGTGGCTGGTAAAAACACATCAGAACCACATCCCCTGTGCTAATAATGTCACCTGCATTCTGTCCTCAGCTGAGACCCCTCACACTCAGGACAGCTGAATTTCCCTGGCATAACTCCTGTCCCAGCAGCACAGTCAGTGCTGCATTAGAAATTCCCCCTTTAGAAACCTGAGGAAAAGGCTGGTTTATTGCCAACATGGGCTTTGGAACATCAAACCTTTTCCATTCTGTTCTAATAAATGCTTTTAAGAAGCAATTGCTAATTGATTAGTATAACTGCATTACACTCAGAGCATTTGCTCTCAGCTTACACCTAGCCTGAGCTTTTCTGATTGCTTCAGTTCTGAAAAAGGGCTGGAGTGCCCAAAAGATTTTCTGTTGGGTTTTTGATTGGTTGCTTGGGGTTTTTTGGGGTGTTTTTTTCTTGGTTGGTTTGGTTGTGTCCTCCCCAGCCCCTGTTAGATCAGACAGTCTGCAAGAGCTACTCCCCTTTTGCTACTAGCTCCAATTCCCTTGCAAGTGGTTGCTCAGCAGTGTCCTTACACAAGGAAATCACTGGGAACACAGATCAAGCCTATGAAGAGGTGTGCTCAGGGGTGGCTTGCCCCTCTCAGCCACCTGCTTGGCCTCAGCCCCTCCCTGCCTACCCTGGGATCCCCTCCCTACAGACCTGGTAGCTCTGGAAATGCAGCTCCAGTCCCAGCATGGGTCCCTCATTACAAGAGGTGCCCGTGGGTGCCAAGACCCCTCTGTCTGTGCCAGGAGCTGCCCTGCCTGTGCACCCAGTGACACCATGTGTTTGCAGAGACCAAAGGCTGCAGATGATCTCTCTCACCCTGAGCTCCTCTCATCACCAAAGGCACAGCCAACTTCAGGAGGAGCAGAAGCGATCAGAGACACAAGCTGCAGCTCCAAGAGACAATTACAGAGTAAAGAAAACCATTAGATCCAACCCTTCCCTCAATCCTTCCCTCAATCCCTCCCTGCCCCTGAGGTGATGTTAGCTCACTGGCTGAACACGCTTCACTCACCTGCATCCCTCAGTTATATGGCCAGTGCTGGGAAGGAGGAGGAGCAGTAAATGTGTGTGGCTCTGCTGCCCTCATCCCAAAGGTGTCCATCCAAGCTGAGGCCATCCCAGGCTGTGCTGACACTCAGGACAGACAGACCCTCCTTATTCAGCCCCTCCTCCCAGCACAGACGTGATCTGGCTGAAAATGAACTCTGAAGTAGCGATCAGAAGTTGGGAATACAACCAGGGGACAGATCACCCCAAACAGAGGCGTGAGCTTGGCTGGCGGGACGGGGTGACTGCAGGGGGTCCTGCACGCTCCTGACGCAGGGTAAGAGCAGCACCTTTATCCAGGCATTTTAAAGGTTTGACTACCCTGCTCCCCTCAGCCCTGTTTTGCAGACAGCCTTGGTGTATCCCCTGGAGCCAACTCCTCACCTCTCCACCCATGGATAAAGCACCTCCCTCAGATACACCGTCTCCACACTGTGATAGCAGCACCTACACACTGGGGCTGCCACCACTGGTTTGCTGACACCTTCTGTAAGCCTGTAAGGTCCCTGTGAGCGTTCATGCTGGGGTGCAGCACTGGCAGGAGTACATCTGCACCTGGACCTCGCATGGTTATTACAGAGCAGCACAGTCCATTGTGTGAGGTGGTGGAGCAGAGCTACACCCCCTGTCCCAACAGAGGCAGGACAGACAGATAGATCAGATCTGTTAAACAGTTCAACCTTCAGATCTACCATCCCAGTGTCCTGACACTGGTGTGGGCACTAACAGGGACCTCCAAAGACCAGTGTGGCATGTGGAACAGCCTGCGGCACTGCACTAGTGTCCCTTCACCAGCCAGCAGCAGCCCAGACCCTCCTGAGGCAGGAGCAGGACTGGGGTCACCTCAGAGCACCTCTCTGAAGATGGGCAGCACACTGAGTTCTTCACAACTGTTTCTTTAACTCCTAGGAACAAATGCTGCCCTTTACCTTGTCTCAGTGGCCACACAGCCCAGGCAGCGTGTGGACTCATACGGTGCTCCAGTGGATGCCGGCTGGGCTCTCACGGGGTGGCTGCTCTGTGCCCAGAGGACTGGCATCCCCAGAGCATGCTTCCTCCTTGCACCTCATCCTCAGTGCTGGCACAAGCACTGCTGTCCTGCTCCATGCTGCAACGCCACACAAACCCAGACATCTGCACAGGAAGGGCTTCTCTGGGAGGTGTCAGGCACCCCTCTCCATTGCTCTACATCCTCTGAAAAGCAGATGGGTGCAGGGTCTGAGAGCACACGTGCCACTCTACATGGACAAGCTCTGTCAGGACAGGTTCCAAGGCAAGGCAGAAGTTGTGCTCTGGTAGCTACAGAGCCTAATGAGGGTTTATTCCAAACTGCTTTGGGCACAATCTGTAAACCTGACTAAAGGATCCCAGCAAGAGCCCAGGGCAGCAGAGCTGCCTGGCCACTGATCTGGGATAGGGGACTGATGCTCTGCAACTACAACCCTGAGTGCCTCTGCTTCTCGTCCCACAACATCCCCTACTCCCTGTGTCTTGCTTTTCTCAGTGAGCCTGGAGCTCGCCTTGGTTAGTATGGGATGGCAGAGCCCCAGGCTGGCTGGGACAGGGACACAGCGAGAGGCACCAGGGGCTGAGGTGGCCTCGCGGGAGCTGTGAGAAGGGAAGGGCTTAGCTGGAAGGCTGCAGGGGTGGGGAAGAGGCACGGCAGGAGTTGGGGCCACAGCCCTTAGTAGAGAACGTCCTGGAAGCCGAGCAGCAGGTAACGGTGCAAGGCACTGGGCAGGTGCAGCTGAGACAGGACCGGGAGCAGCCGGCCCTCCAGGAAGGTCCTGAGCGCGCAGCGGGCCAGGTGCTGCAGGGAGCGGGGTCTCTGCTCCAGGGAGAAGAGCGACTCGTAGAAACGGGGGTATTTCTACAGGGAGAGGAGAGAGCACCAGGAGCAGATGAAGCTGAAGGTACCACCCAGGAGCAGAGGTGGAACCAGACATCCCTTTACCTCAGCTGCTACATCCACCCTCCCGATCCCCAGCACCACCCCCGGTGCCTCGCAAAGCTCCACGAGCCTCAGCTCTGCCCTGCCCCAGACTCCCCTCGGCCCCAAGCCCCCTCTTGCCACCCTGCCACCCGCTGTGCAGCCAGCACTGTGCATCCCCCCACCTGCACGACCTCCTCCGGCACCGCTTCCAGCCAGGCCTCGGAGACTCGCACGTGGTCGTAGCTGTTCATCAGGGCCTCCATGACGCGTGGGCAGGGGTGGCAGTACCGCAGCACCTGTGCCAGGCAGAGAGCAGGTGAGCAGGGCCCTGCAACCCCACCTCCACCTCCAAAGAGGTGCTCAAAACCCACCCTGGCAAATCCACATCCTTCCTTCGTGCTGTCCCTGGAGACCAAACACACTGGTGGTGGCAATCTGATCTAGTGAGGGTGTCCCTGCCCCAGGCAGGGGGCTGGAACTAGACCATCTTTGAGGTCCCTTCCAGCCCAGCCCAGCCTGTGATTCTATGAAATGCCAGAGCACCAGCTCCCAAGAAGACAGTGATGGAGCCCACGCCTGCCTCAGCACAACTGGGTCCCACAGCCTCTCCTCAGGTGCGAGGGCTGATGTGCACGGCTGGCAGTGCCTCTCCCTCCCCAGCCTCTGCTGCCAGCAGCTCAGAAGCCACCGACACTCCACTCTCTGCCAGGCTCCTTCCTTTGATGTTTTCCAGTAAGAGCGTGAGCTGTTCCAGGATAAGGACTGACCCTGTTCGTGCACAGCAAGGCCGAGGCCTGCCATGCCATGAAGGTGTCTCAGGGACCCACTGTGCCTGTTTGGCACGGGGCAGGGACACCCTCACCCACCCTGCCTGCGGGAGGTACCCCAAGGAGCACTGTGCCACGTCAGCTGCCACACAGAGCCCCTGGGTAACATCCTACATGCTTTGCACAGCACATCCCTGTGTGCTGCGTGTCCGTGCCGGTGCAAGCAACTCACTGGTGTATCTTTCACCACCAGTGTGGCCTGTGGAGCACACCCCACCCGTGTGGGGCTGCACAGAGGCAGATCTCCCCCGGTGCTTGGCTCCCACTCCCTATGGCCCAGGCCAGCAGTAGCTGTCAGAGCCTATTCCGGCTGTACCAGTGATCCTCATTATCTGGCGTTAATAGGAGATTAATTAGTGTTAATTGTTGATTTTCCTGTATTTTCCCAAAGGGGAGAGCAATCTGCTGATCTCCGGGCTGGGTAATTATTGCACTGCTCAGGAATTAAGACAGGAAATTAACCCTTTGTTTGCTGGTGTGGCAGAGGCAGGATGAGCTGGAGGGTATGCCCCAGAGAGGAAGCACAGACCCTTTCTGGGGCAAGTGATAATGGAAAGTGGGTGGGTACTGCCCACGCAGCCTAGACAGAAGCAGGGAAGTCCCACAGGGGAACACACCGCAGCCGGAAACTTCAGGGGACCCCTTACAAGCAAAGCCCACTCCCCAGCCCCTGGAAGCGGCAGGCAGGACAGAAGCCGGCTGGCACTGCCCAAGCCCTGCTGTGCCAGAGACCCCCTTGCTCTCACAGAGCCTCTCTTCCCAGCACGCTCCCCCCAGAGCTGTGAGCCCCCCACCTTGAGGAGGGAGCCGGGCCAGATGCGGATGGCTCCGTAGTTGAGCAGGGCGCGAACCACCAGCTCGGGGTGATGCTCCGGCTTGTAGGCAGCTGCCTGCAGGATGTTGTGCAGCGCCGTGTTGCCGCTGTAGTTCATGATGTTGACGTTGGCGCCGCGGGCCAGCAGCAGCTCTGCTACCTGAGCGTTGGCGTTCTTGCAGGCCAGGTGGAGCGGGTACTGGCGGTCCCTGTCTGCGGCATCGATGCTGGCCCCGCTCTCCACCAGCAGCTGGCACACCTGGTAGTAGCGGTCCATGTCCTGGGGTTGATGGGGCTGTGCACAGGCAGCGTTCAGCGGCGTCTGCCCCTCCTCGTTCTCTGCCTCCAGCTCTGCCCCGTAGCGCAGCAGCAGCTGGACATGGTCTGGCAGGCCATGCCGTGCTGCTACGTGCAGTGCTGTGTCACCTTCTTCCTCTGTCTGGCTGTTCACGCTGGCGCCATGCTGCAGCAGCTGCTGGGCACACCTATGTGGGCCAAGAGGACTCAGGGACAGGCTCTCCTCTCCAGCTCCTGCCCTTCCTCCCGTGCTACTGGGTTTCATTTTTCCCCAAGAGCCCCAAAATCCTTGCTCCCATGCCCGAGAGCAGAGAGGCTGCCATCCCAATCCTAGTTAACACTCCATGGATCTTTAATAAAGCATCACCACCTCCAGAGCCTGCTCACACACACCCTGTCTGCATGCCCTGAGCTCTGCCCTGCGAGCCATGGGCTCTGTGTCACTGGCAGGTAGCAAGACAGCAGCACCAAGCTGCATCAGCAGAGGACCAGAGCTTGCAGGCAACTGCTGGAAGTGGTGAAGGCCAGGTTGGCTGGAGCCCTGGGCAACCTTGTGTAGCTCCAGGCCTGGAGGTTGGTGGCCCTGCCTGTGGCCAGGGGGTTGGAGCTCTGTGATCCTTGGGGTCCCTCCCAACCCATGCCATTCTATGATTCTATAATTCTATGATGTTAGAGGTGGCCCTGGCCCAGGAACAGGAAGTAGGGACACCCCATTCATCAGCCACTGCTGCGACCACCAGCCCACCTGTGGGGATGAGTAAGGACCCCTCCCCTACAGCGGATGGGGCTTGAAGAGGAGGGAGGCGTGCCATGCCCCCCAAGGAGCACTCACTCGATGGAGTCCCGGCTCTTGCAGAGGTGCAGGGGCTTGTGGCCACTCTCAGAGACAGCCTCGGGGTCGGCCCCAGCGAGGAGCAGCAGGCGCACGCAGCCTGGGCTGGCTGCTGCACAGGCCTCGTGCAGCGCGGTCTTGCCCCCCGGTGCGAAGTCGACGGCAGCCCCCCTGCGCAGCAGCAGCCCCAGGCACTCTGTGTAGCCCCGGCTGGCTGTGATGTGCAGCGGCGTGGTGAGCTCCTGCTCGTAGCTCAGAGACCACAGTCCTGCATGGAAAGAGAGGTCACAGAGCTGCAGCCAGCCACAGTGCACCAAAGCAGAGGCAGAGATGGTCCTTTTCCTCAGGGCACCCAATACACACCCTCCCCTGAGGCTCCTGGACAGGGACTGCTGCTTCCTCCCCACCCCTTCTCTGCAGGGTCCTACCTTCGGCCAAGGGCAAAGATCTGGGGATGTCTGGGACTGCACAGCCTCACTGAGGGGGCTCAGAGGAGCTGGAGTGCTGGGGCAGAGGCTGCTCCCAGCACACATGCTTCCCACCTCCAGGTCCATCACGGGGTGCAGGGTTTCTGCTGGTGGAAGCCTGGGGCAGGGGCATGGCTGAAGGCAGCAGGGGCACCAGGAGGAGCACCACAGACCAAGCACTGCAAAAACCAGGAGCTGGGAAGTTAAACGAAGAGGTGCTGGAGCAGGCTGCCACTCATGGGAGATACAGGCAAACCCAGGGCACGGTGCAGACAAACAAGTAGAGATGGGGATCTAGGGCCTAGGAAAGAGCAAGGGGCTGAAACCTGCCAAGCCTCAGAGATGCTGACCCAGCTGGAACCACTGCTGAGCTGGTGCAGTCTCCTGGCACACAGCCTGCAGCTATTATGGGAAAAGGGCTCCTTAAAATCCTGCTTCTTGCTGCTCATCCAAGCTGGGCAGGAGGACCATAGCCCAAACTTCACCGTGTGGTCAACACTACGTGCTTCTCGCAGTGGCTGCACCTCAAACTGAACCATCTCAAGGCGCTAGCACAGGGCTGTGATGTTGCCCACACAAAACCCAGAGAGAACCATCAGCCCACCACAGGCTGCACACAGAGAGAAGAGACATATAGAGCCAGGCTATGGGGCCAGCCACAGGAACACAGCCTAGAGCTGGACTCCTGGTGTCCCCATGGGAGACCCCAACCTGTTTCCAAGCACTTGCACAACTCCTGCTAGAAGGGACAGGTATCCAGATATACCTCACGCTCCCAGACACGTGCACAGCCTCCCACAAAGCAGCACAGGGAACCCAAACACATCCCAGTGCTCTCACTCCCTCCCCACTCCTCTGTACCCCAAACCCCTACCACACACAATTAAGCAATGGCAGTGCCTGAGCAGGAGGCTGTGAGCCCCTGTCCCACCCCTGCCTGCCCACTGTCCCCAGCGCCCGAGCAGGAGGCTGTGAGCCCCTGTCCCCCCCTGCCTGCCCTCTGCCCCCGTACTCAGCCGGCGGATGTTGAAGCGGTAGTTTTTCCACTCTTCCAGGTCACTGGTGTCAAAGACAGCATCAGGACTCAGGCCATTCTGGGGGTCGCTGAGGATCTGTGCCACCACCCGCTGATCCCCAGACAGCAGGGCCTGCCAGTAGACCTGGGCAGCGCCATCCGCCTTCCTCGTGCAGATCGGCTCCTGCCTCTGGTCTCCTCTGGCTGTGACGCTGCCCATGGCGCAGCACCCAGAGCTCGGGCAGGGCCTGCTGCTGTCTCACGGGCCAGGCTCTGAGCCCCAGGGCGCAGCCCCACCAGTGCCCTGTGCTCTGTCTGCCCCGGGGCACTGCCTGGGGAGAGAGGCCATGTCGCATGGCTGCTTGGCCCCAGCTGCGCACAGCTCAGGTCTCTGCTGGTCTATTCTGGGCAGCCCCGTGACCGAATGCCGGGGCCAAGAGACTGACAAGGACACTCCTCTTGGGCAGCAGCACCTCTGCAGCCCGTGGAGGGAAAGCCCCAAGGCAGGAGAGCAGACAGGGAGACAGGACGTCACTAAGAAAACAAGGAGGTGGTTCCATGCCCAACTAGGCCACAGTCGCCCAGCTGCTGCCCGGACAGCAGCACACACACCCACAGCATACCTCTGACCTGCCCTCGGCCCCTCCACACCTCCAGCACCCCACTCCCGAGTGCCAGTTCCCCCCACGCCCCCAGCACCAGACAGGTTTTTAAACAAGCCACAGGAAAGTTCTTTTTAATCAGAGCTCAGAGCCCTTTCGCCGAGTAACGACATCAAAGGTAATTATCCTTTAGACCTTTTCCTACTGTGCCTTGAGATTCAGCCTTGCAGAGAGCTCCTGCATGGTTTTAGTGCTCCCTTTCCCTCCTCTGGCAGCCCCCTCACTTGGGGTTCCTCACTGCTGTCCCTTCACCAGAGACTCAGCTGTGTAAAGCCACCCTGGCCCTACTTGTGTCACGGAGCAGCACGCCTCGCTCAGTGTTTGCCTGCACTTTGTTCAGCCCTCTGCAGAGCGCCTCGGGCTGCGTGGAAGGCTGGCAGCACTCACTTCCATTCTGCGTCCTGGAGCTATTCAGATCACGCAGCAAGAAGCGAGTTAAGTGACCCCAACAGACACCAGGCAACAATTACCTAGGGGACCAAAGAAGAGGGGAAGATGGGGAGCTTCACCCTTCTCAGTAATGAAAACAAATGACCCAGTGCTGTACCAACAGCATCCTCTGCCTGTGCAGGCCTCACTGCTGTGGCTAGCTAAAAAGGCAGTGCATGAAAGGGGAAGAACTCAGCAGCACTTAGCAGCCTCTCTTACCTGATGGGAGCCTCGGGGCTCCCCAGGTATAAGCAGGTGCCCCATGAGAGTCCAAGGTTCCCAACCCCAAAAGCATTGCCAGGAAGGCAGAAGGCTGTGAGAGTTCATATCGCAACTCCATGGGATTTACACTCCCTCTGGGCTTCTTAAAACATCCCTGGGGGTGGCTGGGGAAAGCCCAGGTCATTAGAATCTACTTTTCAGACTGCTGGCTGGGTAGGTTTTAGGAAACTGTCTCTGGAGGCCAGTGAGATCCATAACCAAAGCCTTAGGCAGCACCAAGGTTCGCTTTCCACTGCTGTTCTGTAGCCTCCTATAAATTTCACATTACATTTTTGGTCTGTGCTTGGTTAATTATCTTATTGGGTTGGGTTTTGACGTCTTGGAACTTTGGTGGCAAGAGCAATTTCTGAGCGAGGTTGTTTTACACCAGCTGCTGTTCCCTTCCCAAGCAGACTGACTTGCTGCTCAGGTGCCTGTCAGCCCAGCACAAAGACAGGACTTAAACTGGGCAATTAATATTTCCCTGACAAGTGGCCTCAGCCTCACAAAGGGTAATAACACTTCTTGTATTTTTATGCTTAAGGAGCCTGCAAGAATTCAAACCCTGGGTTCTACAAACTTCAGAGCTCAGTAAATACCCTTCACCACCCACCAGCAGCAGCAGCCAGCCCACCCTGTTTGTCTCTTGCTAATGTGGATCCCCACCAAACACCCAGGTGAAGCTTCACCCACGAGCTCCACACTTGTGTGCTGGGATGCAGGATGAGAGGAGCAGGAGAACACAGTGGGGCAGCTGGGGGCTCAGAGGCTGGTGCTGCCAGGGGAGCTGCGGGTGTTTTGGTCATGGGGTGGTTTATTCATCATCGGGATTGCTGGTGGCAGATGGGGTCCCCCTGTCTCAAGGGGCACAAGGGTCCTAGCCTGGGAATGGGCAGGGCTGGTGGAGAGGGCTTTAAACTAAAAGGGGTAAACCCAGGGTAGCTAGAAATGAACAGGAGGCAGCGTTTCAGTCAGGGGTGGGACCAGAAGCCCAGCTGCACTGTCCCCACATGGCTGGTGATGAAGTAGGGGACAGCGTGTGGGTTCCTCAGGTCTGCTCCAGGAGGGGCAGGGCACGTTGAAGCACAACTGAAGTGCTTCTACACCCATGCACGGAGCGTGAGGAGCAAGCAAGCAGAGCTGGGAGTCCTGGCTCGGTCCCAGAGGTGTGACATCCCTGGCTTCAGCAAAACCTGGTGGGAAGAGTCCTGTGACTGGTGTGTGGCAATGGATGGGTACGGGCTCTGCAGAAGAGACAGGCAGGGCAGGGGAGGTGAGGGCAATGGGGGGGCTGGCTGCACAGAGCTGTCAGTGGGTGACAACACGGTTGACAGCCTCGAGGTAAGGACTGAGGGACAAACAAAGGGGGTGTCATTCTGGGAGTCTACTAAGGGTTCTAACCCACACCCCTGGGAAAGTGGCCTTCAGCAGCCTCCCCATTCTGGCACAGGGGCTTTTGCCACCAACCTTCTGTGGAGAAGAGTGGTGCGGTCACGGCCCCTCCACACCTGATATTCCCCATCTGAAGTTCCAGGAGTCTGCTCTACACCAGACCAAGAGCAGCAAGGGCAAGCACACTTCCAGGTCGCCAAGGACACCTCCCCCATGAGCAGATCAGCTACCTGGCTTAGATTATGCTGATGAGAAGGGAAGCAAAACAGACCAGAGAGTGTGGAAGCACACCTAACAGCCACAAAACCTACCTGGGCAAGGTACAGAGAAGTGTACAGAAGGGAGGAAACACCAAGGATGACCAGCTCCTACCTCCTGTCCCTCAGGACAAGTTTGTTTCCACCATCTCCAGCAGATTAAGTTGTCACTGCCCTTGCCCAGTCTGTCTCAGAGAGCAGCTTACAGGGCACCAACCCCACAAAACACCAGAAGATTTTGTTCTGGAGCAAAGCTCCCTCCCAGCTGGTCACTGCAAAACCTCCCACATCCCCCCCCTGCAGCTTCCAAAGGCAGCGTTTGGAGCAGGGGTCCCAGCGCTGCTTCGCACCCACCCTCCACCATCAGGAACAGGCAGACACAGAGCAGTTGTGGCATGGTCCCCAAGCAGCTGCCCACGGGGCTGAAGCACAGCCATGGCTCTTCCTCAGGACATGGGCACGCTCTGCATGAAGGGCACTGCTGGGACGTGTTTCACTTCTATCCCAGCAACCTCTGTCAGGACAGTCCTGATGACATTCCCTTCCATCAGCCCTCTCAAGGGCCCTTGTTCTCACTATTTCCCAGTAGATCTGCCAATGGCCACCTTCAACAAGCCTGCTACTGTTTGTTCTACAGCCCCAGAACCCTCCTCCCTCACCCAGAAGCCATTCTCCCCACATTCCTCCCTGCTTCCACCCCTGGGGATTCCTCCCTCCAGTACCTGTGCTCTTTCTGGGCTCCATCCTGCGCATCCCCCCGTGCCCCAGCCCTCCTCTCAGTGCCTCCCTCCGGTACCTGTGCTCTTTCCATGCTCTTTCTGGCTCCATCCTGTGCACCTCCCAGCCCCGTGCCCCAGCCCTGAACACCCACCAAGCTTCCTGCTCGTCCAGCGCAGCTCGTCGCCCCGGGTCTCAATGATGAGGTTGATGGCCGTGCTCTGGGTGAAGTACTTCTGCAGCATCTCCAGGTCCCCAGTGAAGAGCGCGTTCTGCACCAGCAGGTCCCGGCACTCCAGCGGGTCCAAGCGGCTGCCCCGGCCGGCCGGGCTGGGGCTGTGCTGGCACCGGGGCCTGTGACACTGGCCCTGCTTCCCCTGAGCCAGCTGCAGCGAGCGCGGCCTGGTAGAGCTGAAGGAGAAGCTGCAGTCCATCACGGGGACAAGCAGGGCAGGCCTGAGCCCTGCCTGCAGCTGCTTGTTTACTCAAGAGCCTCTTACCCTCTGCAGGTGGCTCCTGGGCTGCAGCTGCCCAGGCCCAGGCCCAGGCCTGACTCACAGAATATAAATAGTTCCCCCTCAGCACCTCCCTCCCAACAGCTGATTTTCATCTGCTGGGTGCAGTCGCCAGTACAGATCAGGCCCAGGAGAGGGGCAGCAGGGAGCAGGGAAAGGCTGCAAAGGAGGGTGGCAGCACAGAATGTGAGGACAGAACAGGACAGGGCTGGGCAGGAGGAAGGGCTGGTGGAAAGGATGTGGGGCAATCACACTGAAGCCAACTGGAGAGGAAGAGTCAAGCAGAAGGTAGAGGTGTCAGCTTGAACTGCCTGCAGCTTCCACCAGGCTCTACACCAGCAGATGGGACCTGCCTTGCTCAGCAGCAGCAGAAGCTCTCAGGCTTCAATCCCCTATGGAGAGAGGCTGAGGGAGCTGGGCTGGCTCAGCCTGGAGAAGAGAAGGCTGCTTCTGGGGGGGACCTCATTGCAGCCTGCCCGTCCCTGAAGGGACCCGAGGAACAGGAGGGGAATCAGCTCTTGGGAAGGGCAGAGCCTGGCAGGACAAGGGGGCTGGAGTGAAGCTGGAGGAGGGAAGGGGGAGAGGAGACCTTGGGGGGAAGTTCTGTGCAGAGAGAGTGGGGAGGGGCTGGCAGGGGCTGCCCAGAGAGGAGGTGGGTGCCCCGTCCCTGGGGGTGTTGAAGGCCAGGTTGGCTGGGGCCCTGGGCAACCTTGTGGAGCTCCAGGCCTGGAGGTTGGTGGCCCTGCCTGTGGCAGGGGGTTGGAGCTCTGGGACCCTTGGGGTCCCTTCCAGCCCAGCCCAGGCTGGGGTTCTATGACTCTGTGATTCAATCCTTGCTCCATGGCCAGGATGTGACACTAATTCACACAGCTCCCACTGCATGGGCTTGGCTATAGCCATCCAACACCCTAACTGGGACACTGGTGCCCAACCTGCTGCTGCTGGGAAGAACACCCTGCTTGGATTTGGATCAGTCGCTGCCAGGTCCCTGAGGAGAGCAGAGCACCCAGGAGAGGACACTGTGGCAAGCAGGGTGGAGAGAGCATGGGCAACAGCAGTGTCCTCTGCCCAGAGGAGTGGCTCAGTGCTACAGCCCCAGCCTGGGGAACCTGGAGCACAGAGAAGGCTGGGCTCTCTTAAGAGATGAGGAAGAGGAGAAGTCTTAGTTTCTCTCTATCCCATCTTTCCCCCTCCTGCTGCTCCCGCCTCTGGAACCATCATGCTTCCCCCAGCCACGGGCTGGGTACAGAATTCAAACCTGGTTCTTTGTGCACAGCATTACCCACACCCCTGCAGCCATCCGGGAGGAGCACCGGCCTGCTGGGCTGAGGCTGGGTCCCTGCCATCACCCCCAGAGTGCTGGCAGAGGGTAAGCAGCACGGTAACTCCATTCCCCAGACCTTGGGCTGAGTGGGTGTGCATTTCTACCTCTGCACCAGCTCTCCTGGAGATTTCCTCCTCTCAGTTCTGGGTCCCTCTTGTCCTGTGGCACCCAAACCTGTCCCCAGGACTGGGGGGGAGGCTGCCCCAGCACAGGGCAGAGCTGGGCCTGGCCCGTCAGCCAGTTGCCCACCCGACACGTTATGGCTTTGTCTAGCTGTATGCAGGACGCTTTGCCCACCAAGATTCTGGGCTTTGATTGCTCTGCCCGACTGGTCACAGGAGGGAAGTCAGGGCCACAGGTCCCCTCAGCGCTGTCACCTGGCAGGAGCTGTGCAGCCACAATCCAGCTTCTCAGCCCCACTCCCTGCATGCTCCATCGTGGACTGCAGAGCCTGGGTGGGGAAGGAAGCAGGCTCCTCCTCACTGCTCTCACATAATGCCTGGGGTGGGTGAGGATGGGGTTTGTTTTGACCAGAAGATGGGAGGGAGGGGACACAGCCAGGACAGCTGACCCCAATAACCCAATTGTGCCCCTGGGCTGGGCACTGGGGAGGCTGCAGCTGGAGTGCTGGGCCCAGTTCTGGGCTCCTCAGCATCAGAAGGACAGGGAGGGCCTGGAGCGAGTGCAGAGAAGGGCAACCAGGCTGGGGAAGGGGCTGGAGGGCAAATCCTCTGAGGAGCGGCTGAGGGAGCTGGGGGTGTTGAGGCTGGAGCAGAGGAGGCTGAGGGGAGCCCTTCTCCCCCCTGCCCTGCCCTGCCCTGCCCTGCCCTGCCAGGAGGGTGCAGAGAGGTGGGCGCTGGTCTCTTCAGCCAGGGGCCAGGAGCTGGCAGGAGGGGCAATGGGCTCAAGCTGGGCCAGGGCAGGCTCAGCTCAGCTGGGAGGGCCAAGTTCTTCCCTGGCAGAGCTGTGGGGCTGTGGCCCAGGCTGCCCAGGGAGGGGGCTGAGTCCCCAGCCCTGGGGGTGTTGAACAGAGGGGAGATGAGGTGCTCAGGGATATTCTGCCATGGGTGGGAGGTGAATGAGGGCTGCATGGTGCTCAGCTGCTGGCTGGGGCTGAACCACACCATGGGCATGGCTGGTGCACACATCAGCAGCACCCAGGCTGAACCCAGTGATTTCCCAGCCTTTAGCAAGTCCCCCTCAGATGCTTTGGATCTGTCTGTGAGCAAGAAGGATGTCCTCAAGAGGTCAGAGGGAAGGAGATCATGTGCCATCCCATGACCCAAGGCTGACCAGAGGGAAGAGGACACACATCCTTATAGAAGTGTTGCAATTTCTTAGTGATCTGTCTGGCTGTGAGCATCACTGCTCTTATCACAAGAGGTTTGCTTTATCTCTGAGTAATTTATCTGTTCTATGGCTGCACCTGCCTTGTGCCAGGGGCAGAGATGAACAGAGTGAAATCAAACAGATCACAGCATGTTTTTTGTATAACAGGACACAAGAGACACTGGAATGTCTCCTGCTGGAAGACAGAGGGGGCCAGAGGATCAAGTCCTGTCTCCAGGCTTTTGGGAGGGCACTCCCTGGAGCCTGCACAAGCACCCACCCTCACTAGAAGCAGAAACCCTCACTGCTGGCACATCTCTGGACATCACACCTTCCCCCTCAGAAGCAGCAGCCAAGGATGAAGCAAGGAGAACAAGGCTGATGGGTGACTGCACCTATCTCTGCACCTGAGACAGATGTTGAACCACAACTGAGCAGCTGAGCCACGCAGCAGCCACCCAAACTGGGACCAAGAGGCAAGGTGGAAGCTGTCTGTGAGGTGGGACAAAGCACAGGTGTCAGAACTAGAACTTCCAGCCCAACAGCAGTGCAAGGGTCTCCATTCACCTGCACTCACGTGCACGACAAAGCCCATCTGCACCCAAAATGAGAGCTTTAAGGGTAGCACCCTGTTTCTGGGGGAGCCATCTGCCTAACCTATGAGCCTGAAGATGCAGCATACAGCCAAGCCAGGTCAGGGACCACCCAGGAGCCCATGAATCCACACAGGTATTACTCACATACATTAACACGATGTATTAAATGCTGCCACCTTCCAAAGGTCCTGCTGACAAGCTCCTGGGGCCCATACAGTGCCCTTGGGCTCTCAAGTCTTGCCCTCCTGGCTCTTAATTCTCTGCTTTGGCTGGTTAATGCTCAGGTTTGTTCTGCTGTTGAACCTGCTGGGTGCACAGAAGCTGCTGCAGATCGAAGCCAGGAGCAGAGCACACACCTCTACAAGACAGGAGAGGGAAGGAAAGAGGGATCAAAGAACTGGTACCCTGAGCACAAGTGGAACACGCCTCATCCTCAAGACAACACAACATTAATGAGCTGCATGGGATGTGGGGGCCAGGTCAGAGACACTCCCGTGTGTAGAGGTTGTCCTGCAAGCGTTTCTCAGGACTGCTCTTGCACAGCAACACGTGGGTTGGAGCAGTAGCCACCCTCTGCAATGCCTTTTCTGATCCTCAGGAGCAACTCACTATGGTGAAAAGTCATTCAGAAGCCCTTTCCAGGCTCAGTTCTGACCCAAGTGAGACAGGTCCTCATGAAGAGGTGTGAGAAGGACAGCACATGGCAGGGATTGTGAATTGCATTAGAAATTGATAGGTTCCTAACCCAGCTGGAGGGGAAGGGTCAGCATACAAAGCTGACAGCCCACCTCTCTCTCCAGGTCTTACCTCCTTCTCCACAGAAGGTTTCTTCTCTTCCAAGATTAATCTACTTCATTCCCAGCCCAGATTTCCGACAGCAACTTTGCCAGCTGCAGTGTGAGAGCCTGAACCAAGGGCTCTGAGCGGGGAACACCAGCAGACACAGCCAAGCCCAAACTCAGCCCAGAGCCTTGCTGAATTCCTAGCTCACCAGTACACTACCATGTCCCTGTGGTGCCTGGAACACTGGGCTCTGTCCTGACCTCGCCGTGGCTTCTCATCCTCTCAGCCCACTGCCATGGTCAGTGTCTGTGGCTCCTCTCTCAACAGCTCATCATCAGCCTGGAGGAAGGGTGACCAGCACCTGGCAGGCTCCTCATCCACCCCCAGCACCCCACTGTGCTCTGTGTCTGACAGGAGCTGTGTCCAGGAGGAACACCAGCTGCTCCCAGCCTCACTCCCTCCAGCATGTGGGGAGCACAGAGCAGTAAGCTGGGCTTTCTCCAGCAGGAAACAGCCACAGCCACAGCCACCTTCCCCAGCCTCAAGCTCCACTCAAACCCCAAACTCCCCTTCAGCACCTCCAAACCACCCACGGCTGCCATGGGGAAGATGCACAAAGGCACATTTGGGGTGATGCAGGAACCCACACCCCTCAGGGCAGGCAGGTGTCTGCTCTCACATCTCTCCTGCCTTGGTGAGCTGCACATCACAGCACCAGGCTCAGGCTGCAGAGATGGGGCGGCTGAACTTCAGACTCACACTGTCCAACTTCCCAGGGGCACTGGGGCTCTTGCCTCAGGCCTCACACCCCACCCCACATCTCATCACATCTCTCATTCAGTGTCAACACCCACCCCCTTGGCCTTCAGCCCATTGCTGTCCCCAGGGGAGAACTGCTGCCTCCCCACAGCAGAATCACAGAGCTGTAGGGGTGGGAAGGGCCCCCCAGAGCCCATGGGGTCCAACCCCCTGCCAAAGCAGGGTCCCTAGGACAGGGGCTGGGATCTCTGCAGAGAAGGAGACTCCACACCCCCTGGGCAGCCTGGCCCAGGGCTCCCTCACCCTCACCTTGGGCAACAAGTTCTTCCCCACATTGGGGCGCAACTCCCTGGGCTCCAACTTGAGCCCAGCACCCCTTGGCCTGTCCCCACAGACCCTGAGCAGAGGCTGCCCATGGCCCCCTGGCTCCCACCCTTCAGCTCTGGAGAACCATGGAGCAGGTCCCCCCTTAGTCTTCTTCTCTCCAGGCTGAACAGCCCCAGCTCCCTCAGCCTTTCCTCACAGGGGAGATGCTCCAGGCCCCTCAGCATCTCTGTGTCCCTCCTCTGGACTCTCTCCAGGAGATCCCTGGCTGGTTGATCCCAGGGAGCCCAAACTGGACACACACCCCATCCCCTCTAGAACCCTGAGCCATCCCTGGGCAGGCAGCTGATGGACATGCAATGCAGCCTGACATGGATGAGCTGAACCACAATGTACATGAACAGTCAGGCTCGTCAGAGCAGCCAGGCTCTCCCTACCTCCAGCACAGCAGAGAACAGCAAGGAAAGCCCAGCAACCCACGTGTGTGCAAAGCACTGCCTGCACGTGTCATTGCCCACCATCCCCACCAAGGTGTGGGAACAAGCCAGCAGCTGGGAACCCACCATAGGCTCAGGTCTCTGGCATCACAGCTGCACCCAGGAGAAGCAGCAAATGGGGAGCAGATACCCAGAGCCCCCTGTGAAGAGGATGGAACATCCTGTCCTGGAGAATAAACCCACCACACACAGTTCTTGGAAAGCAGAATTAAGGTTTCAGCTGGAGCCCTACTGCTCATGGGGGTGTGCAGAGGGAGGGGATAACCTGGGCAAAGCCATCCACAGACACATGCAAATAAACTCTGCAGCATTCCAAGCATTAAGCATCAGCTTCTCTTGATGTGTGTCGCCTGTGCAGCAGCTCCAGCCCCTCCTGCTCACAGCCCTTGTGCTCAGCAGTGTCTGGAGAGCGCTCCTTAATCGCTGACAGGAACGTGGATAAGGCAACACATCCAGGCAAAGCAAATTCTTGCCCCAAACTACAGTAGCACCCCTTCAGCAAAGAGCAGTGGGACCCAACTCCTCCATCCTGAGACCATCCCTCCACCTGTTTGCCAAGTGCATTGGAAATCCAGAGTCACCAGTCCTGGAGCAGGTCAGGGGGAACAAATCCCCCTCCTGCAAACACGTTGGCTCAGCCACAGGTAGCTCCCATGTCCCACACTCCCCCTGCCTCCTCTGATTTGAGAGCTACTGCCCCTTCTTCCAGCTGTGCTTCTGCTTTCCAGAGCCAGCCATTTCCCACCCAGGAAAGCAGACAACAAGGTCACTGTGCCACGGGCACCCCTGTCAGAACCCAGCGTGCCCTCATGTATACCTGGGGGCTCGATCATAAGGAGGCACCAAGCAAAACCACCCTGGCTAGAAGGGACTGACCGACCCCATCAGGAAGGAGAGGACAAGGGGAGAATCACAGAATCCCCAGGCTGGAAAAGCCCTTTAAGCCCATCAAGTGCAACCATTCCCATCCTGAGCTAAACCAGATCCCTGAGCACCTCATCTCCCCTCTGTTCAACACACCCAGGGCTGGGGACTCAGCCCCTCCCTGGGCAGCCTGGGCCACAGCCCCACAGCTCTGCCAGGGAAGAACTTGGCCCTCCCAGCTGAGCTGAGCCTGCCCTGGCCCAGCTTGAGCCCATTGCACCTCATCCCATCTCCTGTCACTTGGAGAAGACCAAACAGGGCTCATGTCACCAGGGCCAACAGGACAAGGACAAAGTGGCACCTGGAGCCCTGTACTACCACGTGAGGCTTCTGTGTTGCACAGGTTGGGATGAATCAGGGAGGGGAATCAGCTCTTGGGAAGGGCAGAGCCTGGCAGGACAAGGGGGCTGGAGTGAAGCTGGAGGAGGGAAGGGGGAGAGGAGACATTGGGGGGAAGTTCTGTGCAGAGAGAGTGGGGAGGGGCTGGCAGGGGCTGCCCAGAGAGGGGGTGGGTGCCCCGTCCCTGGGGGTGTTGAAGGCCAGGTTGGCTGGGGCCCTGGGCAACCTTGTGGAGCTCCAGGCCTGGAGGTTGGTGGCCCTGCCTGTGGCAGGGGGTTGGAGCTCTGGGATCCCTGGGGTCCCTTCCAACCCATGCCATTCTGTGATTCTGTGACAGTCCCTTCACCACACGTGCTCCATGCATCCCCGGACTGCCACGGCCCTGCCCCTGGCTCCTCGTGCTCCAGACCACACCAGGCCTGCCTGCTCAAGCAAATGTGTCCCTGGTGCCAGGCAGGAGCAGCCGTGGTGGGTAAGAGCCATCAGGAGCCTCAGAGAGGGGCTGTGGGGGGAGCGAGCAGCCTGTGTGTAAACGAGCCCGTAACGAGCTTGCAGTGCGTGTGCGGCCTGCGCAGCGTCATCACAATGGCACAGGCACTTTCCCGCCTCATTGCCTCCCAAATGGATTTTAAATATCATTCCGAGGACACAATTATTTAAAACGCTGAACTAAACACTCGCTAATGGGAAAGCGGCGTGTGGCCTGCAGCAGCCAGGCCTCATGGGGCCACTCTGCCCCTCTCACCCCCTTCCCGGCCCCACGCCCTGCCTGGGGCCGCAGGGAAGCATCTTCTTCCCTCCTGGAGACCAGGCAGGGTACCACCAGGTAACTGCACGGGGCCACCTCCATCACAGGCTCACAGAATCACAGGGGCTGGGAGGGACCCCCAGAGCCCATGGGGTCCAAGCCCCTGCCAAAGCAGGGTCCCTAGGAGAGGGGCTGGAATCTCTCCAGATAAGGAGACTCCACACCCCTCTGGGCAGCCTGGCCCAGGGCTCCCTCACTCTCACTGGGGAAAAGTTCTTCCCCATGTTTGTGTGGAACTCTCTGGGCTCCAACTTGAGCCCAGCGCCCCTTGGCCTGTCCCCACAGACACTGGGAAGAGGCTGCCCATGGCCCCCTGCAGCCCATGCTTAAGATATTTATAAACATTAATCAGGTCCTTCCTTGGTCTTCTTCTCTCCAGGCTGAACAGCCCCAGCTCCCTCAGCCTTTCCTCACAGGGGAGATGCTCCAGCCCCTTCAGCATCTCCAGAGCCTCCTCTGGAGTCTCTCCAGGAGATCCCTGGCTGCTTGAGCCCAGGGAGCCCAGAGCTGGACACAACCCTCCAGCTGGGGCCTGAGCAGGGCAGAGCAGAGGCAGAGGATCCCCTCCTGTCACCTGCTGCCCACACTCTTATGTGCACACTGCTTACATAAGAACAGGCTTTTTGTCCCTGTCCCTCTCTGTCCCCAGGCCCCAGAGAAGCACTCTGCCCTGCCCCAAGCTCTCAGCACTGGTGAGTCAGTCCCTGGGGCCCTCTTGTCCCTGGCTGCAGCTCCAACACAGGTGTCAAAAGCCCCTTACCAGGCAGCAGGTCCTCTGGTCTCCCCCCATGTTTGGCAGCTGGTAACACAGGGTCACACACCCCCTCAGAACAAAGATGCCTTCCCACCCCCATGGTTACACAGCCCTGGAAGTTACAGCTATCAAGGAAGACTTAGTTTTTCATTAATTAGCTTGTTAGCACCTCCCCTGCTGCACAGTCCTGAGCAGGGCAGGTGAAGGAACCAGCAGCACTGTTGGCTACATGCACGAGTCCAGAGCATGAAGACAGTTTATCTTCTTATTTGGTCTCTTTGCTTGCACCAGTCCTGGCTGAGGAGAACATAGATGGAGAACAGCTCCAAGGACACCACGTCCCCTCAGTCCCACCTCAGTGCTGGCAGTATCAGGGGTAACAGAGCCTCATACAGCAATAGGTGTGCTCACAGGGAGTGTCTGTCTGACCTTTGATCATCACCCACCTCCCATTCTCCACACAGGGATTCTGGGCTGCCAGGAAGTGCAGACACAGTGAGCTGTCTCAGATCAAACCAGAAAGGGGAAGGGACACACACCAGCACCATCCCCACACAGCAGCAGCTGAGCCCAGAGAGGATGAGAGCCCCTCAATGGAACCCTGGCTGCACTTCAAAGGTTCATATCTGAACAGCTTTGGCATCACCAGAGCCATCCATCACAGCTCATTTTCCTCTGAGTGCTGAACCATCCCTGCCTGAGCCATTTGGAACGGTGTCTAATGATGCACCGGAGCAGCCACCTGGCAGCACTGCTGCTGGGGACACAGCATCCCAGGGACAGCCACACACACAGGGACCAGCCTCCAAAACACTCTGCATCAGACCTGCACTGCTCCTCACAGAGCAGAGCGATGCTCTGAAGTCCCTGTTCCCTTACACAAAGGGACACAGCAGACACAGGGCACTGCTGATGTTTGTAGGAACAGTTTGGATCAGTTTGTCACACGATGGTGCCTTTGAGGGGTCTGAAGAGTGGAGCAAGGCAAAGGGGAAAGAAGGCTGCTTCCAGCTTGGTAAGAACAAGCCAGGTGATCCCAGGCACAGGGCCAGGGACACTCAACAGGGCAGTGCTGCCATGCTCAGCACTGAGAACTCACTGGAGACTTGCACAACCTAGAAAAGAGACTCACACAGAGAGGACAGCCCCCAGAAGGTGCCTGCGCAGGCTCTGAGTTCAGGTTGGCTCCTCACCGTAACCTGTGTGCTTCTCAGTGACCAAGGACTTGTGAGTCTGCTGGCTGGCACAGCCTGTGCCCTCCTCCCAGAGCAGCTTAATCCAGAGCTCACCTAATCCAACAGAGCATCTGTGTGCAAACAGGACATGGAGCCACCAGTCCCATCTGGAGGATCATAGAATCCCAGCCTGGTCCTGCCAGGCTCTGCCCTTCCCAAGAGCTGATTCCCCTCCTGTTCCTCGGGTCCCTTCAGGGACGGGCAGGCTGCAATGAGGTCCCCCCCAGAAGCAGCCTTCTCTTCTCCAGGCTGAGCCAGCCCAGCTCCCTCAGCCTCTCTCCACAGGGGAGCTGCTCCAGCCCTCTCAGCATCTCCGGGGCTCCTCTGAGCCCTCTCCAACAGCCCCACATCTTCCTTGTGTTGGGCCCCAGCTCTGGGCACAGGACTCCAGCTGAGGCCTCCCCAGGGCAGAGCAGAGAGGGACAATCTCCAGGGTGCTGAGGTGTGGAGCAGCCCTCATGAACACCAGCTCATGGTAAGCATGCAGAGTGACCTCTCTGAACAGAGACACTGCCTGGCACCCTGTGGGGTCACGCCAGCGCAGCTCACAGGGACGTGCTGCAGGGACACAAGCATCACAGCTCCTGTGCAGCAACAGATGAACCCACCCTGGCATGGGAAACACAGGAGAGACAACCTGGGCAGGTTCAGCACAGAGCTCACCCTTCCCAGAGCAAACACCACCTCCTGCCTCCCAGGCTGGATGCACCCAGCTCTGGGCTCCCTGGGCTCAAGCAGCCAGGGATCTCCTGGAGAGAGTCCAGAGGAGGCTCTGGAGATGCTGAAGGGGCTGGAGCATCTCCCCTGGGAGGAAAGGCTGAGGGAGCTGGGGCTGTTCAGCCTGGAGAGAAGCAGCCTGAGAGGGGATCTGCTCCCTGGTTCTCCAGAGCTGAAGGGTGGGAGCCAGGGGGCCATGGGCAGCCTCTGCTCAGGGTCTGTGGGGACAGGACAAGGGGCGCTGGGCTCAAGTTGGAGCCCAGGGAGTTCCCCCCCAATGTGGGGCAGAACTTGTTGCCCAAGGTGAGGGTGAGGGAGCCCTGGGCCAGGCTGCCCAGGGGGGTGTGGAGTCTCCTTCTCTGCAGAGATCCCAGCCCCTGTCCTAGGGACCCTGCTTTGGCAGGGGGTTGGACCCCAGGGGCTCTGGGGGCCCTTCCAACCACTGTGAGCCTGTGATGCATGCTGCAGGCTGCCTGCTGGGGGAAGCACAGGGAGGTATTAAGAGGGATACGAGGCAAGGCACCAAGTCCATCCTTCGGGCTGGGGTGGGGGAAGGAGGGTGCGCAGGATGCATAAGACGCAGCACTGGGGAATGAAGCGGCTCCAGCAGCGAAGCCTCGCTGCTTTCGGGCTCCCCGAGCCGCAGCCGCTGCGCTCCCGGCAGCATCACCCGCACCGCCCGCAGACGGGCCGAGACCCCCATCTCCAGGGCAGCGGCAGAACTGCACCCCAGCTCCCCAACCCTCTGCCCGGCAGCGCATCCCCAGGCTCGGGGGAGCGGAGCGCTGCTGGGATGGGGAAGGAACAGACACAGACAGAATCCCCAGGCTGGAAAAGCCCTTGAAGCCCATCAAGTGCAACCATTCCCATCCTGAGCTAAACCAGCTCCCTGAGCACCTCATCTCCCCTCTGTTCAACACCCCCAGGGCTGGGGACTCAGCCCCCTCCCTGGGCAGCCTGGGCCACAGCCCCACAGCTCTGCCAGGGAAGAACTTGGCCCTCCCAGCTGAGCTGAGCCTGCCCTGGCCCAGCTTGAGCCCAGTGCCCCTCCTGCCAGCTCCTGGCCCCTGGCTGAAGAGACCAGCGCCCACCTCTCTGCACCCTCCTGGCAGGGCAGGGCAGGGCAGGGCAGGGCAGGGGGGAGAAGGGCTCCCCTCAGCCTCCTCTGCTCCAGCCTCAACACCCCCAGCTCCCTCAGCCGCTCCTCAGAGGATTTGCCCTCCAGCCCCTTCCCCAGCCTGGTTGCCCTTCTCTGCACTCGCTCCAGGCCCTCCCTGTCCTTCTGATGCTGAGGAGCCCAGAACTGGGCCCAGCACTCCAGCTGCAGCCTCCCCAGTGCCCAGCCCAGGGGCACAATCCCCTCCCCAGACCTCCTGGCCACACTCTTGCTGACACAAGCCAGGATGCCCTTGGCCTTCCTGGCCCCTGGGCACACTGCTGCCTCGTGGTCAGCCTGCAGACACCCAACACCCCCAGGTCCTTCTCTGCCTGACAGCTCTCCAGACAGTCTCCCCCAGCCTGTAGCACTGCAGGGGGTTGTTGTGTCCCATGGGCAGCACTCTACCCTTGGCCTGGTTGAACCTCATCCCGTGGGGCTCAGCCCATGGCTCCAGCCTGTTCAGGTCCCTCTGAAGAGCCTCCCCACCCCCAGGCAGATCAACACCTCCTCCCAGCTCAGTGTCACCTGCAAACTGACTGAGGGAACATCCAATCCCCTCACTCCAGCACTGTTCAGGGTTTGTGGTGGGGTTTCTTGTGGGGGTTGTTGGGGTTTTCTAGGAGACTGGGGGTTTTATGGTTTATTTTTAAAAAACCCTCCAAAATATTCTTTTAGAGCCCAGGTACAGGTGACAGACATCCTGACCTTGGAGCAGTTGTCCCATCCAGCTGCTGTTTAGCAGCTTTTTTAACCCAGAACTGAAGGAGGAAATTGCTTTTCTGAATAAACTTTTCCCTATTTGATGGAGGTTATTAGGAGCAGCTGGTGTTTCTGGCTCTGCCACCCCAAGATTTCTTATTGCTGTTCTCCACATGTAGAATTGTGTATTCATTTCTCCACTGCCCACAGGTGCTTTTAGCCTCCTTGTACCCACAGCCAGCAAGAGTGTTCTATCTACCATCCACACCACATTGGTTACTCCACCTCCAGCATCCCACCTGCAGCCTCCTGAGCCAGGTCTGATTCTCCACCCAGCTTTGAGTTCCCACCAGCAACAGGTCCCAACTCCAGTAAACACCTGAAAAGGCTTTGGGAAGCTCAAGCCCTGCACTTCTCTGCCCACACCTTCTTGACATGGATTTGTCAGCCAGTTTCCTTTCATTCCCCTCCTTTGCAGCGTGCTGCCCTTGACAAGAGTTGGGCATCTGCTCATCACGCTCCTGGAGAGGATGAGTCCTTAACAGCCCGGTGAGGGGCTGCAGTGGGGCAGCACCGCAGGGGCTCATCCCAGAGGGTCCTACCAGGAGCTGCGGGATATTTAGGTACCTCAGGCACTTCTCCAGCGAGCATCCCCCTTCCAACGCCCCCCACCCCCGGCGAGCATCCCCCTTCCAACGCCCCCCAGCCCCGCTGAGGCGCCCCTGGAACTCCCTTCCCAATGAGGGAGCGAAGGAGAGGGAGAGAATCCATCCCTGGGGAAGCCGCGGAGGCTCCGCAGCGGCGCCGGGTCCCGGCTGGGCGCTCCAGGAGCGGGTTCCCCCATCCCACCCAAGCCCGGACCAGCGGCTGTCGGACGCTCCCCCCTCCCGAGGAGCCGCACGCTGCTCCCCGCCCGCGCCCGCTCCCGCAGCATCCCTCCGGCCGGGGCATCCCGCGGGCAGCGCCCGCTCCGCACCGAGTCAGCGGCAGGCGGGACCGGAGCGACATCCGCAGCCCGCTCCGCACCCGCGGAAGCCTCTGGCCCAGCTCCGCGACCCCACCGCTCCCCCCCGGCCCAGCATCCATCCCCTCAGCCCGGCTCTGGGGCCGGGCCAGCTGCCCCGGGCGGAGCAGCGCTCCCCGGGACACAGCATCCCGGGACCAGCCCGGCACCCCGGTACCGGGCGCCCCAAAGCCCAGGAGCCCATCACCCCCCCCCCCCCCCCGGCGCAGCGACAGAGGGGCGCGGGCAGTGCAGCAGGCAAGGCTTTACTGGGGAAGGGGGCTTCGGGGGAGCGGTCACTTGGAGCTGGTGTACTTGGTGACGGCCTTGGTGCCCTCGGACACGGCGTGCTTGGCCAGCTCCCCGGGCAGCAGCAGCCGCACGGCCGTCTGCACCTCGCGGCTGGTGATGGTGCAGCGCTGGGTGTACTGGGCCAGGCGCGACGCCTCGGCCGCCAGCCGCTCGAACAGGTCGTTGACGAAGGAGTTCATGATGCTCATGGCCTTGGAGGAGATGCCGGTGTCCGGGTGCACCTGCCCGAAGGGAACCAGGCACCGGCTCACACCCCGGAGGGAGGGGAGCCCCCTTCCCCAGCCCAGACTGGGCATCCCAACCCCCAAGGGCCCCACACCTGCCACCCCAGGGTCTGCAGGGGGGGCGCAGAGAGGCCCCGTGGAGCTTTGGGACTGGCCAGCAGCACCCCCAGCACGAGCAGCCTGCGAGGGCTGGGGAAGGCTGCATATTGCCAGCCCTGTGTGCAGCCTCCTGCAGGTGCCTGAGGCCTGAACAGCCCACAGACACCTCTCAGAATAGTTCCTACACCTCCCAACCGGTTACCAGGAGGAGCCACACTTGCTCCCCCAGCAATTCTCACCCTCAATCGCTGCCTTAAGCAAAGCCACGCACTAGAGCACATTCTCCCCAGGAAACCCTCTCTGATCTAGGGCCATCTCTTGCCTCCTGCCCCAAAGACACCCCCCTCCCCCTAGTGAGGCTCAGCTGGGGCTCTCCCACTCCTGCTCTTTCTTTGCATCTCACTAAAAGCAGGCTTTCCTCCTTAGTGAGGTTAACATGCAATGGGCAGGAGCAGCCACACACAAAGCACTCACCTGCTTCAGCACCTTGTAGATATAGACTGAGTAGGTCTCCTTCCTCTTCGGCTTCCTCTTCAGCTTCCTATCCCCAGAGCTGGGGCTGTGCCCACGCTTCTTCCCAGCCTCTGTGCTCATCTCAACCCCAGCAGAGCTCTGGCAGAGCAGGCAGCAGGTGCTGTGAGGATGGTTATATAGCAAAGGCAGCAGGACCTCACCTCCCTCAGGTGCAGCCCAAGGAGCAGCACCAACACACATCTGCTGATGATGACCAAGGTGAAGGCAGCTGCCCTGGGAAGGGCTTGGAAGCGACTGGTCCAGTTAAACCTCCAGACCTGAGAGAAAGGTTTGGGTACTGGGCACTGGGGAGGCTGCAGCTGGAGTGCTGGGCCCAGTTCTGGGCTCCTCAGCATCAGAAGGACAGGGAGGGCCTGGAGCGAGTGCAGAGAAGGGCAACCAGGCTGGGGAAGGGGCTGGAGGGCAAATCCTCTGAGGAGCGGCTGAGGGAGCTGGGGGTGTTGAGGCTGGAGCAGAGGAGGCTGAGGGGAGCCCTTCTCCCCCCTGCCCTGCCCTGCCCTGCCAGGAGGGTGCAGAGAGGTGGGCGCTGGTCTCTTCAGCCAGGGGCCAGGAGCTGGCAGGAGGGGCACTGGGCTCAAGCTGGGCCAGGGCAGGCTCAGCTCAGCTGGGAGGGCCAAGTTCTTCCCTGGCAGAGCTGTGGGGCTGTGGCCCAGGCTGCCCAGGGAGGGGGCTGAGTCCCCAGCCCTGGGGCTGTTGAACAGAGGGGAGATGAGGTGCTCAGGGATCTGGTTTAGCTCAGGATGGGAATGGTTGCACTTGATGGGCTTAAAGGGCTTTTCCAGCCTGGGGATTCTGTCTGTGATGTGGGCCGAGAGCTGGGCCAGGGCAGTGACCTGTGCCAGAGAAGTGCTGTTCCTGTATCCGTAGGGTCTATTTGTGATGGAGAGCTCCTGCTCTGGTGGGAGGGTGTAAATTGGGGTGCTTGAGGCAGTGCTTCCAGATGAAACGTGTGTAATCAGTTCCATGCTGTGGCACAGCCAGTGCAGCCAGTGGAGATCTGGGAGCCAGAGGGGGTGTTGGTCCAGTGGCTAACAGCAGCCTTGTGAAGGGCCCAGCAGCCAGTACTCCTCCCATCTCAGCCAGCCTCCCCCCCACCACCTTGGCAGTCCTGCCTGCTACCCCCTCAGACCCTGGAAGGACAGAAGGGGAGCAGTGGGAGGGGAAGGCTAGGATCCCCAGTGTGCATTGCTTCCACCTTGGACAGTAGTGCCCACGCCAGTGATGGGAGTTACAGTGCAGGACTGAAGCTCAGCCAGGAAGAAAGATGTGCAGCAGCAGAGAGGAGAAGGGAAAACAGGGGAAAGTCAGTCCTGCATAGGAAAGGGAACCCTTCTCTGAGCAGGTACCCACGGGGTTACTTCCTAAATGGGCAGTATGTACCCACTGGGGAGGGGATGGGGGAGCTGTGCTGCCCTGCACCCTCTCCCGCTCACACATCAAACTGGCAGATCTCCCCTTCCATGGGCTGAGTTTTGGGGACCTGCTCATCAGCCACTCTGCCCCTGCTTGTGCAGCTGATGGTGCTTCAGTCCCCCAGCTGAGTTCTGTCCCCAGGGGAAGGATCCCTCCCCCCAGTGCAAATAGAGGCCACAGTGACCAACAGGGCCTGTGAGTCATGGAAGAGCCTCTTGTGCCCAAGAACCTGTGTCAGTGACGGGCTGGGACGGTCACGGCCCCTTTGTGAAGGGGAACAGGCTCAGGCATTGAGGATACCGGGCAGTGGGACCCTCCTGGGAGCCAAATTGGGGCATCCTGTGGTACCAATGTCAAGACTTAAGGGCACTCATACTGGGAGTGAGGAGCAGGTGTCTGATCTGTAGAGGCCTGACAAGGAACGGGCAGGGCTTCTGATGTACATCCCACCCACCTCCTGGTTTACAGAGCTGCACGGAGCCAGGATGGATAAAGTGCAGTCTGGGAAGAAGGGGGATGGGGGGAGCTGCTTTAAGATCTGGTCACACTTATTACCTGACTCTGGTGTCACTGGGGTGCAGGGCAAGGCCATCAATTAGAGCTTTCTTTCCTTTATTCCATGTTGGGTCTGTTCTGCCTGTGATGCTGGTTGTGGAATGATCTCTCCCTGCCCTTATCTCCACTCCTGAGCCTCTCAGGATCTGTTTTCTCTCCTGTCCAACTGAGAAGGGCAGTGACAGAGCAGCTTTGGTGGGCGTCTGGCCCCCAGTCAGGACCAAACCCCCACGTTTAGTTTGAAGGAATCACAGAACTGTAGGGGTGGGAAGGGCCCCCCAGAGCCCCTGGGGTCCAACCCCCTGCCAAAGCAGGGTCCCTAGGACAGGGGCTGGGATCTCTGCAGAGAAGGAGACTCCACACCCCCCTGGGCAGCCTGGCCCAGGGCTCCCTCACCCTCACCTTGGGCAACAAGTTCTTCCCCACATTGGGGCGCAACTCCCTGGGCTCCAACTTGAGCCCAGCGCCCCTTGGCCTGTCCCCACAGACCCTGAGCAGAGGCTGCCCATGGCCCCCTGGCTCCCACCCTTCAGCTCTGGAGAACCAGGGAGCAGATCCCCTCTCAGGCTGCTTCTCTCCAGGCTCAACAGCCCCAGCTCCCTCAGCCTTTCCTCCCAGGGGAGATGCTCCAGGCCCTTCAGCATTTCCCTGTCCCTCCTCTGGACTCTCTCCAGGAGATCCCTGGCTGCTTGAGCCCAGGGAGCCCAGAGCTGGACACAACCCTCCAGCTGGGGCCTGAGCAGGGCAGAGCAGAGGGGGAGGATCCCCTCCTGTCACCTGCTGCCCACACTCCTCCTGATGCCCCCCAGAAGCCCTTTGGTGGGCAGGGATCGGGCCTGGTCACCCTGTGTTAGGCCCAGGCAGCTGCTTTACAGAGGCCCTGTCCTTGCTCAGTACAGTCACGCTCCCAGAGCTGGGGCAGTGCCACCTGCCTGGCACGTGTTGGAGGCTGTTTATTCTGGAAGCTGTGCTGGGCCTGACTCATCCTTGTGTTATTTTTACAGCAGGTGGATCGGCTCAGCACAAGGCCAAGGGAATCCCACATTCCCATACCTGGGGACTATGAGGAGGGTTCCCTGGACCAGGAAAGCCCTGAGCCCCAGGGTCAGAGGGGCTGCTTGTGGGCTGCATGGGGAGCTCTCAGGCCAAGTATGTCTTTCAGTCCTGGCTGCTTTGGTTTGGGAGCTATTGCTGGACCTTTAGTGTGTTCATAACTGAAAGCATGTGGAGCCAAGGAAAATCCCTAGGGAACTATGAGGAGGGTTCCCTGGAAAAGGAAAGCCCTGAGCTTGATGGAGGGGCCTGCCCTGGATGCAGGACCTGCCCTTTCTGGCTGTGGCTGTGTTGGAGCAGGACACACTTTCAGGCTGAAAGGGAGATTTGCCTTTCCCAGCAACAACCATCCCAGCAGCTGAGGTCCAAGTCTCATAATTTATCTATGTATCATTTTGCTTTGCTGCATGGCCAGAAAAGCCTGAGCTGAAACAACCCAGACCACCAGGAAGCAGCTGGGAGCCAGGATTTTTTACCTTTTCCCTTAATACCTTTTGATTGTTTTTAAAATACACAAAACATTCTCTGCTGTATGTTTGTTAATTGGCCTCTTCTCCCTAATAGCCAGTGCCAGGAGGTTCAGGTTGTGCCTGGGGAGGCTCAGATTGGCTGTTAGGAAAAGTTTCTCCCCCAAAAGTAGGGTGAAGCATTGGCACAGGCTGCCCAGGGAGATGGAGGAGTTGTTGTCTGTGAGGCTGTTCAAACAATGGGTAGAGGTGGTGCTTCAGGAGGGGGTTTAGACATTACAGTGGTGGAGGGCTGGCAGTTGGAGTGGATCTTAAAGGTCTTTTCCAACCTTGATGATGAGTCTATGATTCTATTTTAGTCACGATTCTGTGGCACAGGGTGAGATTCACTCACTAAACTTCCTAAAAACGTGTTCTTAACAAAAATAAATATGAAACCAACTTGAGTTGCCTGGTGTTTCTGAGTAAAACCTGCAAGGAACAGCTAAGTCACAGCCCAAACAAGCACGGTGGCTTGCTCCCCCTTCTGTCGCTGCCTGGGAAGCCCAGCTCAGGACCAGCAGAGGTTTGTTCCCAGCCCCGAGGATCCCACTCACTGCTCTGTACTCCCAGAGCTCAGTATTGTGTCCCACAGGCTCTGGTTGTAGTGTGGGCAGTACTGGAGACCCCAACGTTCACCCCAGAAGATGGGGCTCTGCCTCAGCCCCAACTGCTTCACCCCAGCACGTCCCAGTAACCACAACAGCTCAGGAGACCAGGCAAGGCTGTTCTTGTTCTTCCCTCTTTATTGACTGTTGGGTTCTCAGGCAGATCTGTTAATTACACTGTTAAATAATAGTTAAAAACAAACCAAGGCCAGAGGAGTTTGAAGTGAAGTATCTAAACTGAAGCAGAAATTGGGGAGGAAGAGGCAGGAGAAGCTGGGCTGGGGTCTCTGCTTCTGCATGGCTGCAGCTCAGACACCCCCCCACTGCTGTGACCCCAGACCCTGAGGTCTGGCTCAGGTGGGGCAGCAGCTGCCCCAACGCAGCCAGGTGGGGAGAGAAGAGATCTGTCCAGAGGCAGAGGTGCAAGGCAAGTCAGGGGAAGCAGCGTCCTACAGCCACGGGAGAGCAGCAGAGTCCCACTCCGGCGCCGGCGTCGCCGCGGCCACTGTCACTCTGCACGGGCAGCTCAGGCGTTGTGGGTCTTCCTGGTGAGCTGCAGATCCTCATCCACCAGCTTGGACTTGAGATGCTCCTTGTAGGCAAGGATGTCGCCCTGCCACTTGGTGATTGTCTGCTTCTCACAGACCCAGATCTCCTGTGCCACCTGGAAGGAGCACAGGTGGAACAGAGTGTAGAGCACAGCTCTCTGTACAGCCACAGCCTGCACAGCTGGAACAGAGTGTGGAGCACAGCTCTCTGTACAGCCACAGCCTGCACAGCTGGAGCAGAGTGTAGAGCACAGCTCTCTGTACAGCCACAGCCTGCACAGCTGGAGCAGAATGTGGAGCACAGCTCTCTGTACAGCCACAGCCTGCACAGCTGGAGCAGAGTGTAGAGCACAGCTCTCTGTACAGCCACAGCCTGCACAGCTGGAGCAGAGTGTAGAGCACAGCTCTCTGTACAGCCACAGCCTGCACAGCTGGAGCAGAGTGTGGAGCACAGCTCTCTGTACAGCCACAGCCTGCACAGGTGGAACAGAGTGTGGAGCACAGCTCTCTGTACAGCCACAGCCTGCACAGGTGGAACACAGTGTAGAGCACAGCTCTCTGTACAGCCACAGCCTGCACAGCTGGAGCAGAGTGTGGAGCACAGCTCTCTGTACAGCCACAGCCTGCACAGCTGGAGCAGAGTGTAGAGCACAGCTCTCTGTACAGCCACAGCCTGCACAGCCGGAGCAGAGTGTAGAGCACAGCTCTCTGTACAGCCACAGCCTGCACAGCTGGAGCAGAGTGTGGAGCACAGCTCTCTGTACAGCCACAGCCTGCACAGCTGGAGCAGAGTGTGGAGCACAGCTCTCTGTACAGCCACAGCCTGCACAGGTGGAGCAGAGTGTGGAGCACAGCTCTCTGTACAGCCACAGCCTGCACAGCTGGAGCAGAATGTAGAGCACAGCTCTCTGTACAGCCACTGCCTGCACAGGTGGAACACAGTGTAGAGCACAGCTCTCTGTACAGCCACAGCCTGCACAGGTGGAACACAGTGTAGAGCACAGCTCTCTGTACAGCCACAGCCTGAAGCCTGCTGAGAAGAGTTGAGTAACCTTCACACTTTCATTTCATGCTAAACTGGGGGAGGAAGATGTAGGTCTTCACCTGAACTGAACCTTCAGCTCAGCAGAACCAGTAGTTCTTAACCTGAATTACTGGGATGTCACTGCCAGAGACAAACAGCTGCTGGGAAACACCTCCCCTGTCACCTTCTGCTTAATCTACATGGGATTTTAGAGCTGCAGTTCCCTGTCCCCTCAACATTTCTTTGTTCATGGAGCAAAGGAAAGCCTTTCCTGCTGAACTGGGGGAGGAGGAAGTAGTTCTTCATCTGAACTGGATCTTAAGCTCAGTAGATCCAGTAGTTCTTAACCTGAACTACCTGGATATGGCTCACTGAAAATGCAATCAATGCCCAAAGGTGCAGATGAAGCTGGTAAGCAGCACCTGACATTGGTGTGAGCGTGATGCCACCTCCTTCACCGGGGCAGAGCAAGTGCTAACAAGCACAGAACATGCCAGAACAACTCCAGCATGACCTCAGAAAGAGACAGCTGAGGCCTCCTCAGCGTGCTGGGCCTCCCACTTAACTCACTCTTCCTTCCCAGGGTTCTGTTTGCTGTTTGGCTTTCCAGTACCCGGTGTTCTCCTGAGGGGCTCAGCAGCTCAGCACATGAACACGGGAAGGGAATCCCAGCCAGTGGTGTCTTCTCTGACAAATCTGGCTGGGCTGAGGTGAAGACACCTTGTTTTAACCCCCTGGAAAGTGCTCTGGCAGCTTCCCTGCCCGTTCTACCTGCTGGATGAGCCTGAAGTCGTGGCTGACGAGCATCATCCCCCCTTCGAAGTCGTTGATGGCGTCTGCCAGCGCGTCGATGGTCTCGATGTCCAGGTGGTTGGTGGGCTCGTCCAGGAACAGCATGTGGGGGTTCTGCCAGGCCAGCCAGGCGAAGCACACGCGGCACTTCTGCCCGTCAGACAGGTTCCTGATGGGGCTCACCTGGCAAACACACACAGGCTCAGGCTGGCTGCCACCCTGACCGCACAACACAGGCGGCCAGCAGCTCCGTGGCCCAAGAGGACGACGTTCAGGCACTCTTACACCTAAACTAGGCTTCTCCCACCAGAACAAGGCGACTCCAGGAGCTCCTGAAGAAGGGAGCATCCATAGCAAGACCCAGCTTAAGGTCCCAAAGGATAGTCAGTCGAGGTCTGGGGAGTCCCTGACACAACCATCAACCTCTACTCTCAGCTTCTGGAGTGGCAAATGGGGAGCAACAATGTGAACCGCAGTGATGAGGACAACTCTGGTCACACACGTCCCATGACATACAGGAACAGATGTTCAGACCTGGAGCACCACAGGTGATCCCACCCCCCCTCTTGCTGGAGCCCAGTGGTCCCTGCTCCCAGTTGAGAAGGTCTTAAAGCACCTCTGCCTGTAATTCATCTCAGAAAGAAGAGATGAGCAGGCTAGTTCTAGTTACAATGACAGTGTGCTCCAGTCCAGCACTGTGCTGCAACCCCACCTGGGTGCTGAGGGAGTCACCCATTCCAAGGGAACACCCTAAGAGCCATGAGGAGGTTTTTCCCCCCCCCCTCTTGTTTCAAAGGCAGAAGATGCAGAAGCATTTTGATGCTGTGCTGTGCCCTGCTGCAGACTGCAGCACGCTGCCAGACACCAGCAGAGCAACAAGAAATGCACCAGCTCAAACTGCCTCATGAGCAAAGGATCCCTCAGCAGCTCTCACCCACCTGCTGCTTCCCTGTCAGGCCGTATCTGCCGATGATCTTCCTCATCTCCTCCTTCTCCTTGATCTCTGGGTAGCATTTCAGCATGTACTCCAGGGGTGAGAGGTCTAAGTCCAGCTGCTCTTGCAGGTGCTGGCAGAGAAGAGAAGTCAGCTGCAGGCTCTGCAGGCCACCCACTGCATGGCCAAAAGTACTTTCCCCCCCCTTACACCCCTCTGGTACCAGCTGAACAGGAGAGCCAAGCACCCCACTGTGGGGGACTTGTTAGGGGAGGAGAGCTAAGAACAGCCAATGTGGTGAGCTATTAGGGAAGGAGTCTCTGTTTCAGAGCAGCAGGGCTGTCCACCACCCAGCACAAGGCAAGCATCCCTCCCATAAACAGGCAAGAGCCAGAGGACCACAGCCAGCCTCTCCTCAGGGCGAGAACATCTGCTAGAGCCCCTTCAGCCACAGGATCGGATCCTTTCCCCATCTCCAGGCTCAGAAGGGCAGCAGGGAGAGGGGGGGGGCTCAGGAGCAGAACTAGAGGGGCGAGGTTTGTCCCTCCTGAGAGCGTTCCCCTCAGCAGCTCAGCCCCTGGGGCTGCTCTGGGCAGTACCTGGTGGTATCTGCCGATCTTCACGTGCGAGTGCTTGCGGATCATCCCGTCCGTGGGCAGCAGCTGGAAAGGGAAGACACAGGAGTTTCACCAGGGAATCCCTCCCCTTGCTGGACACCAGACATGCAGAGCCCAGCCAGGCTGCTCTGGCACAGAGCAGGCAGCCTGAGCAGGCATGAGGAGAGAAAACAATCCTACACTGCAGTGAGGCTGTAGGAGACCCAAGGCACGATTGGGGTGCTCTGGCAAGTCAGAGCAGCTTCACTGGAGACTCCCCAAAGAATCAAGGTCCAGAGCAGAGCAGAGCAGGCAGGGAGCATACCTCTCCTGTGAGCAGCTTCAGCAGCGTTGACTTTCCAGCTCCGTTGGGCCCAACGAGGGCGACACGTGTGTCCAGGTCAATCCCAAACTCCAGGTTGTTATAGATCCATGGCTGCAAACCACAAGCATCAGAACAGATGCTGAGCCTTCCCACTGCTGCCCAGTGCCTCTGGCTGCACCTGCCCTGCTCTGTCCTCAGCAGACTCAACATTAACACTGCCAAGACACGTGTGATCCACTGCAGGTGGATCTGGAAGCTCAGCCAACAGCCTCACTCCCCAAACAGGCAGGGACAGGAGTAGTCACCACCCAATGCACTCACACTCCCCATACTCACCCCATCCTTGGTGTACTTGAAGCTGACGTTCTGCACCATGATGACTGGAGGTGGGATCTTCCCACAGGGTGGGAAATAGAACGACAAAGTCTGTTGACACAGAAAATTCACTTGTTAAGACACCCCAGAGCACAGGACAAGCCAGTGATGTGGTATAAACATGCCTGTACCATGGTCAACACCATCTGCAGACCAAGGCACCAGACTGGGACTGTTAGGAGGCCCTCCAGCAACACACTCACTGATCTATTTGGATTAACTGCTTGCAAGCTCATCTGCTGGCTCAGGAGTCCCTGTTTCCTTCTCCTTTAAGCACACAGGAATGGCTCTGAGCATCCTCCCCCACCCTTAGACACACATCTCTGACTTGCATGCAAACCAGCCTTACTGATGTGACAAAGCCCCTTCTCTCCCCTGGGAAGTCACTCCTCCTCTTTCCACTCTTCAGCATCCTCATCCTTGGCATCAGGAAGGATGTCACGTCCCTCCTGCCAGGGCTGTCAGCCACTCCTGCTGCCAGCTAAAGACCACTCTACTCATCTCACCCATGTTTCCAGCGCTGATCTCTAGCTGCAGGTACCTTATCATTGACGACTCTCTCTGTCAAGCCAGAAGCCATCATCTTCTGCAGGGTCTTCTCCTTGCTCTGAGCTTGCCTGGCCAGCTTGGCGCTGCCGTGCCCGAACCGCGCGATGTAATTCTGCAGCCAAGCAGAGCGTCAGCCCCCAGCAGCCAGGCTGGGGGGGGGTGCAGGGCTGCCCCCTGCACAGGCAGGGAGCTGCTCATGCAGCCCAGGCAGGTACCTTCATGTGGGCGATCTGGTCTTGCTCCCAGTGGAATCTCTTCATCTGATTCTCCTCCAGCTCCAGGCGGGTCTTCACGTACTGGTCGTAGTTGCCCTGGGAGGGGAGCGCAGAGCCTCAGGCACAGCCTCAGCACAGCCCCTCTGGTGTGGGAGCTGCGTGGGGCAGCCTGTACTCACGGTGTAGTACTTCAGCTTGCGGTTGTGCATGTGGATGATGTTGGTGCAGACGCCGTTCAGGAAGTCTTGGGAGTGGGAGATCAGCACCAGGATCCGCTTGAACCTGGGGCAACGAGGGAGTTGTGAGGATCTAAGCTGGGGGAGAGCTCTGGCTCGTTGGTCCTGATGGGAACTGATGCCACAGCTCCACTGCACGCCCTCCCAGAAGGCTCAACCTTTGCTGCTCCCCCCTGGGTGCAGAGTCCTGTGTCTAGATGCGGGTTTGGAGTGGAGCCCAGTGCTCCTGAAGTGACTGACTAAACCCAAAGAGGGGAAATGGCTTTCCTAAAACATCTGTCCTGTAAAGCAAGACTTAACTGACAAAGCTGATGGGAAAAGCTCTGGAAATGGAAAGCCTTTCTCACAGTACAGTCCTTTCAAGGCACCAGCCAGATGCTCTGAGCTTTGTAACTATTCCTCAGCTTTTTGCCTTAATGCTTGAGCTTTGTTTATAAAAACCAGACCCCTGGCCTAACAGAGCAAAAGCAGACTGAAACCAGACCCCTGACCCAACAGGACGAGAGCAAACTGCCCCTCTGAGGCACTACCCTTCTGAGCAAGCAGAGGAACAGTGTGAAGAAGGAAGAGCTGGAGGCCTGGAAAGCTCACACTGCTGATAGAGCCCAGGGCTGCTCCTTGGCTTTTGAGGAGGCAGCTTTACCCAGAGAGCAGAAACCAGCCTTCTTCCTTCTCCAGGAAAGGAGAGACAGGGGTTGTCTTGATTTCCTTAGCCTTGCACCAGGAACCCCGCTGCAGGCACGGGCAGCACAAGAAGGGATCACTGGCGCTGCAGTCTAGTTACTAGCCACCAACTGGACAGTTCCTCCTGCAGTGTTTGCTCACAAGATGCTCCAGCAGGAAAGCACCATCCACCCTGGAAGCAGCAACCTCCCCCCTGCTTACGTTTTCAGCTCTTCCTCCAGCCACACGCAGGCGTCCAGGTCCAGGTGGTTTGTGGGCTCATCCAGCAGCAGCATGAAAGGCCGAATGAAGAGAGCTCTGGAAGGACAGGGAGGACAGCACAGGGTGAGTGCAGGGGACCCAAAGCCTCCCAGCTCTGCTCAGAGCTGCCTGAGTGGCTCTGCAGAGCCAGGAGCAGGCAGGCATGCTCCCAGGAGGCAGCAGGCAGCCTGCCACTCACCTGGCAAGAGCCACCCTCATCCTCCAGCCACCACTGAAGTCCTTCAGCTTCTTCCTCTGCATGGCTGGGGTGAAGCCCAGCCCGTGCAGGATGCGTGAGGCTCGTGCTTCTGCCTTGTCAGCATCCAGCTCCTCCAGGCGCTCGTACAGCTCCAGGAGCTTCTCACACTCCGCTGCAACACAGCCTGCCTGTCAGCACTGCCACCAGCAACGGGCTCTCAGCCTCACCTCCACCCAGCTGGGACAGCTCACAGGCCATCTGCTTCCCCACGACTCAGCCCCCTCCACTCCCAAGCCTGAGACACTTCTTAAGGAGCTGCCTGGGATGATTTCACCCAAACTGGTGTAACCCCACAGGATCTCCAACTGGCACAGGGCAGCTGGGGGAAACAGAGTCACAGGGCTGGAACAGCCCTTGAAGCCCATCAAGTGCAACCATTCCCATCCTGAGCTAAACCAGATCCCTGAGCACCTCATCTCCCCTCTGTTCAACACCCCCAGGGCTGGGGACTCAGCCCCCTCCCTGGGCAGCCTGGGCCACAGCCCCACAGCTCTGCCAGGGAAGAACTTGGCCCTCCCAGCTGAGCTGAGCCTGCCCTGGCCCAGCTTGAGCCCATTGCCCCTCCTGCCAGCTCCTGGCCCCTGGCTGAAGAGACCAGCGCCCACCTCTCTGCACCCTCCTGGCAGGGCAGGGCAGGGCAGGGCAGGGGGGAGAAGGGCTCCCCTCAGCCTCCTCTGCTCCAGCCTCAACACCCCCAGCTCCCTCAGCCGCTCCTCAGAGGATTTGCCCTCCAGCCCCTTCCCCAGCCTGGTTGCCCTTCTCTGCACTCGCTCCAGGCCCTCCCTGTCCTTCTGATGCTGAGGAGCCCAGAACTGGGCCCAGCACTCCAGCTGCAGCCTCCCCAGTGCCCAGCCCAGGGGCACAATCCCCTCCCCAGACCTCCTGGCCACACTCTTGCTGACACAAGCCAGGATGCCCTTGGCCTTCCTGGCCCCTGGGCACACTGCTGCCTCCTGGTCAGCCTGCAGACACCCAACACCCCCAGGTCCTTCTCTGCCTGACAGCTCTCCAGACAGTCTTCCCCAGCCTGTAGCACTGCAGGGGGTTGTTGTGTCCCATGGGCAGCTCTCTGCCCTTGGCCTGGTTCAACCTCATCCCCTTGGGCTCAGCCCATGGCTCCAGCCTGTTCAGGTCCCTCTGAAGAGCCTCCCCACCCTCAGGCAGATCAACACCTCCTCCCAGCTCAGTGTCACCTGCAAACCCACTGAGGGAACATCCAATCCCCTCACCCAGGTCATGGATAATGATGTTGAACCCAGGACTGTGCCCTGGGGGATGCCACTTGTGAGCAGGTACCGTAAGGTGTGAGAACTCCGCCAAGAGCCCAGGAAAGAGCTGGGGAGGGGAAGGGAGGAGACTGAGCAGCTTTACCATCCTCATGAGCCAGACGTTCTGCCTCTCGTTCCAACATGGCCCTCTCTGTGTCCACCTCCATCACACACTGCAGGGGGGTCTTGTCACTGGGGGGCATCTCCCTGGTCAGGTGGTAGATGTCGATGTGCTCTGGGATGGGCACCTCTCGCTTCCCGATGGCTGAGAGCAGCATGGACTTCCCTGTGTGCAGACACACACCCCACAGTGAACTGCTGGAGTCAGAGAAAGGCATGCAGCCACATCCCACCGCTTCCCTCCTTTTCCAACCCCAGGAAAGCTTTGGGAATGCCTTGCCCAGGAGGCCAGAAGAAGCAGAGAGACAGCAGAGCCTGCTGCCTCACTGCCCCAGGGACAGGGCTGAGGCATGAGAGCTCTCTGGGAGCCTCTGCAGTTCCCTAGCCCAGATTTAGGGACCTTTCTCTCTGCTGTGTACTTCCTGCTGTCTAACCAGGTCTGGTAGCTGTTGCCAGGACCCCAGACTCCAGACCTCTCACACAGAGGGAAGTCATGCACTCCTCACTGGGGAGCCCAAGTGTTTTCCTGGAGGTTAAACCAGCTGCTCACTCTTACTGGCTCTTCTTCACACCCATATCCTGCACCTCTCCACGTGCAGCACTGCCTTCTCCACGGCTGTTTTCCCACTCAAGCCATTCCACCTCACCCAGCTCTCCACAGAAACAAGTGCAAATCACAGGATCCCAGCCTGGTCTGGGCTGGAAGGGACCCCAAGGGTCCCAGAGCTCCAACCCCCTGCCACAGGCAGGGCCACCAACCTCCAGGCCTGGAGCTCCACAAGGTTGCCCAGGGCCCCAGCCAACCTGGCCTTCAACACCCCCAGGGACGGGGCACCCACCCCCTCTCTGGGCAGCCCCTGCCAGCCCCTCCCCACTCTCTCTGCACAGAACTTCCCCCCAAGGTCTCCTCTCCCCCTTCCCTCCTCCAGCTTCACTCCATCCCCCTTGTCCTGCCAGGCTCTGCCCTTCCCAAGAGCTGATTCCCCTCCTGTTCCTCGGGTCCCTTCAGGGACGGGCAGGCTGCAATGAGGTCCCCCCCAGAAGCAGCCTTCTCTTCTCCAGGCTGAGCCAGCCCAGCTCCCTCAGCCTCTCTCCGCAGGGGAGCTGCTCCAGCCCTCTCAGCATCTCCGGGGCTCCTCTGAGCCCTCTCCAACAGCCCCACATCTTCCTTGTGTTGGGGCCCAGCTCTGGGCACAGTGCAGAAGCCAGAACACAACCTCCTCCTGCCACCAGCAGCTCCTCTCCCTGAGTGGGGAGGTGGGAGAATGGAAATCGCTGTGTCTGTCCAACATCCCTCCTCCTGGTTCCCAGCATGAAGCCCCTGCAGCTCCCGGGTCCTGGCAGCAGGGGCTCCTTGCTGAGCTCCAAGCAGCCCCATGCCCCTGACTCACCGATGCCGTTGAGCCCGATGAGGCCGTAACGCCTGCCCGAGTTGAGCTCCAGCTTGGTGTCACTCAGCAGCTCCTGCCCGTGGAAGGTCAGGGAGAGGTTGATGATGTGCACGTCGGTGCTGTTGGGGTGGGAGGCCAGCACCCCTGTCACAGCACGGGCAGCAGCTTTCTTTAACTCAAAGTCCTCCAGCTCCTTGGTAAGAGCATCCACCTCTGTGTGCAGAGAGAGCAGGGTGTTACCGAGGCACAAACACAGGGGCCCTGTACCAGCACCCCCAGAAACAACCCCCCCACGCCCCCTGAAATGCTGAGGGGCCACATGTGGGAACGTGGCCCTGGAAAAGAGACAGTTCTGCTTGTTGGGAGACAAGCTGCAAGAGCCAGAGGAAAAAAGCAGGAAAGAGGGTCATTTAGAGATGTGAATCTGTGGGTCCTTGAGCAGGGAGGTGGCACAGGGAGGTGGCTTTGTCATGGTAAGGAAGGTGCAGATGGAAAGATGCCTGCACAGCAGGAGTCCCCCCAAGCTGGGACAACCTTTTCTAGAGGAACGTTGTGGTTCCTGTATTAATGAAAAGTCCTGAAACCCGACTGGAGGCTGCTGCATCAGCAATGAGAGGGGATAAAAGTTTGATGAGTTGTTATTAAAGTTGTCTTCCATCCACCCCAATCGCAGTCCTGCCTTTCAACATGCCACAGGCACAGACACTCCCACACCCAGCTCCCCCCCAGGCCCTTCCACCTGCTCTCCAAATTAGACACAACCATCAGAACCACAGGAGCAGCCAGCACAAGGAGCCTTTCAGCTGAATACCAGGGGTTAAACTGAGCCCCGCTGCAGGAAGGGCCGGCATGGGGAGAGGACTCACGCAGCACTGCTGCTGGGCTCAGGGATGGGGCTGGCTGACAGAAAGCGAAGAGAAAGCTGAGAGGAGGGGAGCAGCGCTGGGATGGGCCCTGCTGGGTTTTGGGGAGCTGGCATGTCCCAACACCCCTCCCCTTCCTCTCCTGCAGCGTGGGGGGGGTCTTTCTGCCCCGTTCTCAAGGCAGTGAGGGGAGCTCAGCGGGGCCCCGGCTGCTCGGAGCGGGGTCCGGGCCCCTGGTGAGGGGGATGAGGGGAGCTCAGCGGCGCCCCGGCTGCTCGGAGCAGGGTCCGGGCCCCTGGTGAGGGGGATGAGGGGAGCTCAGCGGTGCCCCGGCTGCTCGGAGCGGGGTCCGGGCCCCTGGTGAGGGGGATGAGGGGAGCTCTGCGGCGCCCCGGCTGCTCGGAGCGGGGTCCGGGCCCCTGGTGAGGGGGATGAGGGGAGCTCTGCGGTGCCCCGGCTGCTCGGAGCGGGGTCCGGGCCCCTGGTGAGGGGGATGAGGGGAGCTCTGCGGCGCCCCGGCTGCTCGGAGCGGGGTCCGGGCCCCTGGTGAGGGGGATGAGGGGAGCTCTGCGGTGCCCCGGCTGCTCGGAGCGGGGTCCGGGCCCCTGGTGAGGGGGATGAGGGGAGCTCAGCGGTGCCCCGGCTGCTCGGAGCGGGGTCCGGGCCCCTGGTGACCCCTCACCAGGTGAGCGGCACCGAGGGGCAGCGCTCCATCCCCCGCGGAGCCACTGCTGCCACCCCGCAACGGCGGCGAGGGAGCTGTGAGCGGGCACCCCCGCGGCGCTGGTAAGGGCACCTCAGGGCCAAGCGAGCGGCCGGGAGCTGCCCCGCCGCGGTACCGGTACCGGTACCAGCCCCGGGCTGGAGCGCGGGAGCCCAGAGGCCCCGCCCCGCCGGCACCGCGACCTTAACCAATAGGAGGGCGATATGCAAATTAGCCACAGGAGAGCGCGGCGATTGGCCAGCGCGGCCCGGGCGGGCGTCGAGTCCCCGCTTGGAGCCGGCGGCGCCGGTGCGGGTCGGGCCGGGCCCCAGGGCCGCGGCGCCGGTTCGAGCCCGCCAGCCCCGGCTGGGCCTCGCCGCCGGTTCGAGCCCGCCAGCCCCGACGCTCGGCAGAGCGGGACCCCCGGGAGAGCGGCCCCTTCGCCTCGCCCCGCTCCCCGTGCCTCGAAGCGATGCGTGGCGGGCTGAGCCCGCGGAACAACCGGCCCCGGCAGCCAGCGGGTCACCAGGCGGGGTAAAGGCCGGACAAAGGGAGACTCCGCAGGCTTTACACCCTGCCCGGCTCCTTTAAGGAGCTCGGTGGGTCTTTGTTGACCAAGTCCCTCCCGGCGGGGCGGGCCGGCTCTCGGTTGCTGCCAACCAGCCGCGAACCGGGGGAAGCGGCCGAACTGCGGGTGGCGGCACCGGCAAGAGCAGTAGGAACCCAGTGGCCACCGCGGCTCCCGCAGCAGGGCAAACACCCGAAACATCCCACGCAAACCCAAAGCCAACAGGTCTGGGCATCAAGCACCAGGAGCCCCGACGGTACCCGCTGCCCGGGGAAAGACGCCGTCACCCCGCAGCCCCCAGCGCCGGCCTCGGGCATCCCGCGGGACGGGCCGGGAGGCCCCAGCAGCCATCAGCCCGTGCTCGCCGGGTGCTCCGGCTTAAGAAACGCGCACGTCCCGCGGGCGCTGCCGGGCGTTAACGTTCCCGGCCAGGCGCAGGCCCCGGCGGGACATTCCCGGCGCCGGCACACGCGGGGCGGCCGGGCTGGGCGAGGGCGGCCCGCAGAGCGCACGGGGCGGCCCGGGCGCGGCGCAGCAGGGCTGACGCGAGGAGCCGGCGGGGCCGCGTCTCACCTGGCAGCGGCGTTCCGTTGGCCTCGGGGGGCCGGACCTCCTGCGGCTCTGTCCCGGCATCGCCGTTCTCCTCCGGGGCCCGGCGCGGCCGCTGCCGGGCCTTGGCTGCCTCCTTCTTCTTAGCCGCCTTCTTCTTGGCCAGGTCCGAGGGCATGGCGCGGCGGTGGGGCTGCGGCGGAGGAGCGACAGGCGCCGTTAGACCGCGCCGGGCCCGGGGCCGCCCCGCCCCAGTTCCGCTCCCCGCCCCGCCCGCCGCGGCCCGGAGCACGCGGCGCCGGCCGAGCCCGGCCGAGAGGAGCCCCCCGCGCTCCCTCCCCGCGCCAGGCTGCCCGCGCCGCCGAGCCGAGCCGAGTCGAGCCGATCCCAGCCCGGCCGGTCCCCCCGCGCCCCCGCCCCCGGGCCCGGCCCGCCCGCACCGGCCGGTCCGCGCTTTCCTTCTGTCGCAACAGGACAGCTGCTACCGCGTGCGCACGCCCCGCCCCCTCGGGGCAGTGACCAATCGAAGCGCGAAGCGTCACCCGCGCCGGGCGGGCGGGTGGTTCTGGGTAATGGAGTCCGCGCAGCCGCCGCCGCCGCCCGGCTCGACGCGCGCCGCCGGCTGCTGGGCACTGCGTGTCCCGGCGTGCACCGCGCGCCGCCAGCGCTCGGCCCGGCCCCCGGCCCCGCCCCCGCGCACCATAGAGGCGGCAGCGCCGCCGGCGGGTAGAGCGGCCGTCGGGGCGCCATAGAGAGGGATGGCGGAAGCGGAAGCGCGGCCGCGGCGGCGATGAGGCGGCCGAGGTGGCAGCGGCGGGAGCGCGGCCGGGCGGGAGCCGCCGTCTGTCCCCGCTGCCCCGGCCCCGAGCTCCGGGCCGTGCCCGCCGCCCCCCGCGCCCGAGGGCCGCCCCGCGCCCGGTGCCGCTGACCCGCCCCGTGCGGGCCATGCCCCGCGGCCGCCGCCGCCTCCCCCCCGAGACCCGGCGCGGCCCAGCGAGCCCGTCCCGGCCGTAGCGGAGCGGATCGGGCCCGGCGCCGCCATGCGCCTGGCCGCGCTGCTGGCCGCGCTGCGGCCCGTGCTGCCGCTCGTCCTGGGGCTCTCGCTCGGCTGCAGCCTGAGCCTCCTGCGCGCCTCCTGGAGCCAGGCCGGGGGCGAGGACCAGTGTCCCGGGGCGCCGGGCCGGGCCGGGCCTGCGGCTGGCAGGGCGCACCCCGAGGCGGCGGGCGGAGGGCCGGGCCCGGGCCACGAGGACTTCAGGCCTCGGATCGTGCCGTACTACCGGGACCCCAGCAAGCCCTACAAGAAAGTGCTCAGGTAATGCGGGGCTCGGGCCGGGCCCGGCTCGGGGGAGCGCGGGGCTGAAAGCAGCTCGGCTGAGGAGCAGCGGGTGAGGCGGCCTCACTGTGAGGGGCCGTGAAAGCAAGAGGGGCGTCTCAGGGGATGCTGCTGCTGCTCCTCGGGGCTGAGGGAACTCGCTGAATTAGAATTCAGAGGTTGTTTCCCTGGTGTACTCGGTGTGTGTCGCTGTGGGGGGGTTGCTCTGCCTTGGTTTTCTGGGGTTTTTTTGCTTACCCAGTTTCCCAGCTCGAATAAACGATGCCTGTGGCAGGGGGTTGGAGCTGGGTGACCTTTGAGGTCTCTTCCAGCGCTAGGCAGACTCTCATTTGATGACACCAACATGTGGAAGAACTTTTCCCCAGTGAGGGTGAGGGAGCCCTGGGCCAGGCTGCCCAGGGAGGTGTGGAGTCTCCTTCTCTGCAGAGATCCCAGCCCCTGTCCTAGGGACCCTGCTTTGGCCCCCATGGGCTCTGGGGGGCCCTTCCAACCCCTGTGAGTCCATGTTGCTCTGTGAGACTGTAATTTCTTTGAGGGAAGCACGGGCTGCTACAGGATGGGATGTTATATTAGTGATGCACCTCTCAGAGCTCTGCCTTCAGAGCGAGCAGTTTCACTGCTGGGAGGCTTCAGCAGGTAAAAGACTTGTCCCAAGTTGCTCTGATCCCTGGAGTTCTGTCCTCCAGCTGTTTGTCACCGAGGTGTGTGACAGAATGACAGAATCCCCAGGCTGGAAAAGCCCTTTAAGCCCATCAAGTGCAACCATTCCCATCCTGAGCTAAACCAGATCCCTGAGCACCTCATCTCCCCTCTGTTCAACACCCCCAGGGCTGGGGACTCAGCCCCCTCCCTGGGCAGCCTGGGCCACAGCCCCACAGCTCTGCCAGGGAAGAACTTGGCCCTCCCAGCTGAGCTGAGCCTGCCCTGGCCCAGCTTGAGCCCAGTGCCCCTCCTGCCAGCTCCTGGCCCCTGGCTGAAGAGACCAGCGCCCACCTCTCTGCACCCTCCTGGCAGGGCAGGGCAGGGCAGGGCAGGGGGGAGAAGGGCTCCCCTCAGCCTCCTCTGCTCCAGCCTCAACACCCCCAGCTCCCTCAGCCGCTCCTCAGAGGATTTGCCCTCCAGCCCCTTCCCCAGCCTGGTTGCCCTTCTCTGCACTCGCTCCAGGCCCTCCCTGTCCTTCTGATGCTGAGGAGCCCAGAACTGGGCCCAGCACTCCAGCTGCAGCCTCCCCAGTGCCCAGCCCAGGGGCACAATCCCCTCCCCAGACCTGCTGGCCACACTCTTGCTGACACAAGCCAGGATGCCCTTGGCCTTCCTGGCCCCTGGGCACACTGCTGCCTCCTGGTCAGCCTGCAGACACCCAACACCCCCAGGTCCTTCTCTGCCTGACAGCTCTCCAGACAGTCTCCCCCAGCCTGTAGCACTGCAGGGGGTTGTTGTGTCCCATGGGCAGCTCTCTGCCCTTGGCCTGCTTCAACCTCATCCCCTTGGGCTCAGCCCATGGCTCCAGCCTGTTCAGGTCCCTCTGAAGAGCCTCCCCACCCTCAGGCAGATCAACACCTCCTCCCAGCTCAGTGTCACCTGCAAACCCACTGAGGGAACATCCAATCCCCTCACCCAGGTCATGGATAATGATGTGGAACCCCAGCCCGTAGCGCCGCAGGGGGTTGTTCCACCCCACGTGTCCTTCTCTTACAGAACCCGCTACATCCAGACGGAGCTGGGGTTCCACGAGAGGCTGTTCGTGGCTGTCCTCACCTCCAAGGCCACCCTGAACACGCTGGCCGTGGCAGTGAACAAGACTGTGGCCCACCACTTCCCCCGGCTGCTGTACTTCACGGGGCTGCGTGGCGCCAAGGCCCCCCCGGGCATGGTGCTGGTGGCCCACGGCGACGAGCGGCCCCCCTGGCTCATGTACCAGACCGTGCTCTACATCCACCAGCACTTCGGGGCCGACTACGACTGGTTCTACATCATGCAGGACGACACCTACGCCCAGGCCGAGCAGGTGAAGGCGCTGGTCACTCACCTCAGCATCAACCAGGACGTGTACCTGGGCCGGGCCGAGGAGTTCATCGGGGGGGACGAGCGGGCCCGCTACTGCCACGGGGGCTTCGGCTACCTGCTGTCCCGCAGCCTCCTGCTCCGGCTGCAGCCCCACCTGGACAGCTGCCGCAGCGAGATCCTCAGCGTGCGGCCCGACGAGTGGCTGGGCCGCTGCATCATCGACTTCCTGGGCGTCCCCTGTGTGTCCCAGCTCCAGGTACTGTCCCCATTCTCAGGGCTTTCCCTGGTGTCACCTGTGTGTCCCAGCTCCAGGTGTCCCCCTTCTTGGGGCTTTCCTTGGTGTCACCTGCGTGTCCCAGCTCCAGGTACTGTCCCCCTTCTTGGGGCTTTCCTTGGTGTCCCCTGCGTGTCCCAGCTCCAGGTACTGTCCCCCTTCTTGGGGCTTTCCTTGGTGTCACCTGTGTGTCCCAGCTCCAGGTACTGTCCCCATTCTCAGGGCTTTCCTTGGTGTCACCTGTGTGTCCCAGCTCCAGGTACTGTCCCCCTTCTTGGGGCTTTCCTTGTGACTTCCTTGGTGTCCCCTGTGTGTCCCAGCTCCAGGTACTGTCCCCATTCTCAGGGCTTTCCTTGGTGTCACCTGCGTGTCCCAGCTCCAGGTACTGTCCCCCTTCTTGGGGCTTTCCTTGGTGTCACCTGTGTGTCCCAGCTCCAGGTACTGTCCCCCTTCTTGGGGCTTTCCTTGGTGTCCCCTGTGTGTCCCAGCTCCAGGTACTGTCCCCATTCTCAGGGCTTTCCTTGGTGTCACCTGTGTGTCCCAGCTCCAGGTACTGTCCCTCTTCTTGGGGCTTTCCTTGGTGTCCCCTGTGTGTCCCAGCTCCAGGTGTCCCCCTTCTTGGGGCTTTCCTTGGTGTCACCTGTGTGTCCCAGCTCCAGGTACTGTCCCCCTTCTTGGGGCTTTCCTTGGTGTCCCCTGTGTGTCCCAGCTCCAGGTACTGTCCCCATTCTCAGGGCTTTCCTTGGTGTCACCTGTGTGTCCCAGCTCCAGGTAACTGTCCCCATTCTCAGGGCTTTCCTTGTGACTTCCTTGGTGTCACCTGTGTGTCCCAGCTCCAGGTACTGTCCCCCTTCTTGGGGCTTTCCTTGGTGTCACCTGCGTGTCCCAGCTCCAGGTACTGTCCCTCTTCTTGGGGCTTTCCTTGGTGTCACCTGTGTGTCCCAGCTCCAGGTACTGTCCCCATTCTCAGGGCTTTCCTTGGTGTCCCCTGTGTGTCCCAGCTCCAGGTACTGTCCCCCTTCTTGGGGCTTTCCTTGGTGTCACCTGTGTGTCCCAGCTCCAGGTACTGTCCCCCTTCTTGGGGCTTTCCTTGGTGTCCCCTGTGTGTCCCAGCTCCAGGTACTGTCCCCCTTCTTGGGGCTTTCCTTGGTGTCACCTGCGTGTCCCAGCTCCAGGTACTGTCCCCATTCTCAGGGCTTTCCTTGGTGTCACCTGTGTGCCCCAGCTCCAGGTACTGTCCCCATTCTCAGGGCTTTCCTTGGTGTCCCCTGTGTGTCCCAGCTCCAGGTGTCCCCCTTCTTGGGGCTTTCCTTGGTGTCACCTGCGTGTCCCAGCTCCAGGTACTGTCCCCCTTCTTGGGGCTTTCCTTGGTGTCACCTGTGTGTCCCAGCTCCAGGTACTGTCCCCCTTCTTGGGGCTTTCCTTGGTGTCACCTGTGTGTCCCAGCTCCAGGTACTGTCCCCATTCTCAGGGCTTTCCTTGGTGTCACCTGCGTGTCCCAGCTCCAGGTACTGTCCCCCTTCTTGGGGCTTTCCTTGGTGTCACCTGTGTGTCCCAGCTCCAGGTACTGTCCCCATTCTCAGGGCTTTCCTTGGTGTCACCTGTGTGTCCCAGCTCCAGGTACTGTCCCCATTCTTGGGGCTTTCCTTGGTGTCACCTGCGTGTCCCAGCTCCAGGTACTGTCCCCCTTCTTGGGGCTTTCCTTGGTGTCACCTGTGTGTCCCAGCTCCAGGTACTGTCCCCCTTCTTGGGGCTTTCCTTGGTGTCACCTGTGTGTCCCAGCTCCAGGTACTGTCCCCATTCTCAGGGCTTTCCTTGGTGTCACCTGCGTGTCCCAGCTCCAGGTACTGTCCCTCTTCTTGGGGCTTTCCTTGGTGTCACCTGCGTGTCCCAGCTCCAGGTACTGTCCCCATTCTCAGGGCTTTCCCTGTGACAGCCCCCCTGCTCTAGCTGGCTCCCCAGTGTGTGGCAGAGGGGTGTTCCTGTGAGCCTCTGCTGTGAGGAGGAGGAGGTGGCTGTGTGGCAGGCAGCACTGGGGAGAGGCCCAGAATCAAAGCCAAGATGCTGGTTGGGGAGAGAGAGAGAGAGAGGACACAGAGTTTGATTTTCAGCCTGGGGGTTTTGGATGTCAGGTAAAAGGGCACGTTGGCACCCAGGAGCTCGCAGCCCTGTGTGGGGGTGAGGGGGCACCTCTTGTATTTTCATTTCTGGGTGCTGCAGACACACATGTGTCAGGTGAGGGGGGGGCTTCTCTCTGAGCTCCAGTGCCATGCCAGTCTCTCTGGCTCTTCCCTGCTCCAGGGGCAGCATTACCACACCTTTGAACTGGCCAAAAACATGGAGCCTGAGAAGGAGGAAGAGGAGGAGTTCCAGGCAGCTCTTGCTGTGCACCCTGTGTCCGACGTGACCCTGATGTACCGGCTGCACAAGCACTTCAGCAGGATCCAGCTGGATCGGACCTATCAGGAGATCAAAGAGCTCCAGGTATGTGGTGAGGGGTTCAGCTCGAGGGCCCCCAACATGGGAAGGATGGGGAGCTGTTGGAGTGCATCCAGAGGAGGCTGGGAAGGTGATCTGGGAGCTGGAGCACTGCTGCTCTGGACACAGGCTGAGAGAGTTGGGCTTCCTTAGCCTGGAGAAGGTACCAGAGAGACCTCTGAGCACCTTCCAGTCCCAAAAAGAGGGGCTGCAGGAAGGATGGAGAAGGGCAGGTAGTGAGAGGTGGATAATGGCAGGATGAGGGGGATGGATTAAAGCTAGGGGAGGGGAGGTTTAAATTAGATATTAGGGGGAAGTTCTTTGCAGAGAGAGTGGGGAGGGGCTGGCAGGGGCTGCCCAGAGAGGGGGTGGGTGCCCCGTCCCTGGGGGTGTTGAAGGCCAGGTTGGCTGGGGCCCTGGGCAACCTTGTGGAGCTCCAGGCCTGGAGGTTGGTGGCCCTGCCTGTGGCAGGGGGTTGGAGCTCTGGGACCCCTGAGGTCCCTTCCAACCCAGACCAGGCTGGGATTCTGGGATTCTGTGAGACCTAAGAAGCACATTTTTTACTCTGAGGGGGGAGGCCCTGGCCCAGGGTGCCCTGAGGAGCTGAGGCTGCCCCGGGATCCCTGGCAGGGCTCAAGGCCGGGTTGGATGGGGCTTGGGGCACCCTGGGCTGGGGCGGGTGTCCCTGCCCGTGGCAGGGGTGGTCAGAACTAGATGACCTTTGAGGTCCCTTCCAACCCAAACCATCCTCTGACCTGCAAATGTCTACCAAACAGCTGTCCTTCCCTTTGATCACAGAGAAGGAAGGTGACTGTTGCTGCTGTCTGCAGGTGGCTCAGCCAGACATGGGATGTACCCCTGTGTCTCAGAAATAATAGTCAGGTGGGGAGGCAGGTCAGGGTGGGAGGTAGCCCAGGCCCTTTTTGGGAGGGGGCAGGGATCAGTGAGCACTCTCTCTCTGCACAGCTGCAGATCAGGAACCTGACCTCCCTGACCCCAGCGGGCGAGCCCGGCCTGACCTGGCCCGTGGGCATCAACGCCCCGTTCCTCCCCAAGTCCCGCTTCGAGGTGATCAGCTGGGACTACTTCACGGAGCAGCACCTCTTCTCCTGCCCCGACGGCTCCCCCAAGTGCGAGCTGTCTGGAGCCAGCAGGGCCGACGTCAGGGAGATCATCGACTCGGCGCTGGAGCAGCTCAACAGCCGGTACCAGCCGCTGCTGCGCTTCAGCAAGCGGCAGCTGCTCAACGGGTACCGGCGCTTCGACCCCACGCGGGGCATGGAGTACACCCTGGACCTGCTGCTGGAGGCAGCCACCCAGAAGGGCCACAGCCGTGTCCTGGCCAAACGGGTCAGCCTGCTGCGGCCCCTCAGCAAGGTGGAGATCATCCCCATGCCCTACGTGACCGAGGCCACGCGGGTGCAGCTGGTGCTCCCCCTGACGGTGCAGGACCTGGATTTTGTGGCCAACTTCCTGGATGTGTTTGCCACGAACACGCTGGACACCCGTGACAACGCCCTGCTGACTCTGCTCTTCATCTACCGCCCTTACGACGCCCAGCGGGTGGGCCAGGTGGACGTGTTCGCTGGGGTCAAGGCCATGGTGGGAGAGCTGGAGAAACGCTACTCGGAGGTGAAGATCCCCTGGATTAGCGTGAAAACCGAGGTGCCCTCGCAAGTGAAGCTCATGGACATCGTCTCCAAGAAGCACCCCGTGGACACCCTGTTCTTCCTGGCCAGCGTCTGGACGGAGATCAGCACGGAGTTCCTGAACCGCTGCCGCATGAACACCATCAGCAACTGGCAGGTCTTCTTCCCGGTGCACTTCCAGGAGTTCAACCCTGCCCTGGTGTACCGCGGGGAGCAGAGCGCTGCCTCCAGCACCGACTTCCTGAGGGACGGGCGCTTCGACAGGCACGCGGCGGCTGAGGCCTGCTTCTACAACTCCGACTACATGGCCGCTCGCACCAGGCTGGCCGCTGAGCTCCTGGACAGGGACGAGGTGCTGGACGCCATGGAGCTGTTCGATGTCTTCCTCCACTACTCTGGGCTGCACCTCTTCAGGGCCGTGGAGCCGGGGCTGGTGCAGAAGTACACCCTGAGGAGCTGCAACCCCCGGCTGAGCGAGGAGCTGTACCACCGCTGCGTGCTCAGCAACCTGGAGGGGCTGGCGTCCCGCTCCCACCTGGCCATGGCCCTGTTCGAGCAGGAACAGGCCAACAGCACCTGAGGGACTGGAACCATCCAGAGCTTCTCAGCACCTTAACACTCAGCACTTTCCATCCCCTCCCTGGCCTCGCCCTGGCTGGAGGTGAGCGAGGGCCAGGGAGGAGGAAGGCTTTTCCCAGGCACAGCCTGTGGAGAGAGGCTGTTGCAGCGGGGGGTTGTGGGGGGGGTGGTTTGGTTTTTTTAAAATAAATAAAAGCTTCTTTCCAGGCAGACTCCTCTGGTCACTTGGGAACTTTATAGAGACTGGGGGCTGTAAAACAAGGTAAAGAGTTGCCCTCACTTTAAGCCATGTCATTCTGAGCAGTGCAGGGCCAACACGAGCTGTGCAGAACAACAACATTACCTTGGCTGTGCTCCCTACCCTGTGCTGCTGTTGTGCCTCCCAATGTGTGGTTGTGCCTTCACCCATTCACTTCTTAAGGACTCATAAACACAGCTTTGTCCAGTTGTTGAGGTGAGCTGAACTGGGAAGGGGTGGTGAAAGCAGCCTGTTGTGAGTGGCCCGGAGGCTCTGTGCACCCTGGGTGTAGGCTGCCTCTGCAGAGGGTGTATTGAGGGCCTGGAGGGGTACTCTGCTCTTCTGGTGCAGCTGTGGTGGAAGTTCAACAGCTGTTTGGCTTCTCCCCAGCTGCAGAGTGGTGATGGTGTAATAGGGGAAGGGGAAGGAACAGGAAATGCCCTTTGACATCCACTGAGCTCCAGTGGGGCTGTGCCGTGGTGTGACAGGCTGTGTGTGGGGTTGTGGTGTGGTGTGACAGGCTGTATGGCAGGCTCTATGCCCTGGGAGAAAACAGGAACCCAGCTTGCTCCAGTGAGGCTGTGCCATGGTATGACAAGCTGTGTGACAGGCTGTGTGTGGGGCTGTATGCAGGGCTGCACTGTGGTTTGACAGGCTGTATGTGGGGCTGTGCTGTGCTGTGACAGGCTCTATGCCCTGGGAGAAACCAAGAACCACCTGAAGGTCCCCAACAACCCCTTCTCACTGCTGCAGACAGCAAGCACTACCCCTGAAAACAGCAGGTCTGTCACCTCTTCCCTCTGATGACACTCAGCAGCTCAGCCCCTGTTCTGCTCCCTGGGCCCTGCTGAGCCTGTGGAGCTGCTCCCAGGGGAAGACTCTCCAGCTGGGCCCTTCTCCTAACTCTGCTGCTGGCTTCCCCCCTGCCTCAGTGCTGCCAGTTTTTAGGACCCCCCCCCAGGGCTACCCACCTGCTTGTCACACGTGTCTGAGGGGCAGCAGCTCATTCCCAAGGGCTGTTGCTCGCAGATGGTGTCTGTGGTTCTGCCTGTGTCTTGGATGGATGAGAAGCTGTCTCGTCCTGACCGGGTCTGGGTTTCCAGGGTGACCCCTGCAGGGATGGGGGTTTGGCCCAGTGTCACCACTCCCTGTGTCTGAGGGTGTGAAGGGAAAGGTGTGGGTGACAGTTGCAGGTCAGGAAGGTCAGGCAGGAGGAAGGGGGGACAGGTCTGTTACAGTGGCTCAGACACAAGGTGTGCTGACAGGGGAGGCAGGGAGCTGCAGGGCAGGGTTTCGGTTTCCCTGTGCTGTAGGGGCCTCTTGAGCTCATCCAGTTCACCCCACCCCTGCACAAAGGGTTGGTGAGAGGGGGTTCTCAGGACTCTGTCCAGTTGCATTTTAAACACTCCCAGGGTTGGAGACTCCACAATCTCTCCCAGGAGCCTGTTCCAGGGTACCACAGCTTTTACCCTTAACAGGTTCTCTCATGTTTAAATAGAGCTTCCTGCAGTCAGTCTGGGGCTGTTGCCCTTGTCACGTCCCTGGGCACCTCTGAGCAGCATCACTTTCTGCCTTGGAGTTCCCAATGATGACTTAGACGTGTGGGTAAGAGCCACACAGACCCCAGCCCTCAGCCTCACCTACTCTCTGGATGCTCCAGTTACTTCATCACAGCCCTTTGCTGGTCTCGCTCCAGCTCTGTGGGAGAGGAGAGGCAGGGAATGCTGCTCACAGGGTGCTGGGTCCATAGCTGAGGGCTCAGGGGTTTCCTGGCTCACCCATCACAGCTCTGTGTTCCAGAGTGAGGTGAAGATACCTGGAAGGAACAGCAGCAGACAGGCCAACTTCCCCAGGGATCTGCTGGCTGGAGCAGCCTGGGGGTAGCGAACTACAAATGGGATGAGGCTGTAAAGGGGGAAGGAAACAGTCGCATTAAATGTCACACCAATTGGTTGTGTAACACCAAACAAGAACAGTGCCAATCCCTCCTTATAGGTACCTGAGGTTGGACATGAGCAGTTGATCCTTGGGGTCCCTTCCAACCCGTGCCACTCTATGACTCAAAGCAGAAACACCAAGACACTTGGTGAGCTGGCATGACTCTGCAACCAGCATATTGACTCTGTAACTAGTACCAGTAAAGGCTGTTGTACAGCAAGAGGGACTTGGGAAACAACTTAAGCCTTCAGAGTCCCCTGCTGAGTTAAAGGTGATCAGCCAGTCATTAGAGAGTGGGAAATTGACTGCAATACTTCAGCTACTGAACAGACAGGTACACTGCAGCAAACTAACCACACAGAGCAAGGACTGGCTGGTGTATCAAACGAGACAGCTTTGGATTAGGGCACTTCTGCTGCATCCCAGGGGCACAGCTCTCCAGGGAGGGGATTATGCCCCTGGGCTGGGCACTGGGGAGGCTGCAGCTGGAGTGCTGGGCCCAGTTCTGGGCTCCTCAGCATCAGAAGGACAGGGAGGGCCTGGAGCGAGTGCAGAGAAGGGCAACCAGGCTGGGGAAGGGGCTGGAGGGCAAATCCGCTGAGGAGCGGCTGAGGGAGCTGGGGGTGTTGAGGCTGGAGCAGAGGAGGCTGAGGGGAGCCCTTCTCCCCCCTGCCCTGCTCTGCCCTGCCCTGCCCTGCCAGGAGGGTGCAGAGAGGTGGGCGCTGGTCTCTTCAGCCAGGGGCCAGGAGCTGGCAGGAGGGGCAATGGGCTCAAGCTGGGCCAGGGCAGGCTCAGCTCAGCTGGGAGGGCCAAGTTCTTCCCTGGCAGAGCTGTGGGGCTGTGGCCCAGGCTGCCCAGGGAGGGGGCTGAGTCCCCAGCCCTGGGGGTGTTGAACAGAGGGGAGATGAGGTGCTCAGGGATCTGGGGCAGCACAGGACAGGGACGGTTGGACTTGATCTCAAAAGTCTTTTCTAAGCTGGTGACTCTGTGGAGGAGCTGCCACTCTGTCCCCAACCAAAGGGAACACTTGTATTTTAATACAGATACTGGGAACTCAGATACTTTGGTCATGGTGCCCATTGATCTTCTCCAAGAGTGGAATATAAATGATGTGACTCTCCCCTGTGGGGGGGATGTGCAGCCTGTCTCACCCAGGGAACCTGCATGGAGGGGTTTCTCCATCCCCTCCCCAGACCGCGACAGGGGTCAGTCCCTGCGATGGCTGCGCTTAGTCACAGCTGATGGGATGTGGAGTTTGCTCACCTGAACGGTTCCCTGCCCATTGCCAGCACTCTGCAGAGCAAGCCCAGCACTTGTGGGCGGCCTAGGCTGCTCCACAGAGATTTGGAGCTGCTGCTTGTCAGATCTGATGGCCACAGAGGAAAAGGACTTGGGAGAACTCCTGGGTGAAGAGCTGGACATGCCCCACCGATGTGCATCCTGGGCTGCATCACAAGGAGTGTGGCTGGCAGATTGAGAGAGGGAGTTGTCCTGCTGAGACCTCACCTGGAATCCTGCGTCCAGCTCTGGAGCCCTCAGCACAAGGAGGACATGGAGCTCTTGGAGCGGGGCCAGAGGAGCCCCGAGGATGATGCTGGGGCTGGAGCAGCTCTGCTCTGGAGCCAGGCTGGGAGAGCTGGGCTGGGGCAGCCTGGAGCAGAGGAGGCTGCGGAGGGACCTTAGAGCCCCTTCCAGCCCCTGAGAGGTGCCTGTAGGAAAGCTGGGAAGAACTGTTCCCCAGGGCACGGAGCGCCAGGACCAGGGGCCATGGGTTCAACTCCAGCAGGGCAGGGGCACAGGAGACCTGGGGAAGAAGCTCTTCCCTATGAGGGTGGGTGGGTGGGTGGGTGGGGAGACCCTGGCCCAGGTTGCCCAGAGAGGTGGGGGAGGCCCCATCCCTGGAGACATTTGGGGTCAGGGTGTTTGTGGCTCTGAGCGCCCTGCTCTAGTGTAGATGTCCCTGCTCGCTGCAGGGTGGGACTGGGTGGGCTTTCAGGGTCCCTCCACACATAAGGCATCTGATGGTTCCATGATCTCAACACAGGCACATCCCCCAGCAAGAACAAGGGCTCCTTATCCAGCAGACTGCCCCGTTCTGACACCAGCTCTCTTCCATGTGCTGGTCCCCTGGTCACACCCCCAGACTGGGGGCTGCTGGCTCGGTGTCCTGGCAGAACTCCTGACCCCAAACCCCTGCACAAAGTTCCTTCTCTCAAGGCAGTCCCGGGGCTTTGCCCTCGGGATTGAAGCGCCTCAGCTGAGTCCCCGTCCCTCCTGCTCCTCTCAGACCCCCTGTCCCGGGCGTACCTGGCGCTTACCGGTTCCTCGGGGATGCTCGAAGGTGCCGGTCTCGATCACAGGTAACACAGAGCCGAATTTTCCGCTCCCAGCAGCGGTTTCGTACCGGGACCAGCTCAGGCAGCGACCCCTGAGCAGCGCAGAGAGGAACCACTGCCGGCACCATGAGTGCAGCCCCAGTTTGGAAACCCCTTTCGCGGTCCCTGACAGGCTTTATTTCGGCTTTTCGGCTCCGGCCGAGCCCTCTCACCACTTCCCCGCCGCTCCCTGGAGCATCCCTGGCTTCGGGGAGGGGGCGGGAGGTGCGGGGAGGGGGGGTGCGTGGGATGAGCGCTGGAAGCAGCTGCTCATCCCACGCACCCCCCCGCCCCCTCCCCGCGGTGCTGCCCCAGGCTGGCTGCCAGCGGGAACCCTCGCCCGGGCGCCCACCGCATCACCCGCTTCCCCCTCTCCCCGGTCACACGGGGCGCGGTGCCACCGACCCCCGGTACCCGCCGAGCCCCGTACGCACCGCCCGGAGCGGCAGCCCCGTGAGAGGGGGCCGCGGGTGTCGGTACCGGCCGGTCTGGATCCGGGGGGTGTCCCTCCCTTCCCATCCCCTCCCCTCCCCCCGCCCCGCCGAGCCCCCGCGGCAGCGCGTGCCACCCTCGCGCGGCACCGGGCGCCGCCGCGAGCCGGGCACGCGCGCGGCTCCGGGCCCCCGCCGGCAGGTGGGTCCGCGGGGGCGCGTGGGCGGGGACGGGCCGGTACCGGGGCGCCTGCTCCCCCCCCCCCCCCATCCCCATCCCCATCCCCCATCCCCCATTCCCCGGGTCAGGGCTCAGAGCCGCCCGGGCGCAGCCCGTCGCGCCCGCCTGGCCGGGGCCGGGGCCGGGGCCGGTGCTGCCGGGTTGCGGGAGCTGCGCTGTTGCGGGGCGGTGGGTGCGGGAGAGCCGGGGCCGCTGCGGCAGGAAGGGCTGCGAGGGAGGGCGCGGGGGCTCTGACGGCGAGCCGGGGCGCTGCGGCAGGGAGGGGGCGGCGGGCGGGGGGGGGGGGGGGGTCTGCGGCCCCGCATCCTGCCCGGGGAGCCGCGGCCGAGACCAGCCGTGCAGCAGCGGCACAGCCGGGGCGGCCCGAGGGGGCTAAAAAGGTGCGGGCGCTGCCCCCGCCCGCCCGCGGGAGGAGCTCCGCGCCGCGCCGCCCCCGCAAGCCTGGGACGCGGGGGCCGGGACCGCGCCGGGGCCGGGGCGCAGCTGGGCTGGCGAGCGGCGCCTCTCGCACCGGGCCCCGCTCGCTCCTCCGGCGCTGCGGGGCGGCCCCGCTCGGGGCGGGCGCTGTGCGGTGGGTCCCCGCTCCGCAGCACCGCGCAGGCGCCCCGGCGCTGGGACGGCGGCCCCGGTGCGAGCGGGAGAGCGGCGCGGCGGGGAGGAGCATGGACGGGACGGTGAGCCTTGCCCCGGGTCCCGCCGCCCCTCGCCTCGGGCTTCCGTCCGAACCGACCCCGCAGCGGCTCCGGCCGCGGCCGGGCGCCCGCGGGAGCGGCTGCTGACCCCCCCACCCCCCCCCCCGCGCCCGGCAGGGACCCTCGGTGCCGCTCCCGCCCCGGCGCTGCCCGCACAGCGCTCCCGCCCGCCAGACCGGCCGAGCCCCGGCTGCGGACCCCGCGCCGCCGCTGTGCCGCTTCCCGGTGCCGTCGCACGGCGCCCCCGCGGAGCCGGGGCCCGGAGCATCCCGGGGCCCGGAGCATCCCGGGGGCCGGCGCGTCGCTCCGTCCGTTCTTCCCCTCGGGCTCGGCGTTGCGTCGCTGCAGCCGCTCCTGGGCCCCGCCGGCCGTCCCGCGGGGTGTCCCAGCACCCTCGGCCAGTCGCCGCGGCTTTGCAGCCTTGCAGGAGCCCAGCTGGCCTGGGCAGGAGAGCAGAGGGGAACCCGGTGCCCGTTCCCCCTTCCCAAATGCGGGCTGCGAGCTGCCGAGCGAGGCTTTCCCGCAGCAGGGACGGGCTCTCCCGAGGGAGCCGCTGGCACTGGGTTGGCAGTGCCCTGCCTGCCCTGGCGCGGTCCTCTGGAGAAGAGGGTCCCCTGTCCCGCTGCTGTCCGGCGACAAGTCGCGGCTGTCCCCAGGCACAGGCAGCCTTCTGCAGGAGATAACAGCTTCTGAGGGAGGGTGTGAGCCGCGGTGCCTGTCAGCTGCCCCTCAGCTCTATTCAGAGGGAGACGCGTAGTGCCAGACACTCTCAGGGCAAAGGAATCCCCCTCTCTCTGGCCTTCCAGGAGATCCTGGCTTCCCACACAGGCAAACCATCTCACTCGGGCACCTCGATCTTGCTGCTCCCTCCCTCCCGCTCCCTGGGGCCTGAACTCGCCTGTTGCCTCTGTCGCCATGGCCTGAGGAGGGACCCTGTGCGAGTTCCTGCTGGGGAAGACCGAGGCAGAAGTTGGTTTAAGTTCTGAGGAGAAAGCAAGGTCACTCACGGGTGACGCGCTCTGAGCCTGCATCCCTGCAGCATCCTTACCTAAAGCTGTCAGCACAACCCTTCCTGGAGACACTGGCTTCACCTGCTGCCCATCCAGGGGAGGCCACCAGCTGCTGAGAACAGCCAGTTCCTTGGTGCTGCTTCAGGAACAATCACCAACCTGCCATTGACTGTGGGAACAGCACCATGAGGAGACAGCCCTTCTTCCCTGTCAGAACCCCCTGCCCTCTGTGAGGAAGAGACGCCCAGCCTGGCATTGCCCCTCAGGCAGGGTGAGGCAGGGTGCAGTGTTGTCAGCCTTTGGTTGCTTCTCTTTCACAGTGCTGAGTGATGCTCCTGATCTGGACCTTGTGCTGCCTCCATCGCTGTGTTCCACCTCAGCTGCTGCTTTCCCAGCCCCAGCCCTCCTTGACTGCAGCTCTGTTGTAGCTCAGTTCATCGTGATCTTCTTTCTGCTCCTTGTTCTGCCCTTGTTGTGACCCTCCTGGACCAAGAGCCTTGTTGCTGCCCCGATGGGGCCCTCTGCTTTTGTGATGCCCAGCACCAGGCTGGCACTGTGCTGCTCATACTTCCCCTTCTTGCCTGTCCAGCCTTTGAGCTTCTCACTGCATGACTAAGTATGAGCTTACACCTGTGGATGCTGGTGTTTGCATCTGTTCTGCTGCAATGCTTCTCTTCTCCATCAGCTACAGAAGGGAGCTGTCAGGAGAAGTGGTGCTCTTCATGTGCAGGTGCAGCCAGCTCAGCTCTTCCCCAGGAGCCGCTCCCTTTGCCTTCTTTCCCTGACTTCTCTGGGACCTAGCATGAATGTGCAGATGCTGAATCTTAAATCAGTGGGATCATTAGTTCCCCCAGTCTGCAGTACTCTCCCTCTCCTGCCAGGACAGCTAACAGGGCCTGCTGGAACGCTGGGGCATTCCCATACCCCTGAGGGAGTCTCTTTCATTGAGAATGAAAGCAAGCTGGCTTGGATAAAGTCCTTGAACTGGCCTGCTCTCCCAGAGCTACCAGGGATTTCTGAGGCCAGAGAGACCTGAGAACATCCATGTAAGAAGATGGCCTCACTTCTTGGCCAGGCCAGGTGTATCCCAGGGATCCTGGCCAGTCTTTACCACCCTCAGATACTTGCTCAAGCACACCTCAACGCGTCCACAGGTGATGGGCAAGCGGTGTGCTTATCTGGTGCTTTCTCCAGCCTCCCTGAATGCTCCTGTCTGTAAGCTGCATAGCTGTAAGGAGGGTCCTGTGCCTGGGAAAGGCTCCTGTCCTGGCAGTGCAAACATGCAGCTGTCTGCAGAGGGGTCTGAGAGATGCGCTGTGTCAGTTGCATCTCTCTTGCTTTTTCCTTTCTTTCCCTCTTTCTTTTCCCCCTCCATTGTGCAGCTTGCCGTGTGCCACGTGGGTTGGTGTGGTTCTGGGGCATCTAATCTGTGTTGTGTATCCCTTCCATCTCACTCAGCACCTGCTTCTCTTTTCAGAGCTGGATCCAAATGCCCCTTCAGCCTGCTGTGTTAGAGCTGATCCCGCTTCAGGTCAACGGGAGCATCTGCTGCTAACTCATCATGACATAAGGCCTGGTCTGCTGCCCCATCCCTCTGGTTAAGTTCCCTGCTTCCTCTTGGTCTGTGCACATGTGACTCGGGGTGTTCATCCACCACCTCATCTGGTACAGGTAGGTTCTACCCCTCTGAACAACTTCTGGGTGGGAAGAATGTGTCTGTGAGTTCCAGGCCTGGAGACATTTTCCTCTGGGCATACAGGAAGAGTTACTCTGTGAAACAAGGCCTGGACTGCCTGCTCACTGCTGCTGACCTAAGCTGGGCTTTTAACTAGCCAACTACTGGTGTGAGAGTTGCTGCTGCTGCTGGCAGAGAGGCTGCTCATTAGGCAGAGTGAGCAGCCTTTGAACATGCAGGTGTACTGGAGGAAAGAAGGAAGGGTGGTAGCAGCAGGTGCTCTTCATGGAAATTCATCACTCCATTAGCTGCAAGGAAGTGTAATTAGTTCTTGTCAGGGGGGTGTTGATTTGTAGGGTTACTGTGCTGGTTTACAGTAGCCTGGTTAGCTCTTCCCAGCTGGCAGGCTTCTCCAGTACTGGCTGTTGTTGGATATGCATTAGTCATCTCCATGGTGGCAGCAGGGACAGGGAGGGGATTGTCCCTCTCTGCTCTGCCCTTGGGAGGCCCCAGCAGGAGTCTTGTGCCCAGAGCTGGGCCCCAACACAAGGAAGATGTGGGGCTGTTGGAGAGGGCTCAGAGGAGCCCCGGAGATGCTGAGAGGGCTGGAGCAGCTCCCCTGCGGAGAGAGGCTGAGGGAGCTGGGCTGGCTCAGCCTGGAGAAGAGAAGGCTGCTTCTGGGGGGGACCTCATTGCAGCCTGCCCGTCCCTGAAGGGACCCGAGGAACAGGAGGGGAATCAGCTCTTGGGAAGGGCAGAGCCTGGCAGGACAAGGGGGCTGGAGTGAAGCTGGAGGAGGGAAGGGGGAGAGGAGACCTTGGGGGGAAGTTCTGTGCAGAGAGAGTGGGGAGGGGCTGGCAGGGGCTGCCCAGAGAGGGGGTGGGTGCCCCGTCCCTGGGGGTGTTGAAGGCCAGGTTGGCTGGGGCCCTGGGCAACCTTGTGGAGCTCCAGGCCTGGAGGTTGGTGGCCCTGCCTGTGGCAGGGGGTTGGAGCTCTGGGACCCGTGGGTTCCGTTCCAACCCAGACCAGGCTGGGATTTGATGATTCTATGGTAAGATGCTTAAATATGCCACTTGGGTCTTTATTTTCTGTCATGAGTTCCATTCCTTTTGTTCCCTCCACTGGTGAATATCCCCCTGCACCCACCTGTAGTCACTGCCCTGCACACCAGTAAAGGGCTTGTGTTTTTCCCACAGCTGGACCGGTGCCTCAGTCACCTCACTGGTGGTGTAACTCCTCTGAATGGTTGGGTGCAAAAAGACAGAGTATTCTGCAATGGAAATAAATAGCTGAGGTTATTACTGGGTTCCTTTTTGTGTGTGATTTCTAAGTTTGGGGTGGTTTTTTTTCATTAACAAAAGATGAGGCTCGTTACTGTCATATGATTTGGCCCTTTAGCAGCTCTATCACTTGGCCTGCAGCAGTGTAGTGATGGACTCTAGTGCCTGTGCCTCTGGGCTTTTCCTTCTTGGATAAGCTAGGGAAAGTCTATTACAGAGGGATGGATACCAGTACTAGTCCCCTAAATAAAACTGATTATTAACATAGTCTAATACTAGTCTGCTAATTGTAACTTCCATGGGTTTAAGAACTGTATTCCACTGAGTCAGAGCAAAACAGCCTGTCTCTGACTAGTAAAGGAAACGTGGAAAAAGAAGAGGAAAATGAGGAAAATGCAGAAACATTTTTTTTCTCCCTTCCACATAACTTTAAGGTTTTGCTGTCATCTCATTGTGAAGCCATCAGTTTGGAGGAAACAGCAGGAGGAGATCCCCCAGGTCCTTAGGGGGGGGCTGTTTCAGTGTCATCCCAGCTGAAAGGTGTTTGATTTTCCTGTGATTATGTTTTCTGTTAGTATTGCTGCCTTCTCTGTTCAGTCCCCTTAGATTTTGAGGCCAGGGAGGACTACAGGACCATGAGCTCTGGTGTGTTCCTAAAGGCAGTGGGTGCCTGTTTTTGGCTTGTGGCTGTAGCTGAGTGAGGGGCTGTCTTCTAGAAAGGCAGTTCTCCTCATTCAGGCTCGAAGTTCTGGAAAAGGGCTCTGGGGGGACCTGAGAGAGGCCTTCCAGTACCCAAAGGGGACATGAAACAGTAGGATGATGGGTAATGTCTGTAAACTGGAAGAGGGGAGGTTTGGGCTGGATCTAAGGAAGAAGTTGTTCACTGTGAGGATGGTGAGGCCCTGGCACAGGGTGTCTGGAGAAGTTGTGGCCGCCCCCTCCCTGGAAGTCTTCAAGGCCAGGCTGGATCGGGCCTTGATCAGCCTGGGCTGGTGGGAGCTGCCCTTGTCCATAGCAGGGGGCTTGGGACAAGAAGATCTCGAAGGTCCCTTCTGACCCAGACCGTTGGGTGATGGTTTGAAGGCTAAGGTGTGGGTGACAGCTATTTGGCAGAGGGAGAGACCAGGCAAAAAAGGTGATTGGCAAAAGAAGCTGGAAGTAAAGACAATGAGAGTTAAAACAGCCTCAGCAGGAAATGTCTTTGTGATGTGAATTTATTTTCCCTTTTGCTTGGTGTTGGGTTCCAGAGGACCCCTGGACTCTAGGCAGCAAATGTGGCAACAGGCTTTTTCTGGTTGTCACCTTGGGAAGTGTATCTTTCCTTCTCACCCCTGACACACTCCCTTCCCTTCTGTTCCTGTAACTCTCACGTGCCGTGGTCTGACACATGAGAGTTACAGGAGCTCCTGGATGTGGCTGCAGAATATACCTGCTAGTCAGAGCCCACGAGCCTCCTGGCATCAGAAGAGATTTAATTATTTGACAATTTTGTGTTTATTTGAAAACTTAGCTGATGTAATAAAGCTGTTCTAGCTCCTTGGTGAAAGGTGAGCTGTTAACTCCAGCCCTCAGTGCTCCTCTCTCTCCTGCAGCTCACTCCTCTCGCAGTGCGGTGTTGTCACAGGGGTTCCAAACAGAATGCCTGTTGCCTGAAATTTGCTGCTCTGCCCTTAAATTGAACAGCATTCCAAGAACTTTGCCTTTCTGGAGAAGGGCAGTTGGAGGAAATGAATTGTTCTTCATCAGGGAAGACAGCGGGCCTGCGGGCGGCCTGGCTCTCTTCACCAAAGACACAGGCCCTGACAATATCCTCGTGTTGCCATGAGACAGGAAAAGTTCCTCATGCTGAGAGGATCTTAATAATCACATTCTCAAAACACAGCGGCCTTGATGACAGGGGTACAGACTGCCCTAAACCAAGGAGTTATGGGAAGGTACTTGGGAGTAATGGAACACGTTAAGAACCAGCCATACTATCACAGGGTCACCTGGGGTGGAAGAGACCTTTAAGATCATAGAGTCCAACCCTAACCAGCCCACCTCTAGACCACGTCCTTATGGCCTCCTCCAGCCACAGGCCTCTGAAATCCCTCCAGGGCTGGTGACCCCACCACTGCCCTGGGCAGCCTGTGCCAGTGCCTGACAGCCCTTTCAGTGAAGGAATTCCTCCAGATGTCCAACCTAATCTCCCCTGGTGCAATCTGAAACCATTTCCTCTCACCTTACTGCTTGTCACCTGAGAGGAGAGATGGGCTCCCACCTCTTTACACCCCCTTGCAGGTAGCTGTGGAGAGAGAATGCTTTCACCACCTCCCCTGCCCTGCCAGGAGGGTGCAGAGAGGTGGGCGCTGGTCTCTTCAGCCAGGGGCCAGGAGCTGGCAGGAGGGGCAATGGGCTCAAGCTGGGCCAGGGCAGGCTCAGCTCAGCTGGGAGGGCCAAGTTCTTCCCTGGCAGAGCTGTGGGGCTGTGGCCCAGGCTGCCCAGGGAGGGGGCTGAGTCCCCAGCCCTGGGGGTGTTGAACAGAGGGGAGATGAGGTGCTCAGGGATCTGGTTTAGCTCAGGATGGGAATGGTTGCACTTGATGGGCTTCAAGGGCTTTTCCAACCTGGGGATTCTGTGATGTACTCTGGTATGTCTTGTGTCTGGTATGTCTTGTTCAGGAGACACTACTCAGAAGTCCCAGGTGAGGCATGTCTGTTCTTCAAGGATTAGCTGCCTGGATACCCTTATCAAATGCTCCTGGTACCCAGTAACCATGGAAGTGCCAGTGGTAGGGTCACTCTTGTAACTGGCTGTATCGGTAGCACTGGCTCCTCGGTGCAGGATGAGGGTCCCATAAGTTCTATGGAAAGCTGGTTTGATCTTCCCTCTGTTCTGTTTATCGTGTCCAGTCTTTGAGGCACAAACTCCCTGTCCTATCCTTCGTGGCCTTTGCTGGTCCAACAGCCTGTACTGGTTTGTGCTCTTACCATAACGGTGATGACTCTGCTCCAAGCTGGGGATAGAAGCGTTCCTCTTTGAATATTACTGTCACCATGAGTTAAATGGCTAGGCCAGAGAGATTTCCTGCTCCAAGAATGTCAGTAATCAGCACTGTATCTCACAGCACTGTCTCTCTTCACTTTCTCCCTGAACTCTGGCACGCTGCCTGTGAAGGAATCTTTAAAACACTTTGTTTAAAGACAGTTCAGCTCCTTGCAGGGTCCCAAACTGCAGAGAAGGAAATACAGTTTGATCAGGGGTATATTCCAAAATGTATATGTGCAGCTCTTGCACTGAGTGGGAAGTGATACAAACTTAATAGCCATAGAAATGGAACTGTTAATGAGCACATGGCCTTTGATTTGCAGATGTGCTTTTGGTGATGGGAAGGAAATCAGACTTCATTTGGTGAAATTGCAAGGGACAACGTTCAAAACTTATAAATCAATGGTTTTTAAAGATTTAAAACAGTTGGGTTTTTTTTCCCTGGCAAAATATGTCTGGTTCATGGCAGCTGCAGAATTCACAGCTGAAAGGTGATGTCTAGGTGGGGGCCAAGAGCTGTGCTGCAGTTATTGGGTCAGTGAGGAATGAGTTTTTTAAACATTACTTGTAGATATTTTTATTTTAAAACTTTCTGTTTCCATGGTGTAGGCGGCTTAAGCTTTTGGGTTTGATTTTTTAGTCTTGTGTTTTCTTTGAGATCATAGGGATGACCACGTAGTAACTGAGCTGGCAGGTATGCTGATGGGACTCTACGTGGCCAGTATGAGTAACTGCAAGGGAAAGTAGAGTGCTCACTGGGTGTGTAACTCATAGGATGATGGGATGGGTTGGGTTGGAAGGGACTTTCCAGGATCATCCAGTCCTGTTCCAGTGTGTCAGTCCTCATCATAAAAAGGGTCTCCCTTGAGTCCAATCTCAACCTAAACCATTGCCCCTGCCTGTGGCTACAGACTTTTGTAGAAAGTCTCTCTCCATCTTCCCTTTGAGCTCTGTGATCCTTGGGGTGCCTCCCAGCCCAGACTAGTCTGTGATTCTGTGAGATATAAGAAGCAAATATTTTACTCTGAGGGCTGAGGCCCTGGCACAGGCTGCCCAGAGGAGCTGGGACTGCTCCTGGATCCTTGGCTGGGGCCCTGGGCAACCTTGTGGAGCTCCAGGCCTGGAGGTTGGTGGCCCTGCCTGTGGCAGGGGGTTGGAGCTCTGGGACCCTTGGGGTCCCTTCCAACCCAGACCATTCTATGATTCTCTGATGAGACAAGGAATCTGCTGACAACCAAAATGGGACAGTCTGAAGTACTCAAGGACTTTTTTCCTCCACAGTTTTCATGGTCAATTGTAATTCCCAAAGCTGTTGAGTCCCAGAATCTCCAGGCAGGGTCTGGGGGAGTGAAGTCCTGGCCCAGATGAGGAGCTGGAATGTACTCGGGACCATGGGGTGTGTGCCAGAGTCCTGAGGGAACTGATGGTGATTCCCATCTCTCCCCATCAATCTGCATTCAACGCAGAACATCCCAGGAGTGCAGCAGGTAAAGCCCTGGCTTTAGCTCTGCAGAGAAGGACCTGAGGATATTGGTAAGTGAAAAACCAGACACAAGCCAGCACAGTGCACTGGCAGCCCAGGAAGCCAATTGTATCCTGGGCTACAGCTAAAGCAGCGTGGCAAGCAGGTTGAGGGAGGGGATTCTTCCTCTGCTCTGCCCTCCTGGGACTCCACCTGGATCCAGCTCTGTGGTCAATAGCACAAGACAGATATGGACCAGTTAGAGCAGGTCCAGGGGAAGGCCATGAAAATGAGGGATAATACCTCTCCTATTCAGCTTTTGCCAAGAAAGGTTGGACCAGGTGATGCTGGAGGCCCCTTTCGACCCAGTATGCTGTGGTTCTGTGAAGGTGAGAGAGTTGGGGTTCCTCAGCCCGGGGAAGAGATGGTGCCTGGGAGAACTCCCTGCAGCCTGTCAATCCTTACAGGGGGCTCATAGGGAAGATGGAGAGAGACTTTCTACCAAGGCCTGTAGCCACAGGCCAAGGGGCAGTGGTTTAGGTTGAGATTGGACTCAAGGAAGACCCTTTTTATGAGCCAGGGCTTGATCTGCATGGTGGTGAAGCCAGGTGTGGATCCCCACGATGGTGGGTGGTGGCTGATGAATGGATCCCATGGCTAAAAATGATCTCTGGACCAGCTGACACGTGTGTTTTCCTGAGCACTGATGGGCTTCCCTTGGTCCTCACCGTGAGCCTGTCACCTTCCAGAAAGCCAGGCTGCAGGTTGGCTGCTGTAAATAAAACCCAACGTGCTGCCTGTGGAGCCTCCATCACTGGAGGGTTTGAGAACCTGAGACAAGTGTCTGTGAAGAACTGTTCTGTCAGGCCAGTACTGGCTTGGGGCAAGGGGGGGTTGAGGATCTGATGGCTGTGCTAGCCCCTCTGATTCTCTAGATATCTTGCTTGTGATGGCTAGGCTGTCCTGAAGGATCGGGGTGAAGGTTATCACAGTGCCACCTCTGCTTATGTAGGGGACAGTGTCACTGTGACTGTGTGGTCATGGTTCGTGGCACAGTTGGTCTCATGTTGGCTTCTGTCTCCTGGCTCTTGCTCTTGTTCTGTTTAATGTAAAAGCTTTTTATCACTTGGGGTTTTGGGAATGTCTGCACTGCCATTGGGAGTGTGAGCTGGGGCTGAGCTCGATGGGGCTGAGCTCAGTGGGGCTGCTGTGGGCTCAGGGAGCTGTGAGGCTGCTGCACAGGGGCAGCAAGAAGTGGTGTGGGCACGGTGTGGGTGCCGAGCGCGGCTTCGCTGGGCTCAGCGATGCTGCAGGCATCACCTCTGTGCATGTGCTGCTCTACAGCCACCCTGAGGCCTCCAGTGTCCAGAGCCCTGGGATTTTAATCGTGTTTTCTATTTAAAACTGGTGGAGGTGGGGCAAGAGGGAGGACAGACAGACACTGGCTTCGCCAAGCAGCTTTTCTCCCAGTGTAGATCAATGCCACAGGAAAACAGGGGTGGGGAGGGAATTAGTTTTAGGGCAGGTTAGGCCAGGGACAGTGAATCAGAAAGGTTACAGAACAATAGGAGGAAAGACCTCCAGGCACAGAGAGGTGCTTGGTTGACAGTGGCATTTTAAGTGTTGATACCAAACCCAGATCCTGGGAATAATCTGGCACAGCATATCCCAACCTTAAACCAGGTTCTGAAAGGTGGGAATGGGGAGAGTGGCTGACATGTTTAACTGGTGGGGGGGGAGGTGATCGTGCCTGTGTGAAGCACCTTGTGATATTAAAGATGCTGAAATGCTGCAGCATCTCAGAAACAGCGGCTGTCTCCTCGGCAACGGGAAAGGCATGTGTCTGTTCCCATGGAGATGTGCTGTGCAGGAGGCTGTGTGCACAGCCCGGCACCGCCGGCTCCCAGCTCTTTGTTGCCTGTACCTGGAGCAGAGGCTGGTGCTCTGATCCTGGAGCCGGCAAGGAGGAGTGAGCTTCACCCAGGGTGCTGCTGGTCCTGGCTCCCTGTGCCAAGCAGGTGGATACTGAGCTCTGGTTCCCATCCTTACTCGGTCCTGAGGACCTGTTTGCAGTTGTTCTTCAGGAAGGCAGTGTTGTCCCTGGCCAGACAGGCATCAGAGAGCTCCTGACACTTAATTCCTTCAAGGGAGTGGACAGACAGATCTGGAAAGCAGGACACACAGTGCCTGCATCTCAGCAGTGCTTTCTGATGCCTGAAAGGAGAGGAGAGCTGTGCAGAAGCACTGACAGGTCGACCTGCAGCAGATCACCACATAAAAAACTAATACAGTAAATAAATACAGGAGGCACTGCTGCTTCTCACCCTGTTGTCATGCCCTTCCAAGGGAGCAGACACATTTAGCAGGGAGCAGAAGTAGGATCCAAGCATGGTCTGATCTTTGTGGTTGCTTGTTCAACATGAGCTGTGGGATGCAGCAGCACTAGTGACAGTTTCAAAGTGATGGACTGGGAAGATTATTTTAGAAGCAGCATTTTGTGTGTGCTTGTATGTCTTACAGATAGGTATTGCCAAGCAGAGTTCTTTGTGTTTGAAGTTTTTTCATCAGCAGCCTGCTTTTCCTCCCAGTAGCTTCTTCCTAGCCCCTCATTAGGGGATAGTAAATAGAAATAGATATTTGCCTTCATTATCCTACTGTTTTGTCCCCTAACACCTACTTTCTAAGGTAAAAAATGAGCATTTTCTATGCCTACTCCCAGACTGGGCTCTCTGACCCGACTCTTCTCCCCATCTCTGCACCCTGGCATTTTGCTGTGCTGGCAAAGAGACAGCACCCAGCTCTGTACCTGTGATCCCAGGTAAGAGGATTCCAGGGGACTTGTTGCCACCTTGTTTCTGCTGTCAGCCTCCATCCCAGTGTCTCTCATGTGGATCTGCTGCATGTTGACTGGGGATGAACTTGAGTTGTAATGCTCAGTCTTTCCCGAGCAGAATCACAACTGAGGAGTTTGGCCCTGACTGGGGACCAGACACCCACCAAAGCTGCTCTGTCACTGCCCTTCTCAGCTGGACCAGGGAGAAAATAGATCCTGAGAGGCTCAAGGTGTCCTTGAGCCTTCTCTTTTCCATGCTAAGAAAGCCCAGGCTCTCCCAGCCTTGCCGCATTGTGGCAGATGCTCCAATCCCTTAACAACCTCTGTGACACACTCCAGTATGTCCGTGGATTGCCTGTACTGGGGAACCCCAAGCTGGACACAGCACTCCAGATGTGGTCTCACCAGTGGCAGACAGAGGAGAGGGATCCCCTCCTTTGGCCTGCTGGTAATGTCCTTCCTAATGCAGCTCAGGGTGGCGTTGGCCTTTGCTGCAAGGGAGCGCTGCTGGCTCACCAGGATCCCCTTGTCTTTTCATGCCAAGCTGACTTCCAGACAGGCATCCTCCAGTCTCTCCTGGTGTACCAGTACAATTTCTCCTTCACCAATTCATGCTGACTACTCCGGGCCACCTTTGTGCCCCCAGGAGGGTATGCTGGGGGCGACAGGAGGCTGAGCCACCTGGCTTTTCTCAGTTTCTCCTTCTCAGTCCAAGATGGAAGTGATGTTTTCTTTCTTCCAGTGCTCAGGGATGCTCCCCACCCCTGTGAGTTTTCCCAGGTAACTGGGAGCCATCTGACAATGACACACACTAGCTCCCTCAGCACTTGTAGGTGCATCCTGAGGGTCTCATGGACTGCTGGGTGTCTGGTTTGTTAAATGTGCCCTAACCTCATCTTCCTCCACTGAGGGCAAGTCTTCCTTGCTCCAGACTTTCTTACTGTCTCAGAAGGCTGGGATTCCTGACAGTCAATCTTGCCAGTAAAGAAGGGTTACATTAGATACTGGGGGGAAGTTTTTTACAGAGAGAGTGGTGAGGGGCTGGCAGGGGCTGCCCAGAGAGGGGGTGGGTGCCCCGTCCCTGGGGGTGTTGAAGGCCAGGTTGGCTGGGGCCCTGGGCAACCTTGTGGAGCTCCAGGCCTGGAGGTTGGTGTCCCTGCCTGTGGCAGGGGGTTGGAGCTCTGGGACCCTTGGGGTCCCTCCCAACCCAGACCAGGCTGGGATTCTATGATTCTGGATGGAATATCAGTGATTGACCTCCCATTCCACAGACTTTTCTTTGGTTTGTAAGTTTTTCTGCTGGGTTAGACTGGGTGAGTATCACACTCCAGATTAATATCACAGAACTAAAGGGAATTAAAGAAATAATGTTCTGATTTCCTTAGTGCCTCAGGCTCATCACGCTTCTCACTGTAACTGAGCAGAGATTTCTGTCTTACTATTTGGCATCATATTTATAGCTCCCGTTCAGTGCTGCTGTGTCATATGTACATGTACAAGCTTGGTGTAGCATCTGAGTGCTGGGGAATCTCTCTGAAGGATGAAGCTTGCTTCTTTCCCCAGAGAGAGCAGGGCAGTCCAAATCCCCCCCCCCAAGTATTTGGTTTCTGTGGTTTCCAGTTGCAGGCTGGGTATAAATTGATCGGGAAACAGGTGCCAGGGTGGGGTGCAGGAGGCAGGAATTTGGTGGCTCTTCAAAGCAAGCACAGACAGCTGGTGTCCCGAGCCTGCTGTGGGTCAGGATGGGGGTGCTTGGTGCCAACACGCTCTATTCCCATCCTTACCGTGGTCTGTCAGTGGTAGAGGCTGGAGGAGCCTTGCTTGTGCCTCCCAGGACCCAGAAACAGCCCAGGACCAGGAATGGGAAGGGGTGTGAGATGTGACAGGTAGGACAGCCTAAGGCACCACACACAGCTTGTGTCCCTGCACAGTTCACCTCACACACCCCCCTCTGCTACCTGAGCTTTGCCACTCTGAGGTCTGTTTATTTCCCAAAGCACCAGATGCCACAATGATTTAACTACATTTCTCCCACATTTGTTTTGCAGCCCAGTTAGTAACTCACAGCACCATGTACATGCTGTGCCACCTAGGGATGGGGCTGCAGCTGGAGTGTTGGGCCCAGTTCTGGGCTCCTCAGCATCAGAAGGACAGGGAGGGCCTGGAGCGAGTGCAGAGAAGGGCAACCAGGCTGGGGAAGGGGCTGGAGGGCAAATCCTCTGAGGAGCGGCTGAGGGAGCTGGGGGTGTTGAGGCTGGAGCAGAGGAGGCTGAGGGGAGCCCTTCTCCCCCCTGCCCTGCCCTGCCCTGCCAGGAGGGTGCAGAGAGGTGGGCGCTGGTCTCAGCAGCCCTGAGGGGGAGGAGGCGGAGGAGGCCTGGGAGTGTCAGGGGATGAGGAGCCCAACCTGACCTACACTGTGTGCTGGCAGCCCTGAAAACCCCCTGTGTCCTGGGCTGCACCCTCAGCAGGGCTGGGAAAAGGGGATCCTGCCCCTGGGCTCCCCTCTGGGACACAGACCCCCTGGCAGCGCTGCCTCCAGCTCGGGGGTCCCCAGGACAAGGGGGACACGGAGATGTGGGAGCCAGTCCCCAGGAGCCCTGGAGATGATGGGAGGGCTGGAGCCCCTCTGCTCCGGAGCCAGGCTGGGAGAGCTGGACTCAGCTTGGAGAAGAGAAGCTGCTGACGGGGAGAGCTCCCAGCCCCTCCCCGTCCCTTGAGGGGCTCCAGGAGAGCTGGAGAGGGGCTGGTGCCCAGGGCAGGGAGGGCCAGGCCCAGGGGAACGGTCTCCAGCTGCAGGAGGGGGATGGAGAGGGGCTGGGGGGCAGAAATCCTTCCTGGGGAGGGGGGAGGCCCTGGCCCAGGGTGCCCAGAGAAGCTGGGGCTGCCCCGGGATCCCTGGCAGGGCTCAGGGCTGGGTTGGATGGGGCTTGGGGCACCCTGGGCTGGGGGGTGTCCCTGCCTGTGGCAGGGGGTTGGGACTAGATAATCTCTATCTGAGATTCCATGAGATTAGCTTGGGCTGCTCTTGGGGGTGTTTGCCAAGTGAGAGAACCAGAGACACCCGTGCTTGGGGGTGATGGAGGGTTCTGTGCTCACCAGGAGCACTGGCTGCTCTCACTTCATTCTGTTCCAAGCCTGACCTGTTTTTATTCACCTATGAATTGTTCTGCTGGTTTGGTTGAGATGGGAGATGGATTTATTAGCTGGTCTGTGCCAAGATAGCTCTGTTTCCCTTCTTTGGTTATGTGCTTTCTGCAATCTCCTAAGCCTGATTCTCAGTTCTAGCATAGCTCTGCATCCTCCAGTCGGTGTTTGCATATTACTAATCTACAGATACTTCTCTAATTGTTTTTACTGAGAGCAGGGTGTAGTTTCCAGCATGATTTATATCAATCAAAGGGGGCTTTACAAATACATTTTTTCCTGATAGAGAAACATGAAATCCTGTTGGTTTCCCTGCGGTACAGAAGGGCAGGGATGCTTCAGGCAAGAGTCTGATCCTCAGCCCATGCAAGACTCAAGAATAATTTTGAAGAGAAAATAACTGGGTATGAGTAGGACTTAGATGGGATAGAAAAGCAGCATCTAAACCCTCAGATAGCTCCTGTTCTGCACAAAGGAAACAGTGTGTGTCTTATTTATCTAGACTTGGGTGAAGTGATACCATGCTACCCAAAAATTGAGCTGGCACTCAGAAGACAGATACAAGGTGGGCAAGGGCTCTGCAGAGAAGACTCAAAAGACTGCAATAGAATTGCAGTTTGTTGAGGATTGGCCTCGGGATTGGTGTCATTTAATATTCTCAGTGGGGCAACCAGCACCCCCAGGTACTGCTTTAGGTACCTGCAGAGAAAGAAAACAGGGCAGCTGCCAACACATCTCCAAGCCCAACACCTTGGCTTGTACCTTGTCCATCCTGACCGTCTCAGGTTAAAAGTCTGAATAGCAGCACAGGGATAAAGCCGAAAGGCAGAGTGGTGGGAGAAAAGGACTGAGCCTCTGAAGAAGAACAGCCTCTCACTGAAATAAACTGGGCTAGGAATACGTCATAAAGCCGAGGGGGAGGCGTGGGAGGAGGCCCCAGAGCGTGCTCAGCCTCCAGGAACTGGTAAAGGGGCACAAGCGTTGCAGAGTGAGTCCCATGCCACTGAGACCTGCGAGCCCAGAACGGCTGGGACCTGCCAGGATACCCGGAGCGCTGGGGAAGGCTCGGGTTGGACCCGTCATTTTTAAAGGACACAGGCACTTATTTTCTACACTTCTATGAAAAAAAAACCCATGTAGGGGAAATTGAAATAAATTAAAATAACGTTGTTCTTCTCTACATTTGGGAGTCACTGTTGTCACACTGTCACCTTCTCCCTTCTGTGCAGCAGTGTCCCTGGGCAGCACTGTGGGGAGAACCACAGGACACAGGGTTCATCCTCGACTGGGTGACGCTGCACAAGTCACTTCCATCCATATGTACCTTGTTTTTCCTTTGCTGAAACAAAAGAGCTACTTCTACTGATTTCTTAAGTGCTTTGAAAGCTACAATTGTTTTATTGGGAGGCTCTTCAGAGGGACCTGAACAGGCTGGAGCCATGGGCTGAGCCCCACGGGATGAGGTTCAACCAGGCCAAGGGCAGAGTGCTGCCCATGGGACACAACAACCCCCTGCAGTGCTACAGGCTGGGGGAGACTGTCTGGAGAGCTGTCAGGCAGAGAAGGACCTGGGGGTGTTGGGTGTCTGCAGGCTGACAAGCCAGCAGTGTGCCCAGGGGCCAGGAAGGCCAAGGGCATCCTGGCTTGTGTCAGCAAGAGTGTGGCCAGGAGGTCTGGGGAGGGGATTGTGCCCCTGGGCTGGGCACTGGGGAGGCTGCAGCTGGAGTGCTGGGCCCAGTTCTGGGCTCCTCAGCATCAGAAGGACAGGGAGGGCCTGGAGCGAGTGCAGAGAAGGGCAACCAGGCTGGGGAAGGGGCTGGAGGGCAAATCCTCTGAGGAGCGGCTGAGGGAGCTGGGGGTGTTGAGGCTGGAGCAGAGGAGGCTGAGGGGAGCCCTTCTCCCCCCTGCCCTGCCCTGCCCTGCCCTGCCCTGCCAGGAGGGTGCAGAGAGGTGGGCGCTGGTCTCTTCAGCCAGGGGCCAGGAGCTGGCAGGAGGGGCACTGGGCTCAAGCTGGGCCAGGGCAGGCTCAGCTCAGCTGGGAGGGCCAAGTTCTTCCCTGGCAGAGCTGTGGGGCTGTGGCCCAGGCTGCCCAGGGAGGGGGCTGAGTCCCCAGCCCTGGGGGTGTTGAACAGAGGGGAGATGAGGTGCTCAGGGATCTGGTTTAGCTCAGGATGGGAGTGGTTGCACTTGATGGGCTTAAAGGGCTTTTCCAGCCCTGTGACTCTGTGATCCCCGCTCCTGCCCTGCCGGTGGGCAGCAGCTGCGGCTCCTCCCTTCCCAACTGCTCAGGAAAGGACCAGGCCGCACTCGCTGGCTGCGCTGCGGGGCTGGCTGCGGGACTCGCCGCCCCTCTCCCTGGCTGCCACCCGCATCGCTGCGGCGGGAACCGCCAAGCTCTCGTCGAGCGCCGCTCGCCGGCGCCGTCTCTTGGCGGGGGGGGGGGGCCGGCGCGGAGCCCTGCGGCCCTGCCCTGCCCGCCGCACCGCGCTCCGTGGGCGAGCCGCTCTGCCCCCGTCCCCAGCGGCGCCGCCGCCCACCCCCAGCGCCCCGCCGGCGCACCCCTCGGGTCACGCAGCCCCGCACCTCTCCCAGCGCCGGGCGGGCTCGGCCGCGGTCCCCGGGGCTGCGGCCCAGGAGCGCTCAGCGGCGGCCGCCCGGGCGCGGCGCCGAAGGGGTTAAGGCCGCTCCCGCCCGCGCGTCCCCCGCTAGGCCGCGGCTGACCTTCACGGGAGCTGCGCCGGGCATGCGCGCCGCCGCGCTCGGGGCCCGCGGGGACCTGCGGGGCCCCGCTGCTCTGCGGGTGGGCCCGGCCCGGCCCGGCCCGGCTCGGCTCGGCTCGGGGCGTGCGGCGCGGCCCCCGCCCGGCCTCGGCGCGGCCCGGAGCGCGGCTGGCGCACGCCCTGCCCGTGCCCGGCGCGCCGTTGCCGTTCGGTGCCGATGGTGCTGGCGGAGGAGCGCGGGGGGACGCGAGGGGGGACTGCGCGCCGCGCCGCAGCCTGGAGCCGCGCCCCGCCGGCGCTGGGCCCTGCCCGCTCCGCGGCGCCGGGCGGCGCGGGTCCGGGGGCCGAGCCGCGGGGTCTCCGCAGGCCGCGGCGGCCGCTCGCCCGCAGCCTTCTCCCGGCCAGGCGCTGCGGGGCACGGCTCGCCATGAGGAGTGGGCGCGGCGGCACCTGCCCGGCCGTGCCGGGAGCCCTTCGGCAGGGAGAGCTGGCGCTCCTCTGGCGGGCGAAGCAGCCAGCGGCAGGCGCAGTCCTCTAAGATACAGGCATGTTGTGTTGCCGGGAGCATGGGAAAGGGCTCCCAAGATGGGAGCCAACATTTCTCTGTGCTCCTGGGAGCCAGGAAACAAAGCCGCAGCTGCAGGCTGAGCGCACCTCGCCAGGCGTGCTGGCACCTGGGCTCACTGCATCATTCAGGGTGGGAAAGAGCCTTCAGGTTGGGTCCAAGCTTCAGCTCGCACCCAGCCCGGGCGGCACGTAGCGGTTTGACACAAGATTGATGTGTGCCGTTAGTTCAAGCCAGCTAGAACCTCGGGGATTGTTTAGGCACTGAATAAAGCCGTGCTGCTGTGCACAGCATATTCCTACTGAGGGACTGAGAGGGGGAGCTGAGGAAAATGGCCACCCTCCCCAAATCACTGGGACTCCTATGGTGACTGCTGCACGGCAGTGCTTGGATGGCGGTCACCCTAAAGAACCAGTGGAGGTTGTTGCCTTTGTGCCCACGTGCAGAACACTTGCTCTTTGCCTGGCTGATGCGGTATCTCCTCTGTGCTTGTTTTTATTCCTGGTTGAGGGCAGAAATGTGTTTCCAGGTCTGATTCTCAGTTTGCAGCCTTGCCAGTAAACTCACAGCCCGTAGACAAGGATTTCAAGCAGAGGAATAGAATAACCCCCTTGTAACCTGGCAACATCTTGCATGTTGCTGTATTAGGCGGACTAGGAAACATCAGCCCCTCGCAAGCAGCAGACACAGGAGGAGCTGTCGGTAAGCAGATGGGTGCCCCAGGCCAGCGCTGCCATTATGGAGGAGCCCGTGCTGCTGCTCACAGAATGGCCGCCGTGCTGCCAGCTCCTGGCGCTGTGCTGGCCGCTGGCCACCCTGGGCTGCTGCAGCAGCCAGCAGCTGCCAAGGGGGTGGTCTGCTGCTTCCCATCCCTCTAGCCCCGGGGTGGCAGGTGGGCTCCGTGTTCCCAGCAGCGTCCTGGGATGACACGCGGTGTCACACAGGGCTTTGTGTGATAAGCAGCGAGCTGCTGATGCCTGGTGGCAGCTGTGGTGGTAATAATTTGCCTGCGTCTGTCAATCACCTGGGTCTGTAATGGGTCTGTCACGGTGGTACCCGAGCATCCTGAGGGCGGTCACCCCGCGGGAGAGGCTGCGGGTGGCTGGGAGCACGGCAGCAAGTCAGGCGTTGTGCTGTCGCCATGCTGCCCCCCCCCCTCCCCTTCCTCCCGCTCTTCTCACACTCTTTCTTTCCCCTGGCTGTCCCTCCCTGTTCCCAGCTCTCTGCCTCCTGCTGTTTCTCTTGTCCAGAGGGGTTAGTCCTGGGTCTCGCATGCTGGAAAAGCTGCCAGTGAATGTTTCTGTGTGCTGCCTGCCAGGTCCCTGGGGAACAGGCCTGGAAACGCAGCGCAGGAGGAGCAGTGGGAGCAAGGGAAAACCATTGTTTCTCACTGCTCGCCTGCTGCATTTTCTAATGGGAAAACCGCTCCCCACGAGGTGCTGAGGTTTCTGTCGCTGCTGGGGTTGCCCCCTCCCCCTTTCCCCCTTGCCCCAGGATTTGCCATCCCTTTGGTGCAGAGGCTGGAAAAAGCCCGAGACGTGTTTTCAATTTGCCTCCTGCTTATCTCTGCTGTTTGGACAGAGAGGTTTAAAAAGCTGGATTTTCTGTCCCTGCAGAGTAAACACACAGAACCCGGCAGCACAAACTATTTCTGGCTTATCAGTGGAGGAATGCAGCAGCTGAGGCTTGGTGCGAGTGGGCCGTCAGGAAGGCCCTGAAGGGGCCCCCTCCCCACTCCGCGCTATTAGAAGTGTGAGAGCCCAGCAGGACTCAGAGGGGAGAGTTGGAGAAAAAGGCAGAAAAGGGAAAGAAAGAGGAAGAGAGAGAGTGAGAGAGGCTGAGCAGACCCCGATGGCTACAGACGAAGTTACAGGAGGGGCTCGCAAAGCTACGAAAAGCAAACTTTTTGAGTTTCTGGTCCATGGGGTGGTGAGTCGGGAAAGTTAGTGAGCTGGCTGGCTCTGAATAGAGGGATGAGTGGAAACTGGAGGCTCTGTGCTGGGCTGGATCTGCTCCTGCAGCGTGCTCCTGGGGCGCTGGGAACTGCCTTTTGCCAGCAGAGCACCGGGGGCTGTAAAGCCCCCAGGATATGCACTGATTCATTGATGATGCAGGCGTGTGTCTGGGGGGATGTGGGCTGTGATTTCTGCTTTGATTCTCCGGGAATGGTGGCTAGCCTGCCTTTGAGCCTGGTCCTGGTGCAGAATCCGCACTGGATCTGACCCAAATGGGCTTGTAGGACACTTTGTTCTGTAATCAAACTTGTGTTTTGGAAAACAATTCTGATGAAAGCCTAACGAAGCCTTGTGGTGCTGCCTCTGGTTCTTGTCTCCAGTCTTGCCTCTTGTGTGTATCCTCTGGCTACTTAACAGGTGACTTTCAGGGGCTTGAAAAGATTAGCTCTGCAGATCTGCAGGAGTCTATGGGATCTCGCCCAGGAGAGAATTTCAGGGTGCTATGCTTAATTAAAGCAATCCTTCAGGTATTTACGATTTTTCCAAGCTTTTGTTTGAGAACCAGGTCTTTGATCTCCATTTAAGGGGAAATGCTGACCCTGTTTTGCTGCCATTAGAAATGATCTTTAAATGACTCTCTAGTGATTGGGAGCAGTCACCATTTATAATGTTTGGGTTTCTTGTGTTGATACTCCTGTATTGAAAATAAGGCTGTTAAAGACCCCCAAGGAATGCAGATATTGTTCGGCTACTTGTAATACCCAGTGTTTTCTCTCGTGAGGCTTCTGGCACCTCCTGTGACACCTTTTTGAAGACATCAAGTGGGGGCTGGTGTGTGAAGATGTCCGGGATCTGTGGAGCTCATGGCAGGTTCTGCAGTTGTCCCCAGAACTCGGGCTTGCTCCAGATGCTTGGTGTGTGCTGCAGGTCGTGGGTACGGTGGGACGGGGGAGGCTGAGGACTTTGGGGTGGTGTTCTGTGCTTGTGAGACCCGCAGTGCCGGTGTGCAGGAGCTGTCTGTTGGGAGGCTGGTGGATGTGTAGGGGTGATGACTCCGTAGCGGTGGTGGTGGTGTGGACACGGTGGTTGGTGAGGATGGTCTGGCTCAGGACAGGTGTTGCTGGGCAGAACCAGGGGCGAGTTGGGAAGGGTGGGGTATGGGGGAGACTTTTCCCTTTCCTGAGGTTTCTGTTGGTGTTTGCACACTGGTGTCTTCCTTGAGTATAGAGAAGGGTGGCAGAAATAGCTACGTGACTTTGCTTCCCCCACATCTAGGTGGGCTTCACGTGAAAGCGGCGTGCTGGCCTGCTAAGCATGGGGATTCCACATTTATCCCAGAGTGAATACAGCAGAACTCATTCCCATTCCTTACTGGGATGCTGTAAGAGTCTGCCTTGTCTGCCCTGAGAGTTCTACCTCTGGTGGCATCATACTGGAGTACTGGCTACTTGTTAGAGCGGCTGGGGCTTCTTGTCTGCTACTGTATTGCCTGACCACCTCCTGTGTGACCCTCTCCTGTTTTCCATGATCACATCCCTTAGTTCTACTTTTCCTTTCTTTATTGTTCTTTCCTTTACTTTCTTCCTCCTCTCAGGTCCCTTTTGATCAAAACACAGGTTGAGATGGTTGGTCTTTTATTACTTAAAGAGAGGAAAAACCCTGTAACTTCATTTCATCTCCTCAGGTCCTGTACCCTACCAAAGAAGAGGACATGTTGTTACCTCGAGTTTTTCTATTGCTGGCTGTTGAGTTTTATCACCATCCACAGTTTGACAGCGCTGGAATTAATTTATTGAAAAATCAAGTTATATAGCAAACTTCACTGGAATTCCTTGGAGTCGGATTCTGTTCTAATTTCAGTGAAAAATCTCTTCAAATTACTCTTTTATTTAGAACTTTTTATTATTTTACCTATTATAACATTATTTGACTTGGTTATTGCAGGCTTCTTTTTTTAAATATTTCCCCCTCTCCTCCCTCCCAAAATCTGGATAGGTAAAGAGAGGTTGGATGTTTTGAGAACACCTTTTGCCATGTGACCACTTCAATAAGCAGGATAATTTTGCAGTATTTCCTAAAGGTGGTTGGCTTTTGGATTCACTTGATTTTTCTGGAAGCATGTGTCTTTGCTCAGGTCACTTCGCCCTTTGCTCTTGTGCACTTGATCTTGCCTTTGTTCTTTTCCATATTGCCAGCTCAGAAGATGCCTTCTTCCTTGTTTGTCCCAGTCAAATGGGATGGAAGTTGAAATCTCGTAGTGAAAGTTGAAATCTTTTAATGGTTAAAAATACCAGGTGTGATGCTTCATTCTGGTCCTGCCTGAGTTCCTGATTGTCTGTTCCAGCTCTGGTTAGCAGTTCTCCTTCTTAAAAGGTTCATTTCCTTCCAGTTAGTTACTTTTACAGTTCTTTTACTCTGGGTTCATCAAGGTCTTGCACAGTGTTTTTGTGGGAAGTGAGAGATATTTTTTGTTCCCCCAAAGGCTTCAGCCTTTACTTTGTCCTTTGTTATTGTTCCTCTCTGCTCTATTTCTAGCACTTTTATGAATAAATATGGCTCTAATCACACCTTTTATGTTTATTTCTCTCTTTATTGATGTGTTCTCAGATGTCCAGCAATACATTTCAGGCTATCTTTATGACATCTTCCTCTGGGTGTCCAGCTGTTGCCTTAAGTTTTGTTGACCCAAACTGAGTTATTAATCTTCCTGCAAGACATTCCTTTCCTCAGTTTCTTCCATCCTCTGGGCTCTCTCAGAGGCCTCTCTGCTGGCTGCATCCCTTCAATGGATGTTGGTTTTGCCTCCTTTTTTTGTTTTTGTTTTTGTTCTTGCCCCCTTGCTTTTTTTTCCTTTCCCCTCTTACTCAAGCAGGTATCTTCCCACACAGCCTTGAGAAGGTCCGTGGTGCAGATCTTGTCAAAGCTCTTATCCAGACATCTGTCCTCCTGTGACTCAATTGCAGCAGTCTTCCTTTTGGTGCCTTGTCCTGTTGACCTTGCCTGTGTCATCTTCACATGAGAAGCTGCTGAGAGGTTCGTTTTCTTGTCTTCTTGTTCTGACCTTTTTAATCTGCTTGTGTCCCTTTTCCGTTCCCACTTTATCTCCTTTCCAAAACCAATCTTCTTGTCTTTTATATACCAGATACACCTATAAAGGTCTAAGTCCCTTTCTTACCTCTCAAGTCATATCTGTATGTACAATATACTTGCTGTCAGTTCAAATCACATTCTTTTTCCCCATAGTGATCTTGTTCTTTGTCCTCTGTTCTCTGCTTAGGAAGCTCTTTCTGTTAATTTAAGGCCTTATCCAAATTTATTTTCTGCTAATATGTGTTTTTTCGTGGTTCCTGCTAATCTCTCCAGTTTATTAGTTACACACCAAGACTGCTAATTCATAGAAACCTCTGTGTCACCTATGTGACTCATTTGTATATCCCCAGTCCTCTTTATGTCTGGTTATCTACCTCTTGGATCTGGTTAGAGAATTTTATGTACAGAAACTGTGTTACATGAAATGTCATTCAGGACAATGACAAAAGCAGGCCATCATGTAGGCAAATATTCAATATGGTGATAAATTACTTGTTGCCAGTGTTAGAACTGGCTATTTTGGTAAAAATCTGGCTATATGGCTGGGCCCAGAGCGTGGTGGTGAATGGAGGTGAATCCAGCTGGCGCCTGGTCTCCAGGGGTGTCCTTGGGGCTCTGTGCAGGCCCGGTTCTCTTTAATGTCTTTATTAATGACCTTGATATGGGGATCGAGTGACCCTCAGTGAGCTTGCAGGCCACACTAAGTTAGGCAGGAGTGTTGATCTGCTTGAGGGTAGGAAGGTCCTAGAGAGGGATCTGGCCAGGCTGGATCCATGGGCCAAGGCCAGTGGCGTGAGGTTCTGCAGAGCCAAGTGCTGGGTCTCACATTTGGGTCGTAACAACCCCAAGCAGCGCTACAGGCCTGGGGCAGGGCCTGGGGAGCTGCTGGAGGAGAAGGGCTTGGGGTGTTGGGTGACTGCGGCAGAACATGAGCCAGCAGTGCGCTGGGGTGGCCAGGAAGGCCAGCGGCATCCTGGCTTGTGTCAGGAGGAGTGTGGTGTGTAGGGCTGGGGAAGTAACTGTCCTCCTGCCTCCAGGCCCAGCCTGGAGTGGTGTGTTCAGGTTTGGGCCCCTCGCCACAGAAGGGGGGAGTGTGTCCAGAGATGGGCAGCGAGGCTGCTGAGGGGACTGGGGAATAAACGTGATGAGGAGTGGCTGAGGGAGCTGGGGGTGTTTCGACTGGAGAAAAGGAGGTTGAGGGGAGACCTAATTGCTCTCTACAGCTACCTGAAAGGAGGTTGTAGAGAGGTGGGGGCTGACCTGTTTCCCCGAGTGACAAGTGACAGGACAAGAGGAGATGGCTTCAAGTTAGACCAGGGAAGGTTCAGATTGGATATCAGGAAAAACTTCTTCCCAGAGCAGGTTGTTAGGCACTGGAATGGGCTGCCCAGGGAGGTGGTGGAGTCTCCATCACTGGAGGGATTTAAAAGATGGTTAGATGTGGTGCTGAGGCATGTGGGTTAGTGGTGGGTGGCAGGTTAGGGTGATGGTTAGACTTCATCATCTAAAGGGTCCCTTCCAACCAAGGCAATTCTCTGATTCTGAAAAGACACGTCTGGTGTCCCAGAGCTGTGCATGGAGTGTCTAAGAGGTTTATTAGTGATTTGGAAATGAGGGTGAGCAGTGAATTTCTTACATTTTGCACCTCATACACTGGGTTTTAAATCAACTGCATCTATTCAGAGAGACGGCTTGGATCTCAGTGAGCTGCCTGTTGTGTGCCAGCAGCCACTAAGAAAGCAAGTAAACTGTTAGTCTGATTAATAAATAGGGCAGAGAATAATACACAAGTAATTGTGAACCTGTGGCATATGCTTACAAGAGTATTTTTTTAATTTGGGTCATCTGTGTGACTAACAAGCAAAACTAAAGGCTGGGTCAGGGGGCAGTGGAAGGAAGAAGCTTGTGGAGACTTAATCGATAAGAGGATCTTTTTTATATTTTATAGTATATAAAGTTGGAGACTGATGAGGAAAGTTGTATGATCTCTGTCACTGGAGGCTGTTAGGCAGAGGTTGAAGAAGTAAATGTCTGTCAAAGATGAGGGAGATGCTGGTGATGATTCTTCTTTGAGACACACAAGGACTGAATCACCTCAAGGACTCACAGTTCAGCATATTATAGAGTTTATATTTGTTTTATTAGAATGGGAAGAACTACAGATATTGTCCCCAAATTGAATGGTGATCTGTTTTAAGCATGTAATACTGATTGTTTCTTCCATCCAGTGATCAGTTCGTAGACATCACTGCTGGAAGTAGCGAGGTGAGGAGAAGATTGGGTTTTGAGACAGGGCAACTTTGCAAATTCAAAATACCCCACCAATCTTTATATTGGCATGGATATAAATACTACCTGCTCAGAACAGACATCAGCTAACACCAGAAAGGCTAGAGAAGAGCCTTGTGAACTGGCTTGTTTGGGTAGTTCATTCCTCTCCCCTAAGGCGGCTGCCTGCACAGTTCTCTGTGCCAGGACATGGGCAGGGAACAGGCTTTGGAGTGGAGTCACTGCTTTGCTGCACGTGTGCTCCCTGTTTGGGTGAACAAGGAGCTGCTTGAGGGGAGTGTAGGGCAGCCTGGAGAAGCCAAGGGACTCTGAGCATACAAACAGGAGAGGAATCAGCTTGTTCAAGGGCAGAGCCTGGCAGGACAAGGGGGCTGGAGTGAAGCTGGAGGAGGGAAGGGGGAGAGGAGACATTGGGGGGAAGCTCTTTGCAGAGAGAGTGGGGAGGGGCTGGCAGGGGCTGCCCAGAGAGGGGGTGGGTGCCCCGTCCCTGGGGGTGTTGAAGGCCAGGTTGGCTGGGGCCCTGGGCAACCTTGTGGAGCTCCAGGCCTGGAGGTTGGTGGCCCTGCCTGTGGCAGGGGGTTGGAGCTCTGGGACCCTTGGGGTCCCTTCCAACCCAGACCAGGCTGGGATTCTGTGATTCTATGACCTTACTGCAGGGAAGAAACATGATTGGGAAGGTACTTGCAGAATGCTGGTAGAGTGAAAGTGTGGTTCAGCATTCAGCCCTGTAAGTGAGCTGCCAGTAGTAAGGGAAGGCTTGTCCTTCCCTCCCTCTGGACTAACTGAAGGCTAACAAGTGCAGAAGAGTTCACACATGATTAAGGAAAAAATAATCATTAGTTCTAGCTAGGGCTTTATCTGAAATGAATGTGAAACAAATGAGAGCTGCTTACTGAGAAACGTGGGTTTGCTCGTGCACAGAGGTGTGATCAGTCTGTGAGGTGTTGGAATTTCTCCTCTGTTTTTTGAGAAAGAAATGATTTGGGAATATGGAAACACTCACACTGGACCATCCACCCCAGTGTCCCCAGTCACAGGGAGCAGCAGCAGACTGTGTGGCAGTGTGGGAACAAGGCAACAACCTGGTGATGCTTCACCCAGATACTCTGCCCTTCCCCACCCTCTCTGCAAAGAACTTGCCCCTCTGCTCCCTTCAGTGATGGGGAGGCTGCAGTGAAACAGGTTGCAAAGCCCCATCCCAGTGTTGTTCCATTTCTGTGCTCAGGCAGCAGCTCACTTGGAGAATGACAGGAGGAAAGAGGCAGTTGGTCCCTCTGCTGTGCCAGGAGATTCAGCCAGGGGAAAAAGCTGACATGCCACATGTGTGGCTTGGGTAACTGTGCAGTAGGACGTAGTGATGGCAACTGGGCAGGAGCTGTTGGGGAGGTGGTGTGCTTACAGTGTACCCAGCTCTGGCAGGGTGTAGCCAGGCAGTGATGGACAGTGTAGAGAACACAGGCCATCAGCAGTGTCCTTAGGGACCGGTATTGGTTGTGGTCCTCGTGTGCTGTGCTGGCTGCTCTGCTGGCAGCTCTGATCTGCTTCATCTTCTCAGAGGTGTGAGAGTGGTCCCTTCAGCTGGGGACATCCTGTGGTCTTCCTAATTTCCCATGGCCCATGGTGGGCCCAGGGATGTGTTTGAAGAAACCAGTGGAGTGAGAAAGGGGACTGGGCTGTGGGAAGGGCGGTGCTGAGTCGGGTAGCAGGGTCTTGAGTAGATGGTTTCCCGGGAAGGGGGATGTGTCAGGGCTGTTCTGCACTGCAGCCTTCACCATGGATGATGCTTGTTCAGGACAGATCCTGTCCCTCTGAGGAAGAGGGGAGAGGTAGCTCCTATCCATCAGGCAGGTGCACTTCCCAAGGTCTTTGTCAGAAGATCTAGTGATATTATAACACTCTTTGGTATCAATAGTATTTAGTATTGTGAAAAATCAATGTCTTGTCTGTCCCTGGCTTGTCTTGCACACGTGTTTGGGAGCAAAATCAACTCTGAGATAGGTAAGGATCTGCTTGTGTGTGCCTTCAGAAGAGCTTGGAGGCAACATCCCTGTGCCCTGGGAGGCTGGTGGGCTTGCAGCAGGGAGATGGCAGTTGTGTAGTGAGTCACATCTCATCTATAGAGGATACAAGAGGTAGGAACATGAGGAGGGAGAGTAAGGGACGAGGTGGAGCCAGGGCTGAGACTGAATGTGCTTTGCTGAAGCTCTCTCCGTTTTCTCAGCTTTGTCTTTGTGTCTCTGATTTGATGCTTCACAAAGGAAACTGAAGGAAGTTCAGAGATGCCAGAGGTGGATCAAGAGTAGATTTGCTTTGCTGACCTTGTTCTCTGGACTGTGAGGTGTCTTTTATAGAAGGAGCAGTGGGCCAGCAGCCTGATCCTCATGGCCAGTCTCCAGGAGGGGTGAACATGAGACGCTTGTCTGTTCTGAATGCCTGTCAAATGCCTGGCTGATTGACAAGCAACAGCAGGCCCGATGGGCTGCTCCTTGCTGGGAGGTCAGGGTGTGTGTGGAGTGACAGACGACACCGATCTCTCAAACACAAGCTCTGGGGAGGCATTTTCTGAGCCGTTTGTTGCTGCTGGCCCTGCCTGGGCCAGGGGCTGGGGACGAGTACGTGGGGATGGAGGGAGCCGCTGGGTTCCAGCAGGTCTGGGTGGGAGATGAGATGAGCTTCCCAGCCCTGCACAGAGCCGCAGTTCTGCCTGTTTGCTGCCTCCTCCTGCTCGGTGGCTGTACCCACAGCTGTTTCCTGCATGAATACTCACTGGACGTGCTTGCTTGGCTTCTTCTTCCCCACCTCAGCCTTCCTCCTCTGTCCTGCCACTCACAGCCACTGGTTCTTCATCCCCCTTCTTTCCTCAGTCTCCTTCCTGCTCACAAGTGCAAGGGATTTCAGAGACTTGTGATCACAGGATCACAAAGGTTGGAAAAGACCTTTGAGATCAAGTCCAACTGTAATAGAGGGAGGGAAGGGCACTGAGCTGGGGCTTTGGGGACTGCAGTAGGTTTGGGGGGTTAATTTGGAGATGCAGGTATGAATTATGTCTAGAATGAAATACTCAGTATAAAAGGATGAGATGAAGATGAAATAAACTACTTCTTAATTTTTTGCTTATTATAGACTCACTGAATGATGGGGGTTGGCAGAGACCTCTGCAGACCACCAAGTCCAGCCCCCTTTTCAGAGCAGGGTCCCCTCAAACAGGCTGCACAGGGCAGTGTCCAGGCAGGTTTTGAATGTCTACAGAGATGGAGACTCCACAGCCTCCCTGGGCAGCCTGTCCCAGGGCTCTGCAACCCTCCCAGCAACGAAGTTCCTTCTCATAGTTAGGTGGAACTTCCTCTGATCCCAGTTTGTGCCCATGGCCTCTTGTCCTGTCCCTGGGCTCCCCTGAACACAGACAGACCCCATCCTCCTGACCCCACTGCTCATTGATAAGAGCCCCCCACAGCCTTGTCGAGGCAAAAAAAGTCACAAGTCCTTCAGCCTCTTCTTGTAAGAGAGATGTTCTGGTCCCCTCAACATCGCTGTAGCCCTTTTGGTGCCCTCTCCAGTCGCTCCCTTTCTTTCTTGAACCAAGGAAACAGAATTTGTCTATGATGCTTTCATCCCACCCCAGCAGACAGCCCTGCCTGCCCTCGGGGGAGGTGTGCCCTGCTGCAGAGACCAGTCTGCTTCTCACAAGGACTTAGTCTGTAACTGTTGATAACAGTTTGGGGGAGACTGTCTGGAGAGCTGTCAGGCAGAGAAGGACCTGGGGGTGTTGGGTGTCTGCAGGCTGACCACGAGGCAGCAGTGTGCCCAGGGGCCAGGAAGGCCAAGGGCATCCTGGCTTGTGTCAGCAAGAGTGTGGCCAGGAGGTCTGGGGAGGGGATTGTGCCCCTGGGCTGGGCACTGGGGAGGCTGCAGCTGGAGTGCTGGGCCCAGTTCTGGGCTCCTCAGCATCAGAAGGACAGGGAGGGCCTGGAGCGAGTGCAGAGAAGGGCAACCAGGCTGGGGAAGGGGCTGGAGGGCAAATCCTCTGAGGAGCGGCTGAGGGAGCTGGGGGTGTTGAGGCTGGAGCAGAGGAGGCTGAGGGGAGCCCTTCTCCCCCCTGCCCTGCCCTGCCCTGCCCTGCCCTGCCAGGAGGGTGCAGAGAGGTGGGCGCTGGTCTCTTCAGCCAGGGGCCAGGAGCTGGCAGGAGGGGCAATGGGCTCAAGCTGGGCCAGGGCAGGCTCAGCTCAGCTGGGAGGGCCAAGTTCTTCCCTGGCAGAGCTGTGGGGCTGTGGCCCAGGCTGCCCAGGGAGGGGGCTGAGTCCCCAGCCCTGGGGGTGTTGAACAGAGGGGAGATGAGGTGCTCAGGGAGCTGGTTTAGTTCAGGATGGGAATGGTTGCACTTGATGGGCTTAAAGGGCTTTTCCAACCCGGGGATTCTGTGAAAATGACTCAGAGAAGTTTCTGAGCCAGGTATGTTGCCCGTGTTGTTGTCAGCCCTTTGGAAAGGGGCTCCAAAGGCTGAACACCCCCTGTGTGGCAACCTGCCCCTCTGGTTGAGAGCGTCTCCTCTGCTGATGGCTGTAGGGCAGTGAAGAGTCAGTCCCCAGCTGCCCTCTCCAGGTCACTCGTGATTTTGCAGAGCTCTGGCAGATGCCCTCAGATTCCCTGGGATCCCCTCTTTCCTGATGGGGAGATCAGAGTATTTTCACTTTCCCTTTTGCGGATGCAGTTCCATATCTCAGTGATTTCCATGCCATTCTCTGTGCCTCTCCCAGAGCTTCTGTGCCAGTGCTGAGCTGCAGGAACCAGACCTGCCCTCAGCATTCAGCACACAGGGAAGCCCTGGAGAGAGGCACAGGGATGTGCTGTTGCCTTCCCTGGCATTTCTTTCATTAGTGCCTGTTTTGGCCTCTAGTAAGCAGTGAACTGTTGAGGGGTTTTACTCTTTTTTTTCTTCCTGGAAGTGTCTGTTTAAACTCCCAGGATTTGGCTTCTGCTGGGGCAGCAGCCAGCTCAGAGCCCCTTGTTTTGTACGTGATGATTGGATTGGTTTTCCCTGAGCAATTCCCTTCAGTGTCTATTGAAATCCATCTTCATCTTCCTTTCAAGGGTTCACTCTGTCTTGGGAAGTCCTGCAGCTCCTTGAAGCTGCCCTTTATCCCTGCCAGCTGGAGGAACTGCAGTGTTACCAACACACCTTTTTCCTTCCCCGTGTTGCTCCAGACTCCACAAGGGCCTTCCTGTCATTTTAAGGGCCAATTATTTTACCTCATTTCTCCCCATTAACCGGTTGTTCATCCATAAGGAATCATTGCATCTTGGTTTCTTGAGAAGGCTTTGTGGAGGGAATTAACCTTGAGAAGACTTCAGTGTGTGCTTATCCTTGTTCACACCCTGGTGCAGGTGCCTCCAGGGTGTGTGTATTTGTACTTTCACATGTGTTTAGACACACAGTAAACATCTTGGTAATTCTTCAAGCAAAACTCAGCTCTTCTCTCTGTTTTAAATTGTTGTATAAACTATATGCTTTTTAAATGATCAATTTTTATATAAATGATAAACTTTCAGTATTTAGACTCGTGTTTACTGAGTGTCTTGTACAGCACTGAGTTTGCTGTTTGAGCCCCAGCACAGAGAACACGAATGGCAGGGCTCCTGGCTGCCTCTGGGGCTGCTGACAATTTACTGCTTTCATTTATTTATTTATTTTAATTTATTTTAGAGGCTCGAGCAGAGACATGACCTTTTCTTGAAGGATTCCTGTCGCTTGATGAACTTGCACTGCTCTGCAGTGTGGATGAGGGAGAGGGCTCTGGATGGACAGTGTTCTATCATGGTGTTTTCTTGGCTCACCTTTCTTGCAGCCCCCCTGCTGAGCACAGCCAGCTACTCAGTGCAACATCTGCAGCGTCATAGATGTGAGCTTGCTTATAGCTTATAGCTTTGGTTAGCATGGGAGCTGCACCAGTTTGGGCTGCATGTAGCTGCTGCCGTGGAGCTTTTCCTTTGGCCTGGAGGTAGAGCTTTGAGCTGGCATGGATACTGGCCATCAAGCCGAGTATTTTCCATCATCCCTGTCTCCTGCCTGCTGTATCACTGAATTCCTCTTTATGATGCCCAGGAAGCACCAGCCCAGAGCTCACTGTGTTGCTGCTGGGTGCTTCCCAGCACGGTCAGGATGGGAACTCGCTCAGGCTGGTGTCTGAGGTTGTGCCAATGTCTCTGCAGCCAAAGAAACGGGGACCAAACAGTGTTTGTGTTCTGCTTCTTCTCTAGCGACCTGGGATGCCCTCAGGAGCCCGAATGCCCCATCAGGGGGCTCCCATGGGTCCCCCAGGCCCCCCGTATGTTGGCAGCCCCTCCGTGCGACCTGGGATGCCCCAGACCGTGATGGAAACCACCCGAAAACGCACTGCACCACAGCAGGTCCAGCAGCAGCAGGTGCAGCAGCAAGTGCAGCAGCAGCAGCAAGCCACTCAGAACCGAACCAGGAGGTGAGTGCTCCAGGGAGAAGGGGAGGCAGGGTAGTTGGAGGAAGAAAAAACCAGTGTCCTTTTAGCAATGGTAAAGACCTTTCAAAGGAGACAGAGGGTTTATGTGGTGTCAGTATCTCAAAGCAGGAAAAACAGTGGTAAATGCAACTCTTCCATTTCTTTGTGAATGGGCTTGAACAGTCTGATCTTCACTAATGTTTGGCTCTGCAGTTAATGCTTTAGTGCAGGTGTGTCAGGCTATAAACCTGGCCATTATATTTAGCCTTTAAAGTCAATGAGCTTTTCAAATACAGTGCAATTATTTTATTATGTGTTGTCCACTCTGTATAGTTTCTCTGATTCCCAGTTGACCAACAAAATGGTTTGTAAATGAGACAAGTGGGGAAAAAAGTTTGGGTTGTTCAAGTGAACACTTGTACTGTGGCCACTCAGGAGAATGGTCATGAGATGTGCCATTGTCACAGACATCCCTATGTATGAAGCAAAGCCATATGCACAGAAAATGCTGCCATAGAATTAGAGGTATTTTTTAAAAGGAACTTTCTTTTTAAAATACAGGCACCCTGTGCAGTGCTGAGTGCAAGTGGCAGCCAGTTCCTGATAAATATATAGGGTGCTGTCAGCAGGGTGGTCTGCCCTTGGCAAAGTCAATATAGGTTTGCAGGTAGACTCAGACAGGATTCTGGTGGTGTTATTGTATCTGTCTGTAGGTAAAACACGACTGTCTAAGCTCAGTGCTTCAGGAGCCCTGCTCTGCCCAGGTTATATGGACAGCAAGCCTTGGCTCAGCCAGCCAGGCTTGGGAGTGCTTGTGTCTGGGATGCATCTGGAAAGGACACCAGTCCTGAGAGTGTCAGTACACTATGACAACAAGATTGAGTTCACAGGGAATGTGTGTGAGTGCAGCACCTGAGCACAAGAGGTACATATGTGTTGTGGGGGGCCTTGCCCAGCACTAGACAAAGCACACATGCCACAGCTCTTTCCAGGAGGTACCCCAGGAAGCCACACAAATAATGCCTAGCCTTCAAAGTAGATACACCCTGAAAAATTGCCACTGCTGGGAAACTGAGGTAAGCTTCAGTCACTAATTAGTTTCCCTGGGACCATTAAAGAACAGTATTTTCTACAAGTCGATGGCCTGACTCCCAGAAGGAAGAAGTTATCCCTCCCCAGCTCTTAACTCCAGTGCTCCTGGTTCGGAATGTGGTAGGAATCACTACTGCAGTGAGTCCAGCTCACCCCAGTGAGGTGCTCAAGAAGGCTTCTCTCTTCCTTTTGCCATTCCCTCCCTCCAGATAATGTGTGAAATGCTTTCCCCTCATTCATTTCCACCTTCCTGTCATTCCCAGTTGAAATTTTCCTGGTTTTTCAGGCAAACTTTTCTGTCACCTTGGATCCAGTGCTGGGAGTAACTGAGTCCTGTGTTCTGTGGCACAAACAGGCCAGGAAGATGTAGCTGGCCTTTCCTGGCAGGTTTGGTGGAGACACAAATCTTGTTTCCCTAATAGACTCTTGGAAAACTGGTTGAGACCCAAGGTGTTGGGGGTTTTGGTTTGTTTGTTAGTGCTTTTTAACTGCCAGGCTTTGGGGTTGCTGCAGGTGGGACTGCAGAGACTGCTCAGGCATTGCTCCCAGACTCTGTTTCAGTGCAATTTGGCTTTGTGAGCTGTAGAAGGTGTTGGAAGTTCATACCACACAACGCTGCAGTCCCATTGTCCCTACTCTTTTACAAAGGGATGTTGTTCACCTGTGAAGTTAGGTGTGACTGTGAATTTTCTGCCCCCAAGCAAGGATGTAGTTCGCACCTCCAGGCACAGAGTTTCTCAGGGTTGGCTTACTTGGGGACCAGGAGGAAGCTAAGAATCTGGTATTTTGGGCCAGGGAGCGTGCCACATCAACGTGTGTGGAAGCAGCTTTTCCATGGCCATGGCTGGTGGGAGCCTTCATGTGTGAGAACAGGAAGGAGGGGCACCCTTCTGACAGGGCAGAGCGGCAGCAGGCGCCTCGCCTCCTCCCATTTGTCTGTCACAGATGGAGTGATTAATCTCCTGCTTCAGATAAAAGGCCTCACAAATTACAGAGGTGAAGAATAAGGCCTGGATTCTCTCTTGGCCCTGTAAGAGAAAGCCAGCTGACAGACTTGGTAGGCACAGGCAGCTCCTGGAAGCTGAAGAAGTTGAAAGACAATGTATTTGGCAACCTCCCTGGCAGCACTGGCTCTTAGGCACATACACATTTGTCTTTATGGACACAAGTATGGTTTTAAAAGCATAGATACATAAATGTGCTTCCATAGGCATTGTGCATGTATATACACATTATATATATGCACTGCTGGCACACGGGCATGCATGAAGATGAATACCTCTGGAAATGTAAGCCCACTGCCCTTTGCATATCACTTGTGCAGATATGTGACAGTAAAACACGTGTGCGTACATGGGGAAGGGTCTGTATATATGTGTGTTTTCATCCCTAATATGAAATACACATATATATGTGTGTTTTCATCAGCACTTAATTTGTGCAGAGGTAGATCCACACACACAGGGGTGTGCAGAGGTAGATCCACACACACAGGGGTGTGCACAGGTAGATCCACACACACAGGGGTGTGCAGAGGTAGATCCACACACACAGGGGTGTGCACAGGTAGATCCACACACACAGGGGTGTGCACAGGTAGATCCACACACACAGGGGTGTGCACAGGTAGATCCACACACACAGGGGTGTGCAGAGGTAAATCCACACACACAGGGGTGTGCAGAGGTAAATCCACACACACAGGGGTGTGCAGAGGTAAATCCACACACACAGGGGTGTGCAGAGGTAAATCCACACACACAGGGGTGTGCAGAGGTAGATCCACACACACTTCCACACGTGTGGCTGCTGTCCTGCCTGTGCTCTCTGTGCCTAAGCCAGCCAGCCCGTGCACAGGCACTTGCACACACTGCACCACAGAAGATGCTGTGATCAAAGAACTTGCACACTTCTTTCCAAGATGCATACCAGACAGCCCTGATTTGTTCTGAGCTAACTACCTCCCCAGGCTGCTGGGAGAAGGGGGCCTGGGTCCTGGGCATGGGTGAGACCCTTTTGCTGATGCATGCACAGCTGTGCACCAGCATGTGGAGATGTCAGGATAATTTAGCAGGTGGCCTCGTTACTCCTAGATCTGTCACCATGGTAACGTGTTTTTTTCTTTAAAAAATGTACAGTGCCAAGAGGAGGAAGATGGCTGACAAAATTCTCCCTCAGAGGGTGAGTCGCTTTCATTTCCTATTCCCTTCACAATCAGTTCAGCGCCTTGGTGTAATTAGAGGGGTTTTAGAAAAGACTTTCACTTTTTTTGTTTAAAAAAATCTAATTAAAAAGTAAGTAGGCAGTGGGTGAAAGTCTGGAGAGCCAGGCTGGGGCTGGAGCTGGGGGTGGGAGGGAGCGGGGAGCACGGCCCGGCCCGCCAGGCCCTCTCCTCAGGCGGGGTTAAGCCGAGCCAGCACTGCCGCTTGCTGGATGGACAGTGGTGCTGGGCCACGCACCGAGCGCTGGGGCCCGCTGGGTCTGAGGGATGGATATCCCGTGGTTTGATCCTGGTTTTGAGGCTGGCCAAGAGCTGGTTCAGAGCGCAGCTGTGCCTGGAGGAGCTGGGCTGGTCCTCAGGTCTCTCTGGCCCAGCGCAGCTGCCAGGCTCTGGGGTCTGCAGCTGTGTCCTCGTAGGGCCGAAGCGAACCCATGGAAACACGGAGTTCAAGGGGCCTGCACTGGCCAGAGAGCTGCTGATCCTTTCATCCTTGGGCTTGTGTCTGGCTTTCGGTGTCTACCTGTGCCTGATCCTCAATGCTTAAATCTTCCACTTCCATTTTAAACCCCGGAATTTCTCCCTGCTCCCCATCTCTCTTGCTGTTCCCACACTTCTTGTTTCCTCACTACAGCTCTCCCCAGCCCCCTTGGTCCCAAAAGGGAGGCTTCCTTAGTCTTCAAAGCTCACACCCTCATCACATCCTAGTTCCAGTTTCTTTGCCTTGTGGTGCTTTTCTGGGGCTCAGAGCCCTTTGACAGGTGTGTAAATCTCCATGTCCTTTCTGAGTCTACCTCTCCACTGGTAGTGTAAACCCATCTGTGCTGACAGCCTCCAGGTTATCTCCTGACATTCCATGGGTACCTAGTGCCAGTCACCTGAAGAGCTGAGCCCACTTTGGTACTCTGGATGTACTCTGGATATTATCACCTCTTTTCTTGCAATTCCTGCCACCCACACAGCCTCTCATAGGTTGGCCGTTGGTTCTCTCATACTGCTGTCTGGAAAGTACTGAGCTACCATTAAATCCATCCCTGTGAAGCACTGGTAGCCTCCATGGTGTTAACGCCTCGTTCTGCTCTGGTTGGTATGTGCTTCCTTAAAATGGAAGCTCCTTTTCTTGTACTGTCAGTTCTGTCTGTCCCACACAAATTGTTTTCCCAGACAGTTGTACATCCTACATCCATTATGGTCTGGCTGTCGCTCTAAACACAGCTCCATTTCAAGGCACTGCTTTGTTACGTTCTGCCTGGTGCTTTTCTAAGATAAAAGGGTCTCAGAACAGAGGTAAACAAACTTCTCTGGCAACAGAAGACTTGTGCCTCTGTTTATGAATGATAATTCTTTAATAGGTGGAGCTTTATTCACAGAATCACAGAATGATGGGGGCTCCAGGGTCCTTTGGAGACCATCTAGTCCAACCTCCCCTGCTAAAGCAGGGTCACCTCTAGCAGGTCGTGCCTGACAGCGTCCAGGCAGGTTTGGGTTGTTTCCCACAGCCTTTCTGGGCAGCCTGTCCCAGTGCTTGGACACCCTCAGGAGGTGAAGAAGTTCTTCCTCATACTCAGGTGTAACCTCCTGTGTTCCAGCTTGTGCCTCTTGTCATTCAGCTGTGGGTGGGCGATTGGCTGAAGGGTCAGGCCCAAAGGGTGGTACATCTGGCTGGCAGCTGGTCACTGGTGGGGTTCCCCAGCGTTCCATTTTAGGCCCAGCTCTTTTTAACATTTCCATAAACGACCTGGACTCAGGCCTAGAGGGTGACTTAAGTGAATTTGTAGATGGCACCAATTTGGGAGGAGCTGCTGACTCCATTGAGGGTGGAGAGGCCTTGCAGAGACCTGGGCAGATCAGAGAGCTGGGCAGTCACCAACAGTGTGGAGTTTAATGGGGGCAAGTGCTGGGTTCTGCCCCTAGGAAGGGGCAGCCCTGGCTGCACATCCAGCCTGGGGGGTCAGACGCTGGAGGGGAGCTGTGTGAGAGGGATTTGGGGGTCTCGGTCGACAGTGAGTTCCCATGAGCCAGCAGCGTGCCCCAGCAGCCAGGAGGGCTGACTGTACCCTGGGGTGCATCCAGCACGGCACAGCAGGTCCAGGGAGGGATTGCCCTGCTCTGCCCTGCACTGGGGCAGCATCTCCTCCAGTCCTGGGGGCAGGTTTGGGCACCACAGGACAAGAGGGACACAGAACTATCAGAGAGTATCCAGAGGGAGGGCAGTGAGGTTGGGGAACATCTGGAGGGGAAGGCTCCTGAGGAGAGGCTGAAGGCCCTGGGGTTGCTCAGCCTGGAGAAGAGGAGGCTGAGGACAGACTTCATGGGGTCTGTGGCTGCCTGCTGAGGGGAGCGAAGGGGCGGTGCTGATCCCTCCCCTCTCTTTGGGGACCAGGGACAGAACCTGAGGGGCCGGTGTGAAGCTGCCAGGGGAGGTTTAGGCTGGGTGTCAGGAAGAGGTTCTGTGCTGAGAGGGTGGTTGGGCGCTGTCACAGGCTCCCCAGGGAAGGGGTCCCAGCCACGAGCTGGGCTGAGGGCAGGAAGAGTCTGGATGATGCCCTCAGTGCCAGCTCTGACTGGGCTGGGCTGTGTGGAGCCAGGAGTGGGACTCAAGAGGCCTGATGGGTCCCGTTCCAGCTCTGGAGATTCCATGTTTCTGAGTATGTCATAAAGCTGTACAGATGCTGGCACCAAGTCTCTTGCCTTTCAGTACCCTTGTTGCTGTCAGCCAATAATTCTCACTGCTGGAGTGACAAGGCAGCACAAACTGCCCGAGTTCTGCCTGCAGTGGGGTGTTCATGGGTGCAGCTGGGGTGCTGGGGTGGGTGACAGGATGTTCCATCTGGACCAAGGCACTCCAGGAGGCTGCAGTCAGTGTGTGAGAGGCTCCTTGGGCTCAGCATTCCTGGGATGGGGAATGCTGTGTGCACCCTGTCCTGTGCAGTGGGAGGTTTGCCCCAGTGGCTGTGGAATGTGCATGTGGAACCCCAGGTGAGGATTCTCAGATTTCTAGAGCTGCTCCTGGAATATTTTCCAGCCAGTCAGCATCTGTCAGCCAGAGACTTTCTGCAGGCTTTGGCTTGTGTTTCCTGGGAACTGTGAAGGGGAGAGGGCAAGATATTAAATCTGTTCTACTCTGGAAAATTGTCTTCTGCAGGAGAGAGGATTATGGAGCTGCATGTGGCCTCCTGGACATCCACTCTGGTCACCTCTGCCATCAAAGCTGTGCCTCAGGACTTGTTAGGTTCCTTACTTCTCAGATACTTTGCTTGAGATCCAGCAGCTATTTTTCCTTTCCTTTTGCTAGCTGGGGCAAGGGAGGTGCTTTTAGTTTGCCAACTAAGAAGAGCTCCCCACCATTCTAACCCTCACAGTTCTTTGTGATACCTATTCCAGGTTAAATTCACCTCTTCCAAACCTCTCTAAATCTACTTACCAGGAGACCAGAAGCATCAATGGTATTACAGATTACCAGTATCACTACTGCATGAGTGCCACTAAGACGTTTTCATCTCTACTGGAAATAGCCAGTGATGCAGACTGGGATCATGTTGTTTTTCTTAAGGCCTTGCCACATTCACACAGCATAGAGTCACCCCATGATTGACCAACACTCACAAGGATTTCTGCTCTCTATTGTGTGCAGCTGATGTGCTCCCATGTTAGAGCAGAATAATGGGTACGGACTCTGAGGAACATGACGCTGTGCTTTGTAATGCTGTATTTCATCCCCTTTCTATCACACAGTTCTCAGCTTCCTCACATTCCCTGTACTGTCTCTGCCTGTATTGACCATGCCACCCAAATCTGTCATCGTTAAGTTTTGCCAGCACACTTCTCCTTTCTGTGCTGGAGCTGACAGTGAAGACATAGAACTACAATTAGGTTCAGAAATGGTCTGTGAGGCATTGGCTGCTTGATACCTTTCTCCTGTGCCAGTTCTTCACCACATACTGCTCCTGTCCCAGTCCCCATTTTTAAGTTCCCTTTCCAGCAGCATGTCCCATGTTTCACTGGAATGCACATTGATGGGATCCACTGCCTGACTTCTGATAGAGCTGTCAGGCAGAGAAGGACCTGGGGGTGTTGGGTGTCTGCAGGCTGACCACGAGGCAGCAGTGTGCCCAGGGGCCAGAAGGCCAAGGGCATCCTGGCTTGTGTCAGCAAGAGTGTGGCCAGGAGGTCTGGGGAGGGGATTGTGCCCCTGGGCTGGGCACTGGGGAGGCTGCAGCTGGAGTGCTGGGCCCAGTTCTGGGCTCCTCAGCATCAGAAGGACAGGGAGGGCCTGGAGCGAGTGCAGAGAAGGGCAACCAGGCTGGGGAAGGGGCTGGAGGGCAAATCCTCTGAGGAGCGGCTGAGGGAGCTGGGGGTGTTGAGGCTGGAGCAGAGGAGGCTGAGGGGAGCCCTTCTCCCCCCTGCCCTGCCCTGCCCTGCCCTGCCCTGCCAGGAGGGTGCAGAGAGGTGGGCGCTGGTCTCTTCAGGCAGGGGCCAGGAGCTGGCAGGAGGGGCAATGGGCTCAAGCTGGGCCAGGGCAGGCTCAGCTCAGCTGGGAGGGCCAAGTTCTTCCCTGGCAGAGCTGTGGGGCTGTGGCCCAGGCTGCCCAGGGAGGGGGCTGAGTCCCCAGCCCTGGGGGTGTTGAACAGAGGGGAGATGAGGTGCTCAGGGAGCTGGTTTAGCTCAGGATGGGAATGGTTGCACTTGATGGGCTTAAAGGGCTTTTCCAGCCTGGGGATTCTGTAACTCATCACTCAGGAGGCTTTCCCTGCCTTTCCCTCCTGAGCTTTGTGCTGTGCCAGCCACAGCAGCCATCCCATCGTGTTTCCCATGTGACATTGCAGCTACTCACTGGTCTCTGAGGCTGTCTGTTCTACAAGGTTTGCACCTTTCTTTACAGGCACCCATGGTGTGGCCCCCACATTGTGCAGGACACTGGGAGATCCTCTCCTGGGACACTGTTCCCAGCAGACTGTCCTTACCACTCCTACTCCCATCATGTTTCCATGTTCTTGTCACCAGGGATAAAGAAATAAAGAAATTGAGGGTGAAAATGTATAACTCAATCTGATCTTACTAGTTTGTAAAAGTTTGAAACATTGGAATTTCCACAGTAGGGAAGAAAAAAAGATCCCCAGCCTCTAGAAGGACTCAGTCAGCTTGTTCAAGGGCAGAGCCTGGCAGGACAAGGGGGCTCGATCATAAGGAGGCACCAAGCAAAACCACCCTGGCTAGAAGGGACTGACCGACCCCATCAGGAAGGAGAGGACAAGGGGAGAATCACAGAATCCCCAGGCTGGAAAAGCCCTTTAAGCCCATCAAGTGCAACCATTCCCATCCTGAGCTAAACCAGATCCCTGAGCACCTCATCTCCCCTCTGTTCAACACCCCCAGGGCTGGGGACTCAGCCCCCTCCCTGGGCAGCCTGTGCCACAGCCCCACAGCTCTGCCAGGGAAGAACTTGGCCCTCCCAGCTGAGCTGAGCCTGCCCTGGCCCAGCTTGAGCCCATTGCCCCTCATCCCATCTCCTGTCACTTGGAGAAGACCAAACAGGGCTCATGTCACCAGGGCCAACAGGACAAGGACAAAGTGGCACCTGGAGCCCTGTACTACCACGTGAGGCTTCTGTGTTGCACAGGTTGGGATGAATCAGGGAGGGGAATCAGCTTGTTCAAGGGCAGAGCCTGGCAGGACAAGGGGGCTGGAGTGAAGCTGGAGGAGGGAAGGGGGAGAGGAGACCTTGGGGGGAAGTTCTGTGCAGAGAGAGTGGGGAGGGGCTGGCAGGGGCTGCCCAGAGAGGGGGTGGGTGCCCCGTCCCTGGGGGTGTTGAAGGCCAGGTTGGCTGGGGCCCTGGGCAACCTTGTGGAGCTCCAGGCCTGGAGGTTGGTGGCCCTGCCTGTGGCAGGGGGTTGGAGCTCTGGGACCCTTGGGGTCCCTCCCAAGCCCAACCTGTCTGGGATTCTGTGATCTTTATTCCAGTTTTCCATCCAATTCTAAGATAAGGTTTAACATACCTGCTGCTGCTAGGTGCTTCCTGTAGTTTGTTGAAATAGATGGGAGGCTGGAATGGAGAGTCCCCACCTTGAAATACTCTTCACATGTTGATAATTAGAACTTTTGTGGAAGAAGGCAGCAGACCTGGTATGAAGCTACAAGTTCTCAGTTAGGCATACCATGCCAAAAGCTGGAACTGGACAGGCTGCACAACCCCCTATCACAGAAACACCCAGATAACTGGGGTGCAGTTACCTGTGAAGAAAACTGGCTGGAGTGTCAGACTGCTTTATCTTCCTGAGCTGAGCCAAAGAGAATCTTTCATTGTGATGTGATGCTGATGAGGGTCCCCTTTAATTTTCCTCTTGCTCTTGGAAAAGAGAAGGGGATTTGAGGCCTCAAAAGATTAATCCAGTAGTAGGGTGGGAAAGCAGAAGTTAAGGGCAGCCAAAACTGGCCTGAGTGGACCTTTGATCTACCCCAGTGCTCCATCTGTGCTGTGACCACAGCACATACCCAGAGAAGAGTACAAAGCAAGTGCAATCCGCCTTTGAATCACTCCCCTAGCCATCTGCAGCCCAAGGCATCACATGCAGTGTGTCTGTGTGGACTGGCTTTTAAAGTGCTTATGCTTTCTGAACACCATCATGTTCAACACCCAGTTCAGTTATAGGGAGGGAAGGGGAAATGCTTTCTCACATCCATGTGGCAGGAGCTGTAAGAGTGGGGAATGGAAATACTTATTGAAGATTGCAGCTGCTTGTGTAAGCTTAGTGATTTCATTATCCAGGACCCAGTGAACCAGCTGGAAAGCTGTGTGATGGCTGTAGTGTGTGCTTCATCCAGGGGGCTGTTCCCTGCTTTCTTGTGTGCCTGGGAGTTCACAGACTGACTGTTCTGCACCTTGGAGTTCACAGACTCACGCTGTGTTCTGGATGCAGAGTTGTTCCCTGACTGCAGTACAGCATCATTGATTCCCTTCAATGGAATTGATTCCCTTCAGTGGAAGGAACTGAGGAGCTTTTTCTTCTGTGTGGGACAGGATAAAAGTCCTGGGGTGTTTTGTTGAGTCCTAGGATTTGTATTCATTGTGGGGAGGAGGTGGTGTTTAGCTGTCTGTATTCCCCAAGCTGTCTGGCAGCTCCTTGATGTCTCTGGAGTGATGCTTGCTCCTCATGCTTTGCTCTTAGAAATGTTAATGTTCTTTTATTATTCTGTGGACACCAAGACTTTGTGAAAGGATACAAGTAGTAAAAATACAGTGGTTCAGCTCAACCTGAAGATAGTTTTTGGCTCCATGGCTGCTGCTTCTCCAGAGTGTCAGTCCCTCTGTAAACAGAGGGGGTGTTCCAGCATCTCAACACAAACAAATGGAAAAGGTTGAGAGAGACCTGTGTTTGATAGTCTTGGTCAGTCCAAATACAGGAAGGAGGAATTGTTCTTCTTCATGCTGGAAACGAAAAATATTAAGAAAGGGATGATAAAAACCTGTAACAGGTATGAATGGGGTGGAGAAGGGAATGTCTGCCCACTGCTGCTCCAACTCTGCAAGAAGATGGCATTAGCTGAAGATGGCAGGTTCAAAATGAGCAGAAGGAGGTGGTACTTCACACACCTGTTGAGGGTCTGGAATACTGTGCTACAGGCTGTTGTTGGTACTTACAGGCAGCAGCTTTCAGATGCAATCAGAGACACAATCCTAGGCTAGATGGACTCTTGGGATGACATTATGCAATAGTTCATATGTCCTTGTGGAACATAGTGAACAGGTATGTGCCTGGTGTCTCTCACATAGGTAAGACACCAAATTAAAACAGCAGACTTCTAATTCTAAAGCAAAACAGGAATATCAGCTAGCTTTTAATTCCTGTGGAAGTATTCCAAGTAAAGTATTCCAGTTATGTAGGTGAAAGCTAGAGTGAATATCACACATACTATATGTATATAGTAGATATATATATAAGTGAATATCACAGTCCAGTAGTCCAGTAAATTTAATGTAATAACTTAGAGTTCCTTTCAGTATGGTTTGCTTGCATGAATTACTACCAATTAAGAACTGACTTGTTCATTTAAGGGTGTACTTGCCCATTCCTAAGCTCAGCTTGCTAGGTCTTCCTTCTAACCTGCTTCATACCACCTCTGCTAACTTCTCTGGAAGAGGGGAAATATGAAGGGGGGTTGTTAATGTCACTAATATAGTTTAGCTAATGTAGTAAAATACCTGTAGAAGTTGTCAGTTGTCAGGTTGACACCTCATCTTGAAACATCCTGAAGCGTTGATGTGAAGGAGGCGCCCCTGGAAGTATCATCTGTTCTTTGATGTGAAGATCAATTTCACCTTCAACAAAGGTTGACTTCCTGAATGTTTTAGCTTTCAGTGGGTAACACTTGTTTTTAAAAAAAATCCACACGAACATGAGCCCTTGATCTTTCCTTTTGAGAGAACCAGTGCTTTTTAAACTTAAAAAACACAGATTTACCATACTTTGAATTGCTGGGGGCAGGGCCTCCCAGCCTGCTTGTGGCTGAGCCTCCCTTAGGAAGAAAGTAGCTGTGTTTCAGACCTCGTGGACCCAGCCATGGTCTTCTTGGGTTCATTTTAGTTTAGTTCTGTGCTCCAGCTCTTCAGTCAAAGCCTCAGAGACCCGCTGTGCTAATAGAGAATCACTGCCCTAGGCCTAGCTAGGCCTAGCTCCTCCTGAGCATGTCTGTCTGAGGGCTGGGAAGGTGTCGTTGTCACTGTCACTGCTCTGGAACGTTAATAGAGTCTCACTTAGAGTGCTTGGATGTTCCTTGCTTCCTTCTCAGATCCGGGAGCTGGTCCCTGAGTCCCAGGCCTACATGGATCTCTTGGCCTTTGAGCGCAAACTGGACCAGACCATCATGCGGAAGCGAGTGGACATCCAGGAGGCGCTGAAGAGGCCGATGAAGGTATGTCAGTGTTGGGAGGGAGTTGGGGGGGAGGGAAATAACCCTTGTATTAAAAGTGGGGATGATCTTTCTGGGAAAAGTCCTGTTAACAGACATATTTTGAACCAGCTTGGAAGAAGCAGCTGGGGAGCAGCGTGTGTGGAAAGGTGGTGGAGAAAATGCCGTGTATATTACTAGCTCTGGCTTCTGAAGGCCATTAATAAGGAGAATAACAGCTTCTGGATAAATAAACACTGTTGTTTTCAGCTTTGTGTTAGAATTATTAAAATCACTTAAAAAAAAAGAAGAAAAGAGAGCGGAGGGGTGTGCTGAAGGGACACGTTAAATTCCTAATCAGAATTCAGTCAAAAGGCAAATTTGTGGAATAACAGGACATCGAATGGGAAGAATTACAGAGAGATCATTAAAGATCCAGCAAAACCATGCACGTTGGTATAGTCTGTAACAGGAGGATTTGTGTAAGAAAAGAGTGGGCGACGTTTTCTGCAGCTTCCATCAGATGAAGTCCAGCACTTCACTGTTCATCATGTCCTGCTGAAATGGTCTTATTCCTGCGTGTTCTGAGTCTGCTCAGCTGAATCATGGAAAGGTTTAGGCACGATGAAACTGTGGGAGTCACCTAGTTCCACTCCTCAAAGCAGGGCTGTCTGGGCCCTGTTGCTTTGAATATCTCCAGGCATGGCAGCATCACAGCCAAACAGTGTTTGGTCTATCTCATTATGAAGAATTAATTTTCAGGTCTCATTTGAGTTCTGGTGACTTTATGGAACATTCATGCTCATTCATATAGTAAATCCTGTAGTATGAAGAGTGTTGTGGCTGTGTGCCTGCTGTGAAGTAAAGCTACCATTCCTATCTATGCCACACTGATGGGTATCAACCCAGCTTTTTGTCACTGTGCAGGTATCTGATGAGATGTAAAAGGCTTTTACCACTGATGTTTCTCCAATTGATATATATGAAACAGGAAAAAAATAAGGGGGGAAAAGGCAGTTCTATTAACATACCTATTTTATAGGTAGGAATCTGAAGTTTGGATGGTTTAAATTATGAGTTTGCAGTCAAAAACTGTTGTATATAGTAGCTTGCACTCTCAGGAAGAAGAGTGTCCTGGTTTCTTAATGTGGGTAGAACACCATTGGTTTAAACCAGCCAGGAGCTCTGCTGTGTTTCAAAGCAATTGGAGACTTAGACTCCCACTCAGAAATTTGCAGGAAGCTGTTTATTCTGTGATAAACTCTTTAATGAGGGAATTGAGCAGTGCATGAGGCTCCAGCTCTGAGCTGTACAAGAGATTCAGGGCCTGTAATGGGGAGGAGGAACTCTGGGCAGGGAATTCTGTCTCCATACAGTGCTGAGGACACATGTTTTCCGTGTCACTCAGCTAGTTAACATCCTAAGAATGATCAAGCAGATGTTTTTCAAGTTCTGTCTAGACTTACCATGTAGCAGCTGCGAGATTCAGGACCAGTCAGAGCAGAGCTGAGCCTGGCTAAACCTGGCTTGTTCTATGTCAAGGGGTTTTTATTATAGTTGGAGCATTGGCAATACTAATAAAAGTTACCTCAGCATTTCAGTCTCTTACCAAAACTCTTGTAATTAGGGAGTATTTGCCTTAAAACAGGTGTTCCCAAACTGGGAAAAGCTTTACTGTGTCTGAAGTATGTACTGGTATGTGGGGAATATGCTGGATTGCTTGGAATTACCACTGTGACTGTGGGTATCACATTGGTCTCAGTGACTGAGCTGTAGCTGGGAACAGTCTTTGGGAACCCCAGGTTTATGTTCTAGTGTTGCCTAAGCTGCATTTTCCTGTCAGAGGACTAATTCTTCTGCAGAATATTTAGGGGGAAGGATTTCAAACCCACTTTTGGTTGAGGACAGTGCATAGAACACACTGGGCCTCTTGATTCCACATGGATCTTCTGTGAGCAGCTGCACTGGTGAAACATTGACAACTGTGGGATTCCTCAGGAAGCAAGGAGCCCTTGGGGCTGTGAGGTGGATTGGAGGTGGGGAGAATAGCCTTCACCACCTGCCAGCTCACTTTACCACTGTCAGCAGCCCCTGGCAGCCACTGGCTTGGATCCTGCCTTGTCTTTCCTCTGCCATTGGTGTGTTTCCCTTTGTTCTTGGATGACGCCTATGACCAGGGTCTCAAAATTCCTCATCCACAGAGCAGCATCTGCTGCATGCCACTCAGACCAAGAGCCCTTGCACTGACTTTGTGAGAGACCCACCTGCTCACACCCTCAGAATTCCAGAAAGGACAACTTTGGATGGAGTCAGGCAGACAGGTCTGTGGCCAGAGGTACAGATATAGCAACCCCCACAGCCTGAAGGAAACAGAAACCCTATGGCTCCATTCCAGACCGGTAGATGTCATTAAAGAAGAATGCCTTACTGAAAACCTGGACATCTAGGGCCATGGTGGACTTCAGGAGTGGGATTTAATTGGCTAAGCATGTATTTATTTGTATGTGAGCTGGTCACTCTGCGATTCCTTCAGGGTCAAGAGATTCAGTGAGTGCAGGCAGTGGAGTTCAGGACACAGTTCTTTGCATGCAGAAGTGGATATTTAAAAGAACATAGATAAATCATACTCTAAAAAGCATCCTTCTGTCCATTGTCTGAGCCTCATATAACTGGTCAGTTGTGGACATAAACATAATTTTAAGACTCAGATTATTTTCATCCTGAGGCTTTAATTATGGGTCATCAAGAAGCATTGATGAGATTTCCTCTCAGTCTTCTCCAGGCTAAACAGACCCATCTCAGCCTTTCCTCACTCCAGATGCTCCAGCCCCTCATCATTCACATAACCTTCCACTGGGCCCTCTCCAGTAGTTGTCTGTCTGTCTTGAACTGGGGAGCACAGCACTGGACACAGTGCTCCAGAGGCAGCCTCAGCAGGAGAGGGGGAGACTGACCTCCCTCAGCACACTGGCCATGCTCCTCTTGATGCCCCTGAGGACACCACTGACCTCTTGGTCATGAGGACACACTGCTGGCTCACGGATAACTTGTCACCAGCACTGCCAGGTCTTTCTCTCTGCAGCGTGGCTTCCCAGCAGGCCACCCCTTCCTGTACTGGTGCTTGGGGTCATTCTCCTTGGGTGCAGGACCCTACGCTCACCCTTGCTGAAGCTGGTTAGGTTCCTTTCCACCCAACTCTACCCTGTCCATGTCTAATCCGTAGGCTTCCCTAACAGGTTTTACAGGTCATTGTCCATACTGTGCTCAGTTTTGTTCCTCTGGTTTTACCTTTTCAGGGTTCTTTTGGAAGGTTTTTGTAGGACTGTCTGCAGGGGCTTCTCACGTGTTGGTGCATCTGGACCTCAGTAAACACTGGGTGGTGCCTCTCCATATCTCTGATACTCTGCACGTTCTGACAGTTCTCTGACTCTCCTGCTTTGGGCTGGGTGCTTTGAAGTTCTTGTCTCTTGTTGACATGAAATACCAACTCATTTTGTTTCTTCTGCAAAGCTTGACACGTCTGTTTGCTGCTGCTCTGGGTGAGCAATACCCTTACATTCCAGTCCTGAGCTGGACAATCTCTGTTTGATTTGATTCCTTTAACGGACAGACCTGAACACTTGTTATCCCTGGTCATTGTTCTTTTGTCTCTTGGTTTCCAGTCTCCAGGTTACTTTGTCTTCCACTATTGGGTTTGTTCCTGCCTCAGATGTTTGTGTGAGACCACGAAGCAGTTGCTCTGTAAGCAAAGACAAAAATCCAGATTTTAGTCTGCCCTGTGCTTTAAGCAGGAGGGTTTATGCTGTTTGAGGTGTATAGAAATCCATCCTAAGCTGTGCAGGGAGAGCTTTTAGCACAGTGCTATTCCCAGGATCGATGGTTGGATTTCTTTGGCAGCAGACTGTCTGCTGATGACTTAGTTAATCTGTTTGAAGTACCAAGCACAACTTCCCTGAAGGCATCCTGGAGATGCTGTGTCCTGCCTGAGAGTTCAGTGGAGGAAACTCTTTGCTGTCAGCAGCCCATGGAGGTCTGTCGTGGGGCTATCACACAGATCATGGTATGTTCAGATGCTTCATTTTCATCTGATTTCATTCTATTTCATGCTAATGGAAACTGAACAAAATGTGGCACCATCACTCAGAGGTTGAATGATTTGATGGATTCCCAGCATTTCACCCATTGACTTCAGCTTAAAGCTGTGTTGATCTGTGTGAAGATGACATTGAAGAGCTTAGAGAGAGAAGAAGCTGCAGCTCTGCTGCTCCAGCATCCCTGTCAGCCTCCTGCTCAGCTCTGGGTCATCCCACATGAGCTCTCCTGCAGTAGCTCATCACTGACACAACCAGTCTGCTGTCACATATGCTTCTTGTTTCCCTTCCTTTGTCTCAAGGAGACATTGCAAGTGCCATCCAGTGCTTCTGGGGGAAGGCTTTTCTTTCTGATATGACTGCTATTTCAAGTTCATTCTGCTGAAGACAAGTCCAAGTTGCAGGTTCAAGATGTGTGTCACACTCAGAGAATAAACAGCTTGAGCATTTATTGATCTTGGACAAGAGGTTATTGGATTCACAGTGTTGATCAAGTCCTGATGAAGTTCCCCCTGTCAAACTTTGCCTTCCTTGGGTGCTAAAGGTTCAGTGTTCAGAAGAGGTGAAATGTGATGCTTTCTTCTTGCCCTGGGGCTGAAAGTTTTCTCTTTAGTTTTGGTCCAAGCTACTGAGAATCCTACCAGTAAAAGACCAGGCCAGGGTTCTGGCTGGTTGCTTTTCTGTTCTCTTGAGAAACACAGAATCACAGAATCCCAGCCTGGTCTGGGTTGGGAGGGAGCCCAAGGGTCCCAGAGCTCCAATCCCCTGCCACAGGCAGGGCCACCAACCTCCAGGCCTGGAGCTACACAAGGTTGCCCAGGGCCCCATCCAGCCTGGTCACTGTACAGAGATGAGAATAGCTTTTAGATCTGTGCTATAACCATAGAATCACAGAATCATTAAGGTTGGAAAAGACCTCCAAGATCATCCACTCCAACTGTCCCATTACCACCCACATCCCTTCCTAACTGTATCCCCAAGTCCCCCACCCAACCTTTCCTTGAGCACCCTGAGGGACAGTGACTCCACCACCTCCCTGGGCAGCCCCTTCCAACACCCAGCCACTCTTGGGAGAAGGATTTTCTCCTCATTTCCAACCTGAACCTCCCCTGGCCCAACTCACAGCCATTCCCTCTAGTCCTGTCACTGAGTATCTGTGAGAAGAGGCTGAGCCCCAGCTCACCACAACCTCCTGCCAGGGAGCTGCAGAGAACAATAAGGTCTCCCCTGAGCTTCTGCTTCTCCAGACTGAACAGTCCCAGGTCCCTCAGCTGCTCCTCAATAAGACTTGTGTTCCAAAGCCTTCACTGGCTTCATTGCCACTGCACTAGACATGCTGATTCTCCACTGAATGTGTCGCTGTCACCTTCCCTCTGTCTTCCTCAGGCCCTGGGGTTAAACTCAATGTGTGCTTTTCTTTTCTGTGTCTAACAGCAAAAGAGGAAACTGAGGCTTTACATCTCCAACACCTTCAACCCTGCCAAGTCTGACGCTGAGGACTCTGATGGCAGCATTGCCTCCTGGGAGCTGCGTGTGGAGGGGAAGCTCCTGGATGATGTATGGCTTTACCTGGGCTTCACTGGGGCTGGCAGGGAGCTGGGGACTGGCCTGTGGGGTGGGGGCTTTATCCAGGACATAGCTCAGACATCTCTGAGTGGCAGCCTTGGCTTAGTGCTGCTGGGAAGGCACCATGTCCAGCCAGAGGGAGGGATGAGGCCATGGTAGGAATGTTGGGGAGGTGTGGGAAGAGCAGCAGGAGGTGGAACAGACAGGACAGGAAGGAGGAGGAGGTGGAGATAACAGGCCTGAGAGGATTCCCTGAAAAGACAGGACAGGATTCAGCCCTGCAGCAGGCACTGCATCTTGTGAAGAGCAGGATAACAAGAAGAGTGAGTAATTCATATCCCTGGGGAGGACAGGAGGATGCATGGGTGCTCAGAGCAAGGGGGGAAGACAAGTTTTATCACTCTGAGTTCCTCAGCAGTGGGTTTAGCTTTGCTTTCCTTGGGGGAAGGCTGGGCTTCCCTAATGTGTCAGCTCTTTGAACAGAATTCCCAAGCTAAGTATTTAATAGGACAAATGGCTGGAGGGCATGCCTGTGTGGAGAGGACAGGGCTTTCAGGGCAGATCTGTCTGTCTGGAGATAACTGGGCATGAGTCAGAGTTGTGATCTTGCTGGAGGATGAAGTGGTGTCAAAATGCATCATCTGGAGATTGAAGTTAGACAAGTTCAGCTTAGAAATTAGAGCAGATAGTGTAACAAAGAAAGATCCTCTTTCCTGGAACAAAATAGCTTCCCAGTTGCTAGCAAATGTTAAATCAAAGGAAGATGCATTTCTAAAGGAATTTATGCTTTAAGGAAGAGGTGAATTGAAATCCTGTGGCCTGTTTTCTATGGGAAGTCAGATTATGGGATGATAGACCTCCCAGCTTCTGATTGAGATGGGGTGAGCTGTGTAGTAAACAGGGAATGCTGCTGATGGATGGAAAGGCAAAATGGGGAAGGAAAAACTTAGTGTATGATTACTCTGTAAAAAATACTGTCCTGATAAACCAGAGCAGTAAATTCACATTCATCAAAAACCCAGGCTCTCAAAATACAGGTGTAGAATGGCCTTGTCCCATCTCCTGTCCCCTGGCTGAAGAGAGCATCACCCACCTCTCTGCACCCTCCTCTGGACCTGCTCTCCTAAGTGCTGTGTCCCCATTACAAACCAGTCCTTCCCAGTAACACCAAGAGAGTTAAGGAAATCTCCATTAATTTTGCACAGTTTCACCACTGCTGAGATTTCCCCCTGTATTTGTGAGGGAAAACTCAATTAGACTGATCACTCTGTGTGGGAATTGAGAGAAAGAGAGAGATAGAGCCTGAGCAGGAAGCATGGGACATGGGGTGGTGGTGTGTGCAGCCTTAACCATCTCTGTCTCTCCTGCCCCTGCAGCTGAGCAAACAGAAACGCAAGTTTTCGTCTTTTTTTAAGAGTTTGGTCATTGAACTGGACAAAGATCTTTATGGACCTGACAACCACCTTGTGGAGGTAAGAAGGACATAGACCCTTTGTAGACCAACCCCAGAGTAGCAGGGGGAGAGCAGCTGTGTGCTGTTTAGCTTCCATTCGTTGCCCTGTTTAAGGTGTTTTCAGAGCTTTCAAAACTTCACTCTTTTGAAGGATGTTTACTGACAGGATCTGTGTAGCCTGAAAGCATGGATGTAGCAGGGATGCAGTGCACATTTGAGAACAGAATGTATGAAGTGGGGGAAATAAAAAGTGCACATTTTCCCCTAACAAGTGAAGTGTGCTCACAGCAGGACAGGCTGTGCACGAGAGCTGAGAGTGCAGGAGATTATTTAAGGGGTGGTGGTTTGGCTGGGTTTTTTAAACTGCAGGATCTTCAGGCATCTTGTCGTCTTCTTGCCTGGCACACTGGGGAAGAGGCACCTCGATGGACCAAGTGACAGCCTGTCTTGTTCCTTTTCCCCTTGGCAGTGGCACAGAACACCCACAACCCAGGAAACTGACGGGTTCCAGGTGAAGAGACCCGGCGATGTCAGCGTGCGGTGCACACTGCTCCTCATGCTGGACTACCAGGTGAGAGCAACTCCTGTAGCCTGGGAAACACACCTGTAGGTGACAAAGTGCACGTGTCCCTGGGGACACAGTGCACATTCATCTTGTCACATGCATTAAAAACCAATACAGAGTCACAGGGCTGGAAAAGACCTTTAAGATGAAGTGCAACCATTCCCATCCTGAGCTAAACCAGATCCCTGAGCACCTCATCTCCCCTCTGTTCAACACCCCCAGGGCTGGGGACTCAGCCCCTCCCTGGGCAGCCTGGGCCACAGCCCCACAGCTCTGCCAGGGAAGAACTTGGCCCTCCCAGCTGAGCTGAGCCTGCCCTGGCCCAGCTTGAGCCCATTGCCCCTCCTGCCAGCTCCTGGCCCCTGGCTGAAGAGACCAGCGCCCACCTCTCTGCACCCTCCTGGCAGGGCAGGGCAGGGCAGGGCAGGGCAGGGGGGAGAAGGGCTCCCCTCAGCCTCCTCTGCTCCAGCCTCAACACCCCCAGCTCCCTCAGCCGCTCCTCAGAGGATTTGCCCTCCAGCCCCTTCCCCAGCCTGGTTGCCCTTCTCTGCACTCACTCCAGGCCCTCCCTGTCCTTCTGATGCTGAGGAGCCCAGAACTGGGCCCAGCACTCCAGCTGCAGCAGTAGGCCACAGTATTGCTGACACAAGCCAGGATGCCCTTGGCCTTCCTGGCCCCTGGGCACACTGCTGGCTCATACATTTGGGCTCAGAATGTTACACAGCTCAATGAGGTTAGAAAGATACCAAGCTGGCAGATATTTTAATATCTAAAGACATCTGTAAGCTTTTGTTATAATCTAGCAAAGTATTCTTCTTGGCACTATGATATTCTTTCTATTGCTCATGTGGAGGAAGAACACACATTTCCCCCTCAGGCTTCATAGGTAACAGGTAAGTTGGACAGAAGTTGTGTGTGTGCTTCTGTTTGGAATTCAAAGGAGTAGCTTTTGCTGGTTGTACCTGAGCTGCCTGTGTGGCTGTGGCAGTCTTTCTCTAAGCTAAACAGCTTTCCTGGTTCATTAAGTTCCAGAGACATCGTCACCCTGATCATAAGAACATTGCCCTGCAAGGGTTAGATTTGCCCTTTCATTTAGGCCCTGTTAGACATTCCTGCTTCCTCTCTCTTGCCAGCATTGGTTCTGTTGTGCTAGTAGTTTGTGTGGGCTGAAAGGTAACAAAACTTCCTTCCAAAGCAGCTCCCTGGTCCCAGTCACTGGAATCAAGAGGCAAGATGAGGTTACTCTGCCTTGGGCTGGGGTATCAAAGAGGTTCCTGGGCACTGTTTCAGATGGTTTGAAGCTGTTGCAGGGATAAGATGCTAGAAAGGAAAATAAAAAGCTTTCATGTAAGTTGTGCAGTGCCCCAATCTCCATTCCCTTGGCAGGAAGGATGGGGGTTTGCAGGTGTGGAGCTCAGCAATGTGACTGAAGCCAACCCTGAAAGAGGCATCTGTCCTGAGGGATGGGTGGAAAGGCAGTGCTGAGAGGGGATGGGGTTCAGATCTCTTCAGTCTCAGCTGCACTTTGCTTGTACAACTCTCAGAACTCATTCTGAACTCATTCTTCACCCCCAGCCCGGCTTGGACCTCAGGCCAAGGGGCCTGAAGCCCCCAGGGTCTGAGGGGAATTCACTAGTAACCTGCTCGGCTGCTCAGATCCCCCCACCAGTGTTGAAATCGTTATGCACTAGTGTTGGAAGGGAAAAGTCTTTCCTGAGTCTGCACTCAGGTTGTTACTACCTAAACCACGTGCTGCAGAGGCTGTGTGCATGGCATGAGCAGTGTCCTTTCCTTTCCAGCCCTAGGGCTGGCTCCTGCACAGCACTGGCAGGGTCCACATCTGAGCAGCCTGGATTTCTGTGATCTTACTGAGTGGGGTGCTGCTCCTGAGGAACAGCTCCCTGGAGAATAAATGCTGCAGCTTCCTGCCTGTCAGCCTGTCTGCATGTGTCTCCATCTCCTCTTCCTCTTCCAGCCTCCACAGTTCAAGCTGGACCCGCGGCTAGCCCGCCTGCTGGGCATCCACACACAGACCCGCTCAGCCATCATCCAGGCTCTCTGGCAGTACATCAAAACAAACAAGCTGCAGGACTCCCATGACAAGGAGTACATTAACTGTGACAAGTACTTCCAGCAGGTAACTCCTTTCTGGACAAAGTCTGACTCTTTGAAGGCAAACTGTAATGTCCATCTGCAGATGCGAGGAGGGAAATGACTGGTGTTTGTATCTTCCCTTAATGACTTGCAGTATCTTCCCTACTGAATGGCTTTCAGCACTACAGCTAACGCAGGAAGCACCCTGCCCCTGTGCCAGTGTGGTCAGGATCCCACATCGGGGAGTCCTGTGTTCCCACAGGAATGGTGGCCTTTCAGGAAGGAGAACTTTCTCTGCGTTGATTTGCTGTTTCTTCCCCAAGATGTGTCACTTTTTACTGAGAAACAGGAAATAATCTGATGATTCTGATTGCCTAAACCCATGTAAAACCCTTCTCTGCCCTTCTCTTTCCCTGTTCATGAAGGGCAGAAGCCAGGGAAGATCTAATTAGAAAGGATCTTTTGGCCTAAGTCCTCTTTGGGTTAGAGGATGCCCTCAGTGATCTAGTGATGTTTTGAAAGCAGCACATAAAGACTTTCTGTCTTTCACAGTGACCTCTGGAATTACCCAAGGAGGCTCTTTAAAGGCAGCTCCACCTTTCCTCTAAACACGGTTAGATTTGTTTTGTAAGGGTAATGTTCTCTGAGCCATCACTGGCTTAATTAGCTTTGTGTTTCTGTAGCTTTGGGCTCCTGCAGGTAGGTTTGTGACACAGCCCTGTCCAGGGAGAGTGCTGGCTGTTAGAATAAACAAATAATGGTTCAGGGAGTCCTGAAAGTAACTCCTAAAATGAAAGTTGTCTCCTACTTTTCAAGCTTTTTAAAAGCTTTTGGGGTTTCTTTGTTATTTATTTGTCCTGCACCACTTGAAAGGGACCAATGCTTGAAAGAAACGAACTTGAAGGCAGCACTGGGCTTTTCCACACTTGAAAACACAAAATACAGCAAATAATTGGGAGATTCAGGGTGTTTTTAGGATTATGAAACCAAAGGGATCTGGATTATATAGTTGCTCTCTTGTCTTTTTGTTTTAAGATGTACAGGTGCAGTCTTTTTCATACCTAGTGAAAATTCCATCCTAAAACCATAGAAGGATTTTTGGCCAAATGACCAAGCTGTTTGCTGTGTTTCCATTCTCTATTTATCTGTAGCCAATTTAGCCTCAAGTTGTTTGTGCTAGCCTGAAGGGGAAAATGGAAAAGGGGAGGAGAACAGGATTGGAAAAATCATGAGTGAAATGGAAAAGGGGAAGAAGGAATAATTCCTGTTTATTCTGGTGAATAATTAGAGGCCCCCAGCTGTCACTGCCAGGGAGTAAGTTAAAAACAAACAGAAGGAATGGAGTGCTGTTAACCTTTGGAACTCCTTGCAGCAGGACAGCACAAATCCCCAAAGTGGGTGTAGGTTCCAGAAGTGACAAATGAATGGGGGGAAAAAAAAAGAACTTGGGCTGTTTTAAATGCAAGGAAACTGCAAAGCTGTGGAGAGTGAAAGAGCTTTTCTGGGAAGGACCAGTAAATGTTTCCCCTGTTCCTAATTAGATGTTTGCTTTAGTAGCAGGATAATGTGGTAGAGGTGGAGCAGGAGATCTCTGACCTGATGCAGCAGGTCAGGCCTTGCTTAGGGGAAGCAGGAGGGCTTTCTCACTAACATTTGTTTTAATTTTCAGTTTATGGACTTTGCTGGAATGAGAGCTTGCTTGGAGCTGCCTTCTCTTGGTGTGTTTCATCACAGGCTGATTAGCTGACAGGGCTCCTCAGGAGCACCATCAGATCTGGGAATTGTCTTCCCATCCTCAGAAGATGAGTGAGATAAGAGGCTGGAGATGCAGCAGGTTCCTTTTCTAGGAGACTAAACCTCACTCCCTGGACAAGCTGGCTAATCTGGAATAGTTCCAGGAGCATCCAGTGTTCCCAGAGATTCAAGTCATTCATGGGATTGATTTGAGTGGGTCATTTTTCCTCAGGTCATAGAGTCATAGAATCACAGGAGTTGGAAGGAACCTGGAGAGATCATCGGGTCCCACCCCCTGCCAAAGCAGGGTCCCTAGGACAGGGGCTGGGATCTCTCCAGAGAAGGAGACTCCACACCCCCCTGGGCAGCCTGGCCCAGGGCTCCCTCACCCTCACCTTGGGCAACAAGTTCTTCCCCACATTGGGGCGCAACTCCCTGGGCTCCAACTTGAGCCCAGCGCCCCTTGGCCTGTCCCCACAGACCCTGAGCAGAGGCTGCCCATGGCCCCCTGGCTCCCACCCTTCAGCTCTGGAGAACCAGGGAGCAGATCCCCTCTCAGGCTGCTTCTCTCCAGGCTCAACAGCCCCAGCTCCCTCAGCCTTTCCTCCCAGGGGAGATGCTCCAGGCCCTTCAGCATCTCCAGAGCCTCCTCTGGACTCTCTCCAGGAGATCCCTGGCTGCTTGAGCCCAGGGAGCCCAGAGCTGGACACAACCCTCCAGCTGGGGCCTGAGCAGGGCAGAGCAGAGGGGGAGGATCCCCTCCTGTCACCTGCTGCCCACACTCCTCCTGATGCCCCCAGGATCCCAGTGTCTCTCTCAGCCCCAGGACACACTGCTGGCTCATGGCCACCCTGTCCCCCAGCAGCACCCCCAGGTCCTTCTCCACAGAGCTCCTCTCCAGCAGCTCCCCCCAGCCTGGCCTGATCCCAGCAGTTCTTCCTTCCCAGGGGCCAGACTCTCCCCTTGCTCTTGTTGAGCCTCCTCTGGTGTCTCCCTGCCCAGCTCTCCAGCCTGGCCAGGTCTCTCTGGGTGGCAGCGCAGTGTCCTGTGTGTCACCCACTCTTCCCAGCTCTGGATCACCTTGCTGACAGTGGATGCTGTCCCCTCATCAAGGTCTCAATGAAGATATTAAACAGGACTGGACCCAACCCCAAGCCCTGGGGAACACCACAAGCCACAGGCCTCCAGCCAGACTCTGCTCCACTGATCACCACCCTGTGGGCTCGGTCCCACAGCCAGTTCTCACCCCACCTCGCTGCCCTGGGTGAATCCATGCTGACTGCTCCTCTCTTCCCATTGCTTGGAGATGGCATCCAGAACAAGCTGTTCCATCCCCTTTCCAGGGACAGAGGTGAGGCTGACCGGCCTTTAGTTGCTGGGATCCTCCTTCCTGCCCCTTTTGCAGCCCAGAGTGACACTGCCCATCCTCCAGTCCTTGGGCACTTCTCCTGTCCTCCAAGCCCTGTCGCAGGTGATAGAGAGCGGCTCAGCAATCCCCTCCGCCAGCTCCCTCAGCACACGTGGATGCATCCCATCAGGGCCCATGGATTTGTGTGCATTAATCCCTCTGAGACGCTCCTGGATCACCCCCACCTCAACCAGAGGGAAGCTCTTCATTTCCCAAACACTCCCCCTTTCATCCAGTGTCTGTGGGTCCCGGGGGGGCTTTGAAGTGAAGACCAAAGCAAAGAAGGGATTCAGTATCTCCACCTTCTCAGCATCCCCCGTTACCAGGACACCCTCCTCATTCAGCAAGGGACCCACATTATCCCTGGTCATCCTCTTACTGTTCACATACCTAAAAACCCCTTTTTCTTATCCTTTATGTCCCTTGCCAGCTTCATTTCCAAGCGGGCTTTATCCTTCCTAGTCACATCCCTGCAGGCCCTGGCAACATTCCTATACTCTTCCCAGGTGCTCAGACCCTCAGAACCACAGTTCATAGACCTTCTGCTTCCCTTTGAGTTTACTCATTAGCTCCCTGCTCATCCACACAGGTCTCCTGCCTCTCTTTCCCCAGTTCTTCCTCAAAGGGATGCATCGTTCCTGTGCTTGGAAGGAGCGCTGTTTGAATGCTAGCCAGCTCTCACAGGCTCCCATTCCTTCTCACAGCCCACAGGATAGCTCCTGTTAGGTTGTGGAGGGGATCAAAGTTAGCTCCTCCAAAACTCAGGGTAGCTGTCCTACTTTTTGGCTTGCTTCTTCCACTCAGGATCTTGAACTCAACCATTTCATGGTCGCTTTGTCCTAAGCTGCCCCTGACCTTCACTCCCCTAACCAGCCCGTCCTTGTTAGTGAAAACAAGGTCCCTGGCAAAACTGCCCTAAGTAGCTGATGGGAACCCTTGGGACACTGAAATCCATTAAATTAAACATTTCACAATGAGCATTTTTGGTTTTCACCCCACTACTCTCAGACCGAGGGTGGAGGGTGGAGGAGTTCACAGAGTCACAGGGCTGGAAAAGCCCTTTAAGCCCATCAAGTGCAACCATTCCCACCCTGAGCTAAACCAGATCCCTGAGCACCTCATCTTTTCCCTTCTTAAAGCTCTTCTCCCTCAGGCATCCACAGTAGGAGTTTGACCTGAGTGTTGGACCAGTGGTACCAGCAGATTGGATAGAGCTTGGTCTGTGGAGGGGCTGAGTTGGGAATTCCCCAGCCATCTCTCTGAACTCAGAATTCAGAGCTGGCACAGTGACTTGCAGACTCAGTAGTTTGGTGGCTTCCTGGCTCTTCAGAAACCATCCTGCTGAATCCCTAGACCCAGGAGAGTCCAGTGAGTGGGGCAGGTCTCAGGGCTGATGAAGAAGGATCCTTTTCTGTTCATAAACACTGTTTGTGCAACCTGGGAAGTTTCCAATCAACTATGATACAAAGAGAAGAAAGAAAGAAAAAGGGTCCAAAGGTATTTCAGAAGCCAGAGGTGGCTTCTAGGTGTTTCTGGTACCAAATTTCCTCCCTCCAGAAAGTGACAGCTCTCAGTACCCCACACCTGAGGAGTCACAGCATCCCAGTTGGACAGCCTGACCTTGCCTGGCTGTTTTACAGCCTGTTAGTCTGTTCTGCTCAACCCTGTGTCTCTAGAGCTGCAGAGGATGTTTCTGCTCCTGGGTATGGTGCTACAAGTAGTAGCATCACTATTGCTGTGGCAGAGAGTTCCCCAGGGGGCACTGGCATTTGCCTCTGGTTGTTTACACATCTCCTTCACATAATGGTGAAGTTTGAAGGCAGTGCCAATGGACAGAGAGTTTGGGAGGGGAGGAGGTGTGTTGAGTCAGCTTGGCTGGAATATCTTGAGAGAAAAGCCCATTCATCTGTTCATTAAGAATCCCAGGAAGAAGAGGAAAAGGCTGTGAGAGTGACACCTCTGGAAACTCCAGGGAGAAGGAGTGGTGCCAGATGAGTTGCAGCACACTCAAATGACACACACAAGTTTCCTCCAAACTGAAGATTTTCATCCTTTTCAAACCATTTTTGATATTTTTTTTTTTTTTCTGAATTCAGAACATATTTAACTTCTGGAGCACCTTAAAGCAAAGGTACCCATGAGGTTGCTGCTTGGGAAGGAGTGGATCCCTTCCAAGAAGCTGTTTGGATTTTGGTGAAAAATCAATAAAACCACATTGATTTATTTTTTTTTTTCCTTAATCTTGAAATTAAATTGCAAATTGTTTTAAAATCACAGAATCCCAGCCTGGTCTGTGTTGGAAGGGACCCCAAGGACCACAGAGCTCCACAGGCAGGGACACCAACCTCAGTTCTTTCCTGCATTTTCCTTTAGCACAAAATACTGCAGGAAACATGCCTTGGGAAGGAAAAAAAAAAGGCAAAGCAAGGAAAGTAAACTGGTTTGATATTTCCTCTGGTTTGAAAAGAAAATAAATCCTTTGCTGCTGCAAAAACCCTTAGTGGGAAGGGAAGTGGGGCACTGAAATGCTTCCCATCTGATGCATCTGTCAGTAGCCCAGGCTGAAGCTGTGAGCACAGCAGCGCTTTGCAAGGACATCAGTGACCAGGGTGGGTTCTGTGCCAGGAGCCATGATTACAGCTTCCAAAAGCACCTCGCTGCTGAGCTGCTGAGCTGCTGTGTTCTCATGTAGTTGGGGGCTGGGCAGTGGGCAGGGTGATGTGCTTTCTTACTGTGTTGCAGATCTTTGACTGCCCACGGCTAAAGTTCTCCGAGATCCCGCAGCGGCTCACGAACCTGCTGCTGCCTCCAGACCCCATCGTGATCAACCACATCATCAGGTGAGCTGCCCAGGCACAGGCTGGCCACAGAAGGACAGGAACAGCTGCAGGACCAGGAGCCAGCTGTATAACTTCCACACCCTGGGCTGTGCTCTGAGTTCATTCTCTGTGTCACAGAATCCCCAGGCTGGAAAAGCCCTTGAAGCCCATCAAGTGCAACCATTCCCATCCTGAGCTAAACCAGATCCCTGAGCACCTCATCTCCCCTCTGTTCAACACCCCCAGGGCTGGGGACTCAGCCCCCTCCCTGGGCAGCCTGGGCCACAGCCCCACAGCTCTGCCAGGGAAGAACTTGGCCCTCCCAGCTGAGCTGAGCCTGCCCTGGCCCAGCTTGAGCCCATTGCCCCTCCTGCCAGCTCCTGGCCCCTGGCTGAAGAGACCAGCGCCCACCTCTCTGCACCCTCCTGGCAGGGCAGGGCAGGGCAGGGCAGGGCAGGGGGGAGAAGGGCTCCCCTCAGCCTCCTCTGCTCCAGCCTCAACACCCCCAGCTCCCTCAGCCGCTCCTCAGAGGATTTGCCCTCCAGCCCCTTCCCCAGCCTGGTTGCCCTTCTCTGCACTCGCTCCAGGCCCTCCCTGTCCTTCTGATGCTGAGGAGCCCAGAACTGGGCCCAGCACTCCAGCTGCAGCCTCCCCAGTGCCCAGCCCAGGGGCACAATCCCCTCCCCAGACCTCCTGGCCACACTCTTGCTGACACAAGCCAGGATGCCCTTGGCCTTCCTGGCCCCTGGGCACACTGCTGCCTCGTGGTCAGCCTGCAGACACCCAACACCCCCAGGTCCTTCTCTGCCTGACAGCTCTCCAGACAGTCTCCCCCAGGCTGTAGCGCTGCAGGGGGTTGTTGTGTCCCATGGGCAGCACTCTGCCCTTGGCCTGGTTGAACCTCATCCCCTTGGGCTCAGCCCATGGCTCCAGCCTGTTCAGGTCCCTCTGAAGAGCCTCCCCACCCTCAGGCAGATCAACACCTCCTCCCAGCTCAGTGTCACCTGCAAACCCACTGAGGGAACATCCAATCCCCTCACCCAGGTCATGGATAAAGATAAGAGGTAGTTCCTTACCCTGAGTGGAATGCCCAGGCTGTGTGAGGCTGTGCTGCCTCTTGTCCTACCCTTAGGCAGCTCCAAGGAGGATAGATTATGATACACAAATTTATCAAGATGCCCTGTGCTTAAACTCCTGTCACAGCATCTGCAACAGGCTTTACTGATGAGTATTCTGGGCTGGATGGGTGTTTATTCTGATGCATTATGCAGTTCTTATCACCTTCTGTTATATCTACCACAGTGTTGACCCCAACGATCAGAAGAAGACAGCTTGTTATGACATAGATGTAGAAGTTGAAGACCCATTGAAGGGACAGATGAGTAGTTTTCTTCTCTCCACAGCTAACCAACAGGAGATTACAGCATTGGACAACAAGGTACTAGCCCAGGAGTGAAGTACCACCTGGCATATGTTGTCATTGTGTGTGGTGTCACACAGCAGAGGTTATGGGGTGCTTTCAAGGGGTGAATCAGCCACATGGAGTGGGAATACCCAGGGGGCAGTGTCAGTCCCACTCAGGACCTGATCTATGGTCTGACACAGTTGTCAAGGTGATGGAAGAGTTTCAGAGCTAGAGAAGAACCATCTGAGCTCTTTGTAACTCCACTGAGAGGCCATGGTGTCTTGCTAAATTGCTGTTAAGGCAAAACTCTTGTGCTCCAGGTGTGTTTTGTGCATCCACAGCTGCAGAGCAGCTGCAGTAGGTGCTGATGTGGAAACTGCAGGGCAGGAAAACACCTTGGAGCAGTTTGGGAGACTAGTTTTGAGTGTTCCTGAATTGTGTGCATCTCAAGCAGCAGCACGTGTCCTACAGCAGCACTGAGCTCTGCAGGCCACACTGGGGGCTCAACCTGTGGATTTTGCCACGTGTAAGTGGCTGATTTGGCTTGGTAAATGATAAACAGGAGTGACTTCTGGAGGCCAAGGGCAGGAGCAGTGGGACATCATGGACCAGATATGATTTATGGGATAGACAGTGAGGCCCAGTTCCTTTTTGTTTACCTGTGATAATATGTTAAGCTCTGGTCCTCATGCAGATTGGGCACTGGAAACCCTGTAGATCCTGGTAGCTACTGCAGCATCTTTGTGGTGGCTCTTGAGAAAGGTCCTTTCCAGCAGGGCAGCTGTGCAGCTGTTTGGCTCCCAGCCTGTGTAAGCCTGGGTGCAGCCTGCACAGGATTATTCCCACCTTCTCCCATGTCTGCATCCCCTAGTCTCTGAACATTTGCAAAGGACAAACTGTGTTTGCTGAAGTGGCTTCTGGGCAAACAGGGCTGGGCTGCTGCAGTCACCATCCATAGTGGCCTTGGGAACACACAGGGGTCACTAGTGGCCTTTATGTCATACCCTGAGCAGGGGAGGATCCTCTTCTCCCAGGTGCTTGGCCCCATCAGCTGTTTTGGCAGGATCTGGGTGTGCTTAGATTAGACATGCTAGCTGTGCAATCTCAAAGTAGAATCTTAGGGGAACAGGGTAGCCCAGGTTTGCTTTGCTCTGTGTGTATGTGGGAATGGTTCATTGAATGTCCTCCCACTGAGCAAGCTGCATTCTGTTATCCAGGATGATTATATACCCAGGATGGATGGATGAGCATCTCTTTGGGATCATCATTCTTCCCTGCTGGCCAGTGCTCATTTGTTTCCTAATATTTCAAAGAGATGAGTTGTCTCCTCTGAACCTTCCATACTGCAGGGTTCTCATTGCTCACACTGCTCTCTGCAGCCATGGTGGTTTTAACAGGCTTTCCCAGTAAGAGAAAGTCCAGGAGTCATGTCTGCTCTGTGAGCTCATTTCCCGTGGGATTGATCAGTCACTGGCAGTTTCCAGGCTCACAGCAGGGCACTGGAGATACAGTGATGATCAGCCAGGAGAGGAACTGCTTCTGTGCACTGGACACTGCTTAAGGACAGATTTATGGTAGCATCTTAAAGGTAGCAGCTTTCTGAAGAGTCCCAGACTGGCCAGAAAGCCTGATTATCCCCAGGGAATGACTGCATAAGCCTGGTTGTACCCAGAAGGTGACTGCATTGCTCAGTGACCTGACCTACCTCTGCAGCATCATACACAGCATGTCCAGTGCTGAAGTGAAGCATCCTGTGCACACTCCTAGTGCAGAAGTACCAGTGAAACCAAGGTGTAACTGCAGTTAACTCCCTCTTCAAAGGGAGAAGCACCATGGGGACCTGCACAAGGCTGCTGGGTGGAACTGCCAGCTTTGCACATGACCAGAAGTGCAGATGCCAGTGGGGCTGAGCACAGGGTCACTGGGGTGTGGGAGGAATCATTAACATCTGCTTTGTTCTTCTTTTCAGATTCATGAGACAATTGAGTCCATAAACCAGTTAAAAATCCAACGTGATTTCATGCTGAGCTTCTCCAAAGACCCCAAAGGATACATCCAAGACCTGCTTCGGTCCCAAAGCAGGGACCTTAAGGTGAGCTAAGGTTGGAAGACAAATGAATAGTGAGACTGGATTTTATCTCAGTGTATGTGAGGATTTTATCTCCATGTACATAGAGTGTTGTGGTGGCTTCACCCTGCCTGGGGGCCAGACGCCCACCAAAGCTGTTCCATCATTCCCCTTTTCAGCTGGAAAGGGGAGAAGATAGATCCTGAGAGACTCAGGAGTGGAGATAAGGGCAGGGAGAGACCATTCCACTGTCAGTGTCACAGGCAGGACAGACTCAGCACAGAATGAAAAACCCCTCTCTAATTTATTACACTCCACTGCACCCCCAGTGACACCAGAGTCTCTGGTGCATCTGAGCTTGGCTTTGAGATACATAACAAACTGCATGTGAAGGAGTTCAGTTTTCTTTCTTATATCTAATCTGAACCTACCCTCTTTCATCTTAAACCCACTGGCCCTTGTCCTGTCACTACAGCTCCTCTCAGTCTTTCTTATAGGACCCCTTGAATTGTTGAAAGGCTCCAGTAAGGGCTCCCAGAGCCTTCTCTGGTCTGAGCAAGCCCAGCTCTCTCAGCCTGTCTCCAGAGCAGAGCTGCTCCAGCCCTGGGATCATCTTCTTATCCTCCTCTGGACCTGCTCCCACAGCTCCATGTCTTCCTTGTCCTGGGTCTCACAGAAGCAGAGGAGGGGGGCAGGATCCCTCCCTGACCAGGATACAGTTGGCTTTCTTGGCTGCAAGCACACATTGTCAGGCCATATCTCAGTATCCCCAAATCCTCCTCTGCAGGGCTGCTCCCAATCCTGTAACCCTCTGTCTGGTGGTGGTGCTGAGGGCTGCCCTGACTCCACTGATGGCATCACTTGCTTTTCCCTTGCCCACCATGCAGTCACTCCATCACAGGAGGCCACTGGCTTAGTCACACCCAGTTTGCCTTTGGGGAAGCCACACTGGGTGTCTCTGGTCACCCCCCTGCCTTCCCTACCTTCTGACATGTCTTCCAGAAGGATCTGTTCCATCCTGTTAGCGGGCACAGAGGTGAGGCTGACTGGGTAGTTCCCAGGCTTCTCCTTACCCTCTGTACAGAGGAGTGTGATGTTTCCCTGTTCCCATTCACCAGGGACTTTCCCTCACTGCTGGGACCTTCCCAAGATGCTGGCAGGTGCCTTAGTGTCTATGCCATCCCAGGGCTGTGGGATGCATCTCTTCAGGTTCCATGGACTTCAGGTGCTTTAGGTGCTCTCAAGCCTGATCTTCTCATGCAGCTGGAAGGACTTCTTTCACCCCTGGGAGTGGGAGATGTGGGAAGAGAGATCACCACTGAAAACTGAGGCAAAGAAAGGTCACTGGTTACCTTATCCTTCTCTGTATTGGTTGCCACTGGTTCTCCTGTCTGACTGACAAGGGTCTGGGTGGAACCTTTTCTTTCATCTTCCTTTTCTGGCCAACACACCTGTAAAAGCTCTTAGTCCTACTTGCATCTCTTGTCAAATTCAGCTCCAGCTTTGCCTTAGCTTTCCTGAGCCCATTCCTTCACCCCAGGCAGCATCCCAGATACGTGTCCCTGGATCCACTGCCTGGGCATTTTATTTTCTTTTACATTTGAATCTGGCCAGGAGGCCCTGACTGAGCCAGGCCAGTCTCCCATCTTCCTGGCCCAGCTTCTTACACATGGGAATTCAGAACTCCTTCACTCATCCTCAAAGGGCTGCCAGCTCTGTCCAGATCCTTTGTCTCTCAGGGCACTTTTCCAGCTGGTCCCATCACTAATTCCCCAACAATTTGATGCTTTCTCAAAACTTGCTGTTTGTGTGGAGGCTGAGAAACCAGCTCAGGACTTTGGCTGCTTTGGAATTGCTCTGTTCTTTGCATTCCAATAGTTACTCTTTCTTAACCCTTTCCCCATCAGAAGATTTCTTAGAGTCCAGGTAATATCTGCTTTGGGATAAGGGCCACACTGGCACAGAGTTGTGCTTGGACCTGATGGCACTACCTTAGCAACCCCAAGCTGTTACCCTGTGTGTGGGTAACTGCTGAGGCTGTTGGAACACACAGGCTGGTGAATACCCAGCGCAGGGGAACTTCCCTTGGGGACTGGAACTAAATTCTGCATGATGTTAAACTGCTGGGGATCGTGGCACTTAGCTTGGGCAGCTGCTGGTGTCCAGAATCATCCCTTGGCCTGGGTGAGGAGCAGAGGTTGGGAGCTGCTCACAGGTCACATCTTGCCCCTGTCTTGTTGTGGTGGTGAGCACACGTACCGGTCACTGTCCCTTTGCCTTGGGCTGCAGAGAACAGCCCTCGACACTTCAGATGTGCTCATGCAGGCACCTTTTGGTCCTGAGTGAAGGTGAATGTTGCTCCAGGTGGCAGAACAGCTGCAGGGAAGGTTGTTTTCCCCACAGGTGATGACTGATGTAGTCGGGAACCCAGAGGAAGAACGCAGAGCTGAATTCTACCACGAGCCATGGTCCCAAGAGGCTGTGAGCAGATATTTCTACTGCAAGGTATGGAGGAGTTACCCCCAGTGCTGGCTTACTGCTCCTGTCACTAGGGAGTTGTCTCTGCTGAGCTGCACAGCTTCTCTTTGCCTTGCAGATCCAGCAGCGCCGTCAGGAGCTGGAGCAGTCCCTGGGCGTGCGCAACACATAGACACCGCTCACCAGCCCCATGGCACCACCACCACCAGACCAGTGGACTTGTCAGTGTTACCCAGCTCACTGTTACACATGGACCTGCTTCCTGACTGGGTGAGGACGTGCCATCCACCCACCAGTCAGAACACCAGCTTTAGAGTGACCCTTGAAATCCTTGCCCAGGGGCTTGGTGCCTCCAGCCAGCCCAGGGCAGAGGCGGCCGCACCAGTGTCAGTGTTGTAGCAGATTAAAGGTTCATTCATCAGCACACATCATTCAGCTCTGGTGGGGAGTTCAGGCACCACACAGCACATCCTGATGGGCTATGCATGGAATCCTGGGTGGCATCCATGGGGGAGGCTGGGCTGGGTGGGAATAGGAGACTCCAGGGTTAGAGAACTAAATGCAGTTCTCACCCTGTGTTGCCCAAGAGTCTCAGACAGTAACTTCTCTGCAGTTAGGCAAGATAGTTGTTCTCATAGCTGTGGAATGCTTTATATTCACCAGTGAAGGTTTTATTCCAGCTGAAGCAGTGCCAAGAAGCCATCTCACCATGTGAAAGAACAAACTAGGAGGATTTTCCTGTGGGGAATGAAGAGCCCCTCTGGAAGAAGGACACAGAATCAGGATCTCTTTTCTGCACACTCCAAACACTTCCTCTTTCCCCTGCCCCTGCAGTGAAAGGTAGACTGGGAATCACTGGGTGGGAATGATGGATGTGCTGAGAGGCAGAGGATTAGCACAGGGATAAGACCTTTTCAGGCACCATCAGTATCAGTGGCGTTGGCAAAGCTGAGGCTGAGGCAAGAAATGAGACGTTTTATAGAGAATGCAGGTAACTTGGTGGTGCTTTGCTGATTCCTGCCCTGAGCAGAGCAGCTGCTGACAGCAGGCACTGGTGGGAAATGGGAGCTTTCTTCAGTGTTTCCCTGTGTGCTGAAAGTAGCTTCACTAACTGTTCAATTGGTGCAGAATCCAAGAGGCTTAACTCCTGGAAGGTGGCAGTTTTTACTCCCAGATGCTAACAGAGTCCCTGGCCTGGTCTCACCACTTGATCATAGGTGATCCACCTCTTACTATTAATTGTTTAGTCCCCCCCATACATGATAACACCCTGATTACAGAGGATGCTGTTGAGTTCTAAAGCACTGTCAGCCTTAAATAGCACAGAGAATGTGTCCCCTGGAAACCACCTTCTTTGTAGATGCACAGCAAATTCAGACTAAGGGAGTTCACACCGTGTTTACTTGGGAGCAGGGACATTTTTATTAAATCCTCCTCCCACCTGCTCATTTTTTGTAGTGCATAGACTAGTTTGTAATTCATGGCCCAACATGGTTTCTAGTCCAAAAACCAGCTCCAAAAGCCTTTGTACAGATGATGTGGTGTCCAGAATCCCCCTCTAGGTTACTCCTTTTCCTCTTTCTTTCACTTTCATGGAAAGAGAATGGAATCCATACGTGGCATAGAGAGGAGATGGTTCTTCTGCACCATGCCTTGTGCTGTAGTATCATCCTTTCCCTCCTGCTGCATTGGCCAGTTTCTTTCTCAGTTGAACTTAAAAGTTTCTTCTGTCCAGTCACAGGAGAGAGAGTCTTCTCTCCCCCCTCCTGTATGTAACACCTCTGCTTTCACATGAGCAGTGCCATGGCTTTTCCTCTGTCCATTGTGTCTTGGAGCAATGGCATTCATGTGATGGCAGCAGCACCCTGCAGAGCTCCTGCTGTCAGGAAACCTCACCTGTACCTCTCTGCCTGATGCCTGGCACCAGGAATGGTTTGTTTAGACTCCCCTGTGTTAAAACCTCTTTTTAAAGCAAAACAGGAAATCCTGCTGCCCTAAACTGAGCTCAGTGAGGGGCTGTGAGGCTGCCAGGCACTGAATGACCCGGAATCTGACTCGCTTTAGGGCTCCAGTAATGGACTACAAGCAAGAGAGCATGATGAGGGGAACCTGGGGGTCACCTGCTACTGAGCTTCCATATGTGTTCTGCTGCTGTGTCAGGTGTCTGCATGCTGTCCATGTGTGAAACCTTTGCTGGGCGTGGGAAGCAGAGCAGCTACATTCAGGGGATGGATTCAGCCTGGAGAAGAGAAGGCTGCTTCTGGGGGGGACCTCATTGCAGCCTGCCGGTCCCTGAAGGGACCCGAGGAACAGGAGGGGAATCAGCTCTTGGGAAGGGCAGAGCCTGGCAGGACAAGGGGGCTGGAGTGAAGCTGGAGGAGGGAAGGGGGAGAGGAGACCTTGGGGGGAAGTTCTGTGCAGAGAGAGTGGGGAGGGGCTGGCAGGGGCTGCCCAGAGAGGGGGTGGGTGCCCCGTCCCTGGGGGTGTTGAAGGCCAGGTTGGCTGGGGCCCTGGGCAACCTTGTGGAGCTCCAGGCCTGGAGGTTGGTGGCCCTGCCTGTGGCAGGGGGTTGGAGCTCTGGGACCCTTGGGCTCCCTCCCAACCCAGACCAGGCTGAGATTCTGTGATTTGGTCCCCAGGAACGAGGAGTGCAGGGAGCAGTGTGCAAGGGGTTGGGGTAGATGCCTGCAGGATGGCTGCCAGGGAATATGTTGGAGGAGCAGGGGGGTTTGGAGCACTTTTCCCATTGAAGTGGAAAACATTTGTACAGAGGAGTTCCAGCCCAGTGCTGCAGAGTGATGGGTCCAGCCTGCTCGTAGGATCTCTGCAGAGCCAACGTGTGGGGCTGCTCCCAGGTTTCCTTCACATGAACAGAACTGGTGGGGGGGTGTTGACCAGTATTCCCAGCAGCATCACTGGAGGGTGGGTGTGCCCAGCACCAAATGCTTGCACACACGTGTGCATGTGCACCACAGGTGGGATGAGGATGGCAGCCTGAGATCTCAATCCTGATATCCAACTGTCCATCCTTCTGTCCTGCTGTCCATCCTTCTGTCCTTACATCCACTGCACAGGTCACCAGCCCTGAGCCTTGGGATCAGCTCTCAAGTGTCTTTTCTCTTGGTTAAACTGAGACATGGAGGGGAAACGCTGTCCTCTCTTGCAGGAGCAGAGCCAGGAGCTCCTTTGTTTGCAAATAGGAGAGAGGATGTTTGAAGAGCAGTGGTGGAGCAGCACTGGGCAGGGCTGGAGCAAGCGCTGCTGGGAAGGAAAGGCAGCAGGACTGAGCAGGCAGGTAACCCTGGCACACTGGGAACGATAAATTCAGTTTAGAGGCAGGACAGGTGTCTTTGTGTGGGTGTAACGTGGCAGGAAGATGTTTTGGGGGTGTCTGGGTGCTGCCACAGGACAACACAAACTGTGCACGCTGACAGCCCCACGGTCTGGGCAGACGTGGAGTTAGTGTCTGGCTGGGAGTACAGAGGGGTAGGAACTGGAGCATCAAAGCAGGGAAGGGGTGAAACAGGGTGCAGGAGCACCAGTGGGAGGGAAACAGGGCTGAGACACTTCCAGGCCGTTGTGCTGCTGGCCCGGGATCAGGCTGCGTCCCACAGGGATCAAAGAAAACCCAGATGCTCATGGAATGGAGGGAGGAACCCAGCAGTGGGGAGGGAGGAACAGATGGAGTGGGGTGCTACTGGGTGCCACTGGGTGCCACTGGGACACAGCACAGGGTGACATGCAGAGCCCACACAAGTAAGCCTGTTTGGTGTGTGTGTTTTTGTGGGGGGGGGGGGCATGTGTGTGTGTGTGTGCACACGTGTGGGGTGTGTGTGGGGTGTGTGCACACGTGTGGGGTGTGTGTGGGGTGTGTGCACACGTGTGGGGTGTGTGTGGGGTGTGTGCACACGTGTGGGGTGTGTGTGTGGGGTGTGTGTGAGGTGTGTGTGTGCACACGTGTGGGGTGTGTGTGGGGTGTGTGTGGGGTGTGTGTGTGCACACGTGTGGGGTGTGTGTGGGGTGTGTGTGGGGTGTGTGTGTGCACACGTGTGGGGTGTGTGTGGGGTGTGTGTGTGCACACGTGTGGGGTGTGTGTGGGGGATGTGTGTGTGCACATGTGGGGGGTGTGTGGGGGGTGTGTGTGGGGTGTGTGTGTGCACACGTGTGGGGTGTGTGGACTGAGCCAGGCTGGGCTGGGCTGAGCTGGGCTGGGCTGGGCTGGCGTGTGGCCTGGTGCAGGATTGTGCAGGACAGAGCCCAGCATCCTGCAATCAGCCCCCAGACACCTAAAACGCTCCCCACGTGTCATCAGGGGTCGGGTTGTTGGCACTGGTGGGTTGGTGGCTGTAGTGCAGGTGTCCTTCCGGCTGGCTGGGGTTTTACACCACGGTGCTCAGAGTTCCTCTGGTGGGAGTTGAGGCATCACAATGCCTTAGGTGTCAGAGCACAGCCCAGGGCTCCTGGTGCTGCCAAGTGCCCGTGTTGGGGGGGTTGTCTGGCTTTGCATTGAGAGCCCCTCTGTGGCAGCAGAGATAGATGGGGGTAAAGGAAGCCTTGTGTTCCCTGAGGAAGGGTCTCCTCTCTGTAGCTGCTCTGTTGTTCGAGGATGTGTCTGCTCTGCCAGCTCCTGTGTGATAAAAGCCTTTCCCAGTCTCACTGAAGGGGGAACTCCACTAAAACCCACTGCTGGGGGGTGGGAGTGAGCAAATCCCTGGGTAAAGGGCAGGGGGGGAAGAGAGAGTCCCTCTGCTCCATGTAGACACCACACCTTCCTTGTATGATGCCCAGTGATCCGTAGAGAAGATTTTAACAATAAAGACTTGGTTTTCTTTGTATCTCCTGCACCAACCTCATGTCTGAGCAGAGAGACAGGCACTGCTTGGGTTCCTTGTGCTCCTGGCAGTGCTCTCCAGTCACACACTGGGACGCACCTACACTGGTTCTACTGGGACCTGACAAAGGGGAATCATAATCCAGTGTAGGCAGCAGGTGACAGGAGGGGATCCTCCCCCTCTGCTCTGCCCTGCTCAGGCCCCAGCTGGAGGGTTGTGTCCAGCTCTGGGCTCCCTGGGCTCAAGCAGCCAGGGATCTCCTGGAGAGAGTCCAGAGGAGGCTCTGGAGATGCTGAAGGGGCTGGAGCATCTCCCCTGGGAGGAAAGGCTGAGGGAGCTGGGGCTGTTGAGCCTGGAGAGAAGCAGCCTGAGAGGGGATCTGCTCCCTGGTTCTCCAGAGCTGAAGGGTGGGAGCCAGGGGGCCATGGGCAGCCTCTGCTCAGGGTCTGTGGGGACAGGCCAAGGGGCGCTGGGCTCAAGTTGGAGCCCAGGGAGTTGCGCCCCAATGTGGGGAAGAACTTGTTGCCCAAGGTGAGGGTGAGGGAGCCCTGGGCCAGGCTGCCCAGGGGGGTGTGGAGTCTCCTTCTCTGCAGAGATCCCAGCCCCTGTCCTAGGGACCCTGCTTTGGCCCCCATGGGCTCTGGGGAGCCCTTCCAACCCCTGTGAGTCTGTGTTGCTCTGTGAGACACTAATTTCTTTGAGGGAAGCAGGGGCTGCTACAGGATGGGATGTTATATTAGTGATGCACCACTCAGAGCTCTGCCTTCAGAGCGAGCAGTTTCACTGCTGGGAGGCTTCAGCAGGTAAAAGACTTGTCCCAAGTTGCTCTGATCCCTGGAGTTCTGTCCTCCAGCTGTTTGTCACCGAGGTGTGTGACAGAATGACAGAATCCCCAGGCTGGAAAAGCCCTTGAAGCCCATCAAGTGCAACCATTCCCATCCTGAGCTAAACCAGATCCCTGAGCACCTCATCTCCCCTCTGTTCAACACCCCCAGGGCTGGGGACTCAGCCCCCTCCCTGGGCAGCCTGGGCCACAGCCCCACAGCTCTGCCAGGGAAGAACTTGGCCCTCCCAGCTGAGCTGAGCCTGCCCTGGCCCAGCTTGAGCCCATTGCCCCTCCTGCCAGCTCCTGTCCCCTGGCTGAAGAGACCAGCGCCCACCTCTCTGCACCCTCCTGGCAGGGCAGGGCAGGGCAGGGCAGGGCAGGGCAGGGGGGAGAAGGGCTCCCCTCAGCCTCCTCTGCTCCAGCCTCAACACCCCCAGCTCCCTCAGCCGCTCCTCAGAGGATTTGCCCTCCAGCCCCTTCCCCAGCCTGGTTGCCCTTCTCTGCACTCGCTCCAGGCCGGGGCGGGGCCGGGGCGGGGGGAACGGAGAGGAGGGCGGGGCGGGGCCGGAGCGCGGCTGCGGCGCCTGCGCGGAGCTCGGTACTGGCAGGCTGCTGCTGGAGCGCGCGCAGTGGAGTCCGTGACGCCAGCGGCGATCTCTGCCGCCCTGTTTCTGAGTGACAGGCGCTCCGGCGGCTATGAGGCTGCGCATGCGCACCGTGCAGCCAACGATCCTGCTCCCTCCCGCCGCCTGGCGAGTGAATCGCGCTACTGCGGGCTACCGGGCGGAGCATGCGCAGTAGAGAGCGCGAAAGCCGCCGGGTGCAGCTGGAGAGCCGCGCGTGCGCAATGGGGCTCGTGGCTCCGCACCGCCGCCTCTCGACTGAGGCGCGTTAATGCGGCCGGATCCCGATGCCTGCGCGGTAGGCCGCCCGAAACCGGCTCTCCGCCGCCGCCCGGTGACAAGCCGCCCGTACTGCGGGCAGGCAGAGCAGCGAGCCGGGCAAAACGCTTTAAAGCGGCGCGCCGCCGTTGCCTAGCGACCGCACCGCGGTAGCGCCGCGTAACGAGAGGAGCATGCGTAGTAGAGCGCGCCGAAGCTGCCAAGAGTATCCTGGGACGACGTAGAGCCGCGCGGAATGCCGGGAAGCGTGCCCGGTGCATGCGCAGTAAGGCCCGGACTTGCCGGGGCGTCCGCGGTAGAGCGCGCGAGGTTCGCCTGGCTTCTCGCCGCCGGTCCCGGCCGCGTGGCCCCGCGCTGTGCGCCGGGCGGTGCCGCCGGCTCCGCGCTCGCTGCCAGCCGCCCCGCGCGGGGTCGGCCGGGGCCGGGCGGTCGGTTCGCGGTGCGTTGGGTCGCGGCGGGACGGGGCTCCGCGGGGTCTGTGCGGGGCCCGCGAGCGGAGAGGCGCCGCGCGTTCCCCGCCCCCCGCCCGGAGCCGGTCGGTGCCGGGCCGTTTCTTGGCGGCTCCGGCGGAGTGTCTGTGCCGGGCGGGGGGGCTCCGCGGTTCGCGGGCACTGCGCTCCGGGGGTCGCGGCGGCTTCTCGGGGGCTCCGGCCAGGCCAGAGCTCTCCTTCCTCCGAGCAGCCGGCACGGGGGAGGCGAGTCAGCCCGGGCTGGTTCCCCCGCGCCTGGCATGGCTTCCCCATGGCAGGGGCCGGGCGGCGCGGGGCACTGCTGGGTGCTTCCCGGGCATCCCGAGCGAGGCCGGGGCGTGGGGCTGCTCTCAGCAGCGCTCCCGCCTCCTCGGGCGGGTGAAGCGCTCCGCGTCTCGCCGTGACTGAGCGCGATGTCTCAGGTTCCTGTTCTCGGGGCGCTTGTCAGGAACTGTCCTGATCCCCAGGCCCGGGGGGCTCTGTCTGCTCCTCCTGTGGGAGCGAGCGAGCGGCGTGTGGCAGAACAGGGGTGGTTTGTCTGTCTCTCACTGTCTGTGTCCCCTTTGGCCCAGGCAGGCTGCGTGGAGCCAACGGCTTCTTGCTGCACTGAGAAGCTAAGGGGTCCTTTTCTTTTTCCCTTAGAACCGAGTGCTGAGCCCCAAGGTCACGGTGGCTGCTTGTGGGCTACATGGCGAGGTTTCAGGCCAGGAGCAGCATTCAGCCCTCACACGGGGTAGCTGGCAGGAACAGATCAGGCCCTGCTGAGGAGCCCTGGCCCTCTGCCCAGCGGTGCTGGCCCCGCAGCCCAGGGACAACTTGGGCCACCTCCAGCTCACATATGCTTCAGCACAGCTCCTGCCTGGCCCCGCTCCACAGAGGTAGCCCCAGCCCCAAGTGATTTCAGCTCCTTTCCTAAAGCAAAACCACTTGTTCTGGCTGTGAGATAACAGGCTCAGCCCTGCGGGTTTTGTTTTGGCCCCAATGTCTTTTTTCCAGCTCTGAGATTTTACCTCCAGCCCCGAGTGATTCCAGCTCATTTCCAAACCCCACAGCATTCATTTCAGCTCCAGTCCCAGCATCTTTATTAACAATCTCCGTGCCTTTATTTGCAGTACCAAGTGATTTCAGCTCCTTTCCCTCAGAAACAGCCTTTATTGCAGCCCTATAGTTTTTATTTCCAGCTCCACAGTTTTTATTCCTGCCCCAGGTGATTCCAGCTCCTTTCCGAACCCCACAGCATTCAGTTCAACCCCAGCCTGCGTCTTTAGATTAACCCCCCAGCCCCCCATTTATTCCAGCCCTCCTGACTTGACTGGGGCTCCAGCTCAGCGTTGTTTCAGCTCCAGCCCCGCGGTGCCTCTCTCAGCTCCAGCTCTCCATCTCGCCTCCGCCTTCTCCCAGCAGCCCCGGGCGCTGTTGCCAAGGCCATAAATCGATCCCTGTCATGGGTGCCACCCCCCTGCCCCCTGCCACCCCCCGCAGTGTGTGGGTGCCCAGCCTCAGCTGCCGATGCCGGCCCGTGTCCTGCGCTTTGGCGACCACCGTGCCTGGAGCCCCACCTGCGGGGAGGGCGCCACGGCCCTGACACCCCCCAGCCCCTGCCAGCAGCAGCAGCAATTGGGGAGGGGGAACTGCCGCTGGGCCTCCAGTTGCCCCTCCCCAAAGGCTGGTGCTGAGCCCCAGCACCACCACCCCCCCCCCCAGCCACGTTTCAGGCCGACACACGGCACTTGTGTCTTTGGGGGGCTGGAGGCACCCCCGGGGCTGCTGCTCCGGCTTTTGGGGGAAGGGGGGCGGAAGGAGCGCCCAGCCCAGGGCCCGGGAGTGTTTGGGACCTGGGGGCAGCTCCCTCTGGGCGGAGCCAGCCCCGGGACAGCGGGGGCAGCGGCCCCCCCCCCCGGGACGGACTGGATTTCCCTTCGCTGCTCTCGGGGTCTGGGAGCCATCGCGGCACACGGCGGGTTCACAGTCCCGACTCGTCCCGTCACCAGTCGGGATTTAAAGCCGCGAGATCCCGCGCGCGGCAACACCCGCAGCTCGCCCGGCCCGGCCCGCGCTGGGGCTCCGGCCCCTCGCGTCCCGCCACAGGAGCGGCCGGTGCCCCTCCAGCCTGTGGCCGCGGCTCAGCGACGGGAGCGGGAAGCGGCCCCCGGGCCAGGCCAGGCCCCCGCTGCCGCGCCGGGAACGGACCCGCAACCAAAGCGCTGCACAGCCCGCCCGGAACCGGTGGCCGAAACGCCCCTAACCCGCGCAGCGAACCCACCCCGATACGCGAGTCCCGCGCCAGCCGGCGCTCCCAGTCCAGGCTCACCAGCGCGCCAGAGCCCGCGCAGCAGCGCAAACCACCGCTCCCAACCCTGCCGCTGTGACGGGCAGGTCAGACACATCGCCACCCCTTTTTAAGCGTTTGGCCACGCCCACCGTCACCCGACCGCCTATCGCTGACGCTTCCCGCTCCCCACGGTCCCCGCTCCGCCCAATCCCCGCCCATCGGTTCAATCCGCTCCCCGCCCTCGGCATCTGCGCTCTGACCAATCCCAGCTCGCCCTTGCGCCTCGCCTCTGACCAATCCCGGCGCGAGGTTTCAATCCGGCCCCGCGTTGTCCCGCAGCTGCGACCCGTCCGGCCCGAGAGACCCCGGAGCGGCGGAGCCTCCGTGTCCCGCTGCTGTCGGGGTCCCGCAGCCCCGCCCTCCCTCGCGGAGGTGTCCCGGGCCCCGGGGTGGGGGCACTGGGGCAGGTGCGGAGCCGGGCTGGAAGCAATCAGCCGGGATCCGGAAAGGCACGGGGGAAGGGGCGAGCTCAGGCGCATGGAGCGGCCGGGAGCGACCGTGCCGCGGCCCCGGGGCCCGGCCTGGAGGAGCTCGGCCCCGCGGGGCGCCGAGCCCCGGCCCGCCCGGTCCCGGCTCCCGCTGCTGCGCGGGCACAAGCGGCGGCCGGGCCCGTCCGACGCGAACTGAGATCCTTCCCGGCTCGGGGCTCCATCGGGGACCGGCAGCGCCCGCGATGCGGCCCCCCCACCCCGGCACAGCAAGGCTGCCGCGGGGCGAAGGCGCTAAGACTCTCCCGGAACGGCGGCGGGACCGCGGCCTCCGGGGGCGGCCGGGACGCGGAGCGGGAGGGGGGCAGCCCCGGGTTGAAAGGACAAGTGGCGGTTGGGCGGAGCTGAGGCCGCTGGGGCGGGGCGGCGTGACGGGCGGGGCTGGGCGGCACCGGATAGAGAACAGCGGGGCGCCCGCGGGCGGGAGGCGTCTCGGAACCGGCAGAGTTTGATCAGTTCGTTTCCAGCCGAAGGTTACTGCGCTGCTTTAGCGCGACTCAGACGTTTGCTGGAGTTAAACAAGGGGAAACTCCAAGTCCGGGTTTGGGGGATGGGATGAAGATCCATAGAGGACATGTGAGAATACAGACTACAGGTGTCTTGCAACAGCACAGATACTTCTTAGGAGTCCCGTCCCGTCCCGTCCCGTCCCGCTTCCCCCGAAGCCGCCCGGTCCCCGAGCCGCCCGGCCCGGAGCCGCCCTGCCCCGGCCGCGCTGCTGGTCCCTCGGCCCGGCCTCACGGGGATGTGCCGAGGTTCCGCCTCGCCGCTTCTGGTGCAGACGGGGGAGCGGGGGGGGGGACGAGGGGCTGCCTTTGCTGCAGCCCCAGCACCAGCCCCAGCCCAGCCCCACGCAGCCGCTCTCTCCAAGGGGCTGGGCGGGCATTTGGGGGCGGGGGGAGGGACGGGGAGGGGAGTTGTTGGGCCTCCGGGACAGAAGGCTCCGTCAGTCACCCGAGAATACAACCTTAAAGCCTATCAAGTATTGCCTTGCCCATCTCTCCGGGAAGGGCTCTCCGGAGGTTCCCTCAGGCAGCATCCTGGCAAGGGGAAGGGTCTCCTCACACATTTGCAGCTGAATAGCGGCTTGATGGGCACTCAGTGCAAGATGTTCCAGGAATGAGGAATTGCAGGCTCAAGCAGGTTTCAGCTCCTTGAACCCTGCACCCTGTGCCCCAAGGGGATTGAATTTTAGGTGAAGACGGCTGCTAAGTTCTTGCTCTAGAACATCCCTGGCAGATGGTAGAAATAATCGACAAAAATTTGCGGGGAACCACTCAAATTTTCTGAAAATGGGGATGATTGTGGCCTAGATCTGTGAAAAACGGGGTGGGTAATGCACTGGTTCCTGCCAGGACAGAGTTCCCCTCCTCAGGCAGCCAGCACAAGGGAGCGCTGGGTCCGGGCTGGTTTCCACCCCACCTGGTGTCAGGGCTGGTGGGGCAGGGGCAGGTTGGCATCTGGCTGCGCAGTGTGAGCGCAGAGTCGCTGCGGGGCTCGGTGCTACCACCATCTGTGGGGCTGGAAAAGCCCCTGAAGCCCATCGAGTGCAAGCGTTCCTGTAATAATCATTGTGTAAAGAATTTGTTCTCAAACCGGCAGATAAGCAGGAGGAGAAGGTCCCCCCCTTACTCCTTGTATCTTTGTCACATCTTCTGTTTACCGTTGTACTGCCACGGGCCTGGGAGGGACAGTTTAAGACGTTTGCATGTACTGAATGAAAGGGAAAAAGAACGGAACAGAGAAGCACCCCAAGTCTGCAGAGCCAGCCTGACTTTGTTAGCAAGACAAAAGCTAGAGCTCACCTAAAGGATGCCTTGGGGGGTTGGGGTCACCTGGCTGGCACTCAAACACGTCAGTTTAAGCTGGCAGGCGGTGCCATCCCTGTAAAAATATCTAAGCCAGGGACTGGAACTGCCAAATCTCAGGACTGATGTGAGTTTTACAGCCCCAAACGCAGCACTCAGTCCCCACCTTGGTGTGAAGGGAGAGGGCGCCCACCCACGCCCAGCCCAGGGCCCCGGCCCGGGAGTGCTTGGGAACTGGGGGGCACCTGAGGCAACAGCCCCCCCACACGCACCCCATTACACTGCCCAACGCCGCAGTTCTCCTTGGACCTTCGATTGCAGCAGCACAATGAAATCATCACGGCGTCAGCAGCATTTGCTGGTCTCTTTCTCTAAGCACCATTTCCCGCCCCAGCCCAGCCGGGAGCCGGGAGCGGGACAGCCCAGCACAGCTCGGCTCGGCCGCACCCCGACCCCCGGGGCGGCTCCGGCCCCGCTCGGGAACCCAACCGCCCCCACGGCCCGGGCAGCGCCCGCTGGCACCGCCTCTACCCTCCCCGCGGACACCGGCACCCGCTCGGCTCCGCGCCGGCCTCCGGGGCTGCACCCGCCCGACCCGAGAAGGGAGAAGCCGGCGGGACGGGGCTCGGCTGCGCTCGGCCCAAGGGACCGGACCGGCTGCCCTGCCCGGGACCCCGCCCGCCCGAACCCGCCTCGGGACGGCTCTCCCAACCGCCTCCCACGGTCGCTCCCGGCCGCTCCATGCGCCTGAGCTCGGCTCTGCGAAGAGCCCGCCGCTTCCCCCGTTCCTTTCCCGATCCCCGCTGACTCCCCCCAGCCCGGCCCCGCACCTGCCCTGCAACCCCCGCCCCGGGGCCCGGGACAGCGCGGGGCCGGATTGAAACCTCGCGCCGGGATTGGGCAGAGGCGAGGCGCAAGGGCGAGCTGGGATTGGTCAGAGCGCAGATGCCGAGGGCGGGCTCGGAGTGAAACGCTGGGCGGGGATTGGGCGGAGCCGCGGGGCCTGGGTTGAACAGGTGGTGACGTGATTGGGCCAGAAGGGAAGATGGGCGCGACAGCCATAGGCGGTCGGGCGACGCTGGTCGTGGACAGCGGCTTTAAGAGGGGCGGCGGGGGCCCTTTGTTGTCCCTGGGAAGCGACGGAAGTTGCGAGACTTGTTCTTGTCTTGCGGCAGCTGCCGGGTCGGGCCTCTCGTGCGGCGCGCGGAGCATCCCGCCTCCGCCGTCCCTGGGCGAGACCGAGCGAGAGAGACACCGCGGAGCAGGAGCTGTGCAGGAGGCGCCTCCGCCGCCCTGGACGGAGCCAGCGGCGCGCCGGTAGCCGGGCTGCTCAGCAAGGTGGGTGTGGGAGCTGTCCAGGGCGAGCGGCCGGCGCCCTCCGTCGGGCTGGCGGAGAGCCCGGTACCGGCGGGGCCCTGCCCGGCCCCGGCAGGATTCCGGCGGCGCGAAGGTGCCGGGCGAAGGCGCGGCAGGGCGTGCTGAGCCGGGCGTGCTTCTGGCTGCAGATGGCGGTGACGTTTGAGGACGTGGCCATCTACTTCTCGGCCGAGGAGTGGGCAGAGCTGTCGGGCTGGCAGCGGCGGCTCTACCGGGAGGTGATGCTGGACAACTACCGGGCGCTGGCCTGGCTGGGTGAGGAGCGTGTCGGTGGCGGCGGGGCCAGGCTGGGGCCGCAGTTGAGCTGCGGGGCTGAGCTGGAGCCCTTGGGAGGGAGAGCGCTGCTGTGGCCGTGGCTGGGCGAGCACTGCCGGAGGGGTTGGGCTGTCGGGATTGAGCCGGCCAGGTTGTGCCCGGCCAGGCAGCGTCCTGCGGAGAGCGGGGCTGGGGGAGAGGCTGGGCTGGGCGAGGGATGGGCTCGGGTGGAATGAGATGGGATGTTGTGTGATGGGGCAGGCTGGGGATGGGATGTGCCCAGGCCTTGGTAAAGAAAGGCTTCCTCCTGGCCACTCTCAAGGGGTGCTGAAGCCGTGGCCAGGCAGGGAGAGCAGAGAGGAGCAGAGCTGAGACGATGTTGGGTCTGGGGAGGGAATGGCTGGTGCTGCCATCCCAGCAGTGCAGGAGAGGGTGCCTCTCTGTTTGCCCCGCACAGGCCAGGTCGGTGTCAAGCCAGAGATCATCTGCCAGCTGGAGCGAGAAGAGATGCCATGTGTGCCAGACTCCCCAGGGACGCAGCAGCAGCACCAGACCCCTGTGCCAGGTGGGTACTGGCGGGCTGTGGGAGGGGTGGTGGGTTCCAGCAGCACCATCCCTTTGCCCCCAGATGCTGTGTGCACCAGAAAGGGTGGGGGGCCTGTAGGGTGCCTGTGCCACTGGCCATGGGGTGGGGTCCCATGTGCCCATGGCATCCACAGCAGTGACCTCGGCCTTTTCTCCCCAGCTGCCGGTGTGATGCAGATGGAGGCCGGTGGGGTCCCTGAGGGTCTGCTGTCACCCACCGTCCTGCTCCCGGGGATGCCCAAGACAGGCAGGAGGCGTCGGGAGAACTTGGCCCACAGCAGGCGCAAGAGAGGGTCATTGGGGCACCCTCGCCCCCCCACAACATGTCCTGAGTGCCACAAAAGCTTCAAGTGCAAGTCATATTTACTCAGCCACATGCGGAGCCACACAGGCGAGCGTCCGTTTGTCTGTCCCAACTGTGGCAGGGGCTTCAGCCAGAAGTTTCACTTGCGGAGACACCAGCGCGTGCACACGGGTGAGAAGCCCTTCACCTGCAGTGACTGCGGCCACCAGTTCAGTGATAAGTCCAGCCTGGTCATCCACCAGCGCATCCACACTGGGGAGCGACCCTTCGCCTGTGACCAGTGCCCCAAGGCCTTCAGGGACAGCGGGAGCCTCAGAGCGCACCAGGGTATCCACTCCATGGAACGACCCTTTGTTTGTGCCCGCTGCTCCAGGGCCTTCATGGACAAGATGAACTTCACTGTCCACCAGTGCATCCACGCTGGGGAAAGACCCTTCATCTGCACCCAGTGCCCCAAGGCCTTCAGGGTCAAGAGCGTCCTCACTGTCCACCAGCGCATCCACACTGGGGAGCGTCCCTTTGCCTGCACCCAATGCCCCAAGGCCTTTAGGAACAAGAACCACCTCACTGTCCACAAGTTCATCCACACAGGTGTGAAGCCTCACAAGTGTGACAAGTGTGACAAGACCTTCATCCAGAAGGGTAACCTGAAGAAGCACCTGAGGATCCACCAGAGGCTCCAGGCGGTGCCAGAGAGCGGCCAGTGTGCTGGGGAAGGTCCATCTGATACTGGCTCATTGGGTGAGGAGCGGGGCCGTGGCAGCGGGGCCGGGCTGGGGCCGCAGTTGAGCTGCGGGGCTGAGCTGGAGCCCTTGGGAGGGAGAGCGCGGCTGTGGCCGTGGCTGGGCGAGCGCTGCCGGAGGGGTTGGGCTGTCGGGATTGAGCCGGCCAGGTTGTACCCGGCCAGGCAGCGTCCTGGGAGAGCGGGGCTGGGGGAGAGGCTGGGCTGGGCGAGGGATGGGCTCGGGTGGAATGAGATGGGATGGGGTGGAATGAGATGGGTGGGGTGAGATGGGGCAGGCTGGGGATGGGATGTGCCCAGGCCTTGGTAAAGAAAGGCTTCCTCCTGGCCACTCTCAAGGGGTGCTGAAGCCGTGGCCAGGCTGGGAGAGCGGAGAGGAGCAGAGCTGGGGGATGCTGGGTCTGGGGAGGGAATGTCTGGTGCTGCCATCCCAGCAGTGCAGGAGAGGGTGCTTCTCTGTCTGCCCCGCACAGGCCAGGTCGGTGTCAAGCCAGAGATCATCTGCCAGCTGGAGCGAGAAGAGATGCCATGTGTGCCAGACTCCCCAGGGACGCAGCAGCAGCACCAGACCCCTGTGCCAGGTGGGTACTGGGGGTCCATGTGAGGGGTGGTGGGTTCCAGCAGCACCATGCCCATGGCCCCAGATGCTGTGTGCACCGGGAAGTGTGGGGGGCTCATCGGGTGCCTGTGCTGCTGGGCATGGGATGGGGTCCCATGTGCCCATGGCATCCCCAGCAGTGACCTCGGTCTTTTCTCCACAGCAGCCAGTGGGACGCAGATGGAGGCCAGTGGGGTCCCTGAGGGTCTGCTGGGATCCACCACCCCGCTCCTGGGGATGCCCAAGACGGGCAGGAGGCGTTGGGAGAACTTGGCCCACAGCAGGAGCCCAGAGGGACCATTGGCACGCCCTTGCCCCCACCCCAGCAAAACCCCCCAAAGGCTGGAGAAGACCCCCCCAACGTGTCCTGAGTGCAACAAGAGCTTCAGGAAGAAGTCATTTTTATTAGTCCACATGCGGGTCCACACAGGCGAGCGTCCGTTTGTCTGTCCCGACTGTGGCAGGGGCTTCAGCCGTAAGTGTAACTTGCAGAGACACCAGCGTGTGCACACGGGTGAGAAGCCCTTCACCTGCAGTGACTGCGGCCTCCAGTTCAGCCATAAGCCCAGCCTGGTCTTCCACCAGCACATCCACACTGGGGAGCGACCCTTCGGCTGTGACCAGTGCCCCAAGGCCTTCAGGGACAAGGCGACCCTCGCTGCCCACCACTTGGCCCACACTGGGGAGCGACCCTTTGCCTGTGACCAGTGCCCCAAGGCCTTCAGATACAAGAAATCCCTCACTGCCCACCTCTTGGTCCATACTGGGGAGCGCCCCTTTCTCTGTGACCACTGCCCCAAGGCCTTCACGAATAAGAACAACCTCAGGTGCCACCAGAAGCGCCTCAAGGCCCACCAGCGTGACCACACTGGGGAAAAACCTTTTCCCTGTTATAAGTGCCCCAAGGCCTTCAGAAACAGCACAGCCCTCACAGCCCAGCGGTGCATCCACACTGCGGAGCGTCCTTTGCCTGCACCCACTGCCCCAAGGCCTTCAGGTACAATAGCAACCTCACTGCCCACCAGCTCATCCACACCGGGGAAAGATCCTTTGCCTGTGGCCAATGCTCCAAGGCCTTCAGGGACAAGAACCACCTCACTGCCCACCAGTGCTTCCACACAGGTGTGAGACCCCACAAGTGTGACCAGTGTGGCAAGAGCTTCACCCAGAAGAGTGACCTGAAAAGGCCCCTGAGGATCCACCAGAGGCTCCAGGCATCTTGTGCTGGGACCAGGTCTGGGGCGGGGGGGGGGCGGGCTGTGACTCAGCCCAGACGGGCTGTGCAGCACGGTGGTTGCGGGGCCATTCCCAGGGCTGCGGGGCTGGAGCTGGGACAGAGGAGAATAAAATGCACGTTCAGGCTTTTAGGGACAAGGCAGCGTGTGCCTTTATCACTGGAAAATCGCTATGGACTCTGAAATAAAACAGTGGGTGCTGGTTGTGGACCTTGAGTTAAGAGAATGAGTAGATGAAGAAAGTGGCTCTGGCAGATCAGCTGGAGATGAAAGGAGGGAAGTTGAGCCCGGGAAGAAGAGAGGGCTGGGGGAGGGGTTCTGAGAATGACATTTATTTCTCATCACTCCCAAGTTGAGAACCAGACCCCTGGGCCAGGTGGGTACTGGGGGGCTGTGGTTGGGGTGGTGGGTTCCAGCAGCACCATCCCCTTGGTTCCAGATATCTGGTGTGGTGCCTGGGCATGGGGTGGGGTCCCATGTGCCCATGGCATCCCCAGCAGTGACCTCGGCCTTTTCTCCCCAGCAGCCAGCGGGACGCAGATGGAGGCCAGTGGGGTCCCTGAGGGTCTGCTGGGATCCACCACCCTGCTCCTGGGGATGCCCAAGACGGGCAGGAGGCGTCGGGAGAACTTGGTTCACAGCAGGAGCCGAGGGTGGTCATTGGGCAAAACACTCTGAGGGTTGGAGAAGACCTCCCCAAGGTGTCCTGAGAGCAACATGAGCTTCAGGAAGGAGTTGCTTTTACTTATCCACATGCAGAGCCACACAGGTGAGCATCTGTTCATCTGTCCCGACTGTGGCAGGGGCTTCAGCTGTAAGTTTAACTTGCAGAGACACCAGCACGTGCACACGACGGGTGAGAAGCCCTTCACCTGCAGTGACTGTGGCCTCCAGTTCAGCCATAAGTCCAGCCTGGTCATCCAGCAGCGCATCCACACTGGGGAGCGACCCTTCGCCTGTGACCAGTGTCCCAAGGCCTTCAGGGACAGCGGGAGCCTCACTCTCCACCAGCGCATCCACACCAAGCAAGTGTTTGCCTGCACCCAATGCCCCAAGACCTTTAGAAACAAGAGCAACCTCACTGCCCACTGCCGCATCCACAGTGGAGAAAGACCCTTTGTTTGTGCCCACTGCCCCAAGGCCTTCCTGGCAAGTTTTAAGTGTCTGTTGTTCTGTTAAATGGTTGATCTCCACCTGTCCACTCGCTTGTGGCCTATAAGCGGGGTGTAGTTGCCAATCAATTCCCAATAGCTTGCTCACTTGTGGTACTCCCTGTGCACAACTGTGATCCCCTCTCTGATGAAATGACCGTAGATACCCCAAAGCCAGGCATTATTTCATTTAGCAGTACCTTAGTTACTTCTCTGGCTTTGTAAGTTCTGCAAGGGAAAGCTTCCAGCCATCCAGTCAAAGTATCTGCCAGTACCAACAGGTATCAACAACCCCCTTTTCTTTGGAGTTCAGAACAATCCATTTGCCAAGTTTCTCCAGGATTATTTCCCTTCCCCGTTGTACCCAATTTTATTCCATTCCCTGTATTAGGATTATTTCTTAAGCACACTGCACATTGCCCTATGATCTGTTGAACAGTTGGATACATATTTTTCCCTATCCACATTTGACTTAAATATTCATATAAAGCATCTGCTCCCCAATGGGTTTTGTCATGTTCTTTCTTAACCAGATTCCAAATCAGAGTGGAGGGTATAATTATCCTTCCATCCTCTACAAGGGCCGCGTCCCGGCCGCCCCCGGAGGCCGCGATCCCGCCGCCGTTCCGGGAGAGTCTTAGCGCCTTCGCCCCGCGGCAGCCTTGCTGTGCCGGGGTGGGGGGGCCGCATCGCGGGCGCTGCCGGTCCCCGATCGAGCCCCGAGCCGGGAAGGATCTCAGTTCGCGTCGGACGGGCCCGGCCGCCGCTTGTGCCCGCGCAGCCGCGGGAGCCGGGACCGGGCGGGACCGGGCGGGCCGGGGCTCGGGGCCCTGCGGGGCCGAGCTCCTCCAGGCCGGGCCCCGGGGCCGCGGCACGGTCGCTCCCGGCCGCTCCATGCGCCTGAGCTCGCCCCTTCCCCCGTGCCTTTCCGGATCCCGGCTGATTGCTTCCAGCCCGGCCCCGCACCTGCCCCAGTGCCTCCGCCCCGGGGCCCGGGACACCTCCGCGAGGGAGGGCGGGGCTACAGGACCCCGACAGCAGCGGGACACGGAGGCTCCGCCGCTCCGGGGTCTCTCGGGCCGGACGGGTCCCAGCTGCGGGACAGCGCGGGGCCGGATTGAAACCTCGCGCCGGGATTGGGCAGAGGCGAGGCGCAAGGGCGAGCTGGGATTGGTCAGAGCGCAGATGCCGAGGGCGGGGAGCGGCCTGTAGAGGAATGGAATGATTGGGCCGGAAGGGAAGATGGGCGCGACAGCGATAGGCGGGCGAGCGCGGATGGGCGTGGTCAGAGGCTTTAAAAGGGGCGGTGAGGGACTTTGTTCCGACAGTGGAGGAGTGGGAAACTGTGTTATTTTCTCGCGGATCTTGTCGGGACGGGTCTCCCCGGCGGCGAGGGGGACCTCGCCACATCCCCGTGAGGCCGGGCCGAGGGACTAGCAGTGCGGCTCCGGGCCGGGCGGCTCTGGGACCGGGCGGCTTCGGAGCGAGCAGGGGGAGCGGGACGGGACGGGACGGGTCGGGTCGGATTCGCGCGGGGTCCCGGCGGCTCCGGCTGCCGTGTGCTCGGCCCCGCGGCTGGGCCTTCCCTCCGGCCGCGCCGGGCCGGGACCCGCCTCATCTCCTCCCCCGCGGGGTTCCCAACGTCCTGCCGGTCTCCTCCCCGGCCCGTCCCTGGGCTCGGCTGTCGCCCGGAGGTCCGGGACTCGTATCGGCGGTCATATCTGGCTCTGTACCATGTGAAGCCAACAAATGCTCCCTCCCCTGCTGAGTGAGCATGGCTCTTATTCTAGTAGCTGTGGGAACTGTCTGTCCAGAATTGTGGGGTAGGAAAACCCATTCTAAAGCAATTAATGAGTTTGTATCCTGTGGCAGAGTGAGCAATGCCTGTGACAGGTTTCTCTGCCCACTGCTCTAAGAAACACGGGTGGCTCCTGTGCTGCACAACCTGGATCATCATCTGGTCTGACAGTTCTTGGAACTCCCATTAATGATGCACCATTCCATGACCCAAAGGCCCTTCTCTCTGCTGAGGGGCCCAGTCCACCCCTGCGCCCAGGCTGCAGGTGCCCAATGCTGCCCTGTGTGACAGCGTGGGACACACCTGGCACTGCACCTTGCCCTACATGTGTCTGTGGGCAGCTTGCTCGGGAATGCCCACGCTGAGCACAGGAAGAACGTGGCTGCAGTCTGGCTGATGCTGCGCAAATGCCTCGGCCAGCAAAGACAGCTTGTGCTGCCTGGAGCCTGTGTCCATACAGGCCTTGACCACGGCCTCAGCACTTGGCTTTGTCAAGGGTCGCAAGACCTTTGGACAGTCCGACCTGGCATTTTCAGTGGCAAGCTTCAATATCTAATCCTGAGCAGTCTCATTCTTTGCTTGCTTCAGTCAGGCATCATTCAGCCTGTCAAAACATTTCATCAAGGGCTCCCCCTGCTCCTGCTTTATATGGACAAAACGTTGTCTTTGCCCCCCAACTCCCGGGACGCTTTTAGGAGGTCAGAGCACAAGTTGCTTGACATGCTGCAAGCCTTCAGGAGGGATTCTGGCTGGAGCTGCAGTGCTGCTAGAATCACCTTCTCCCAGCAACGAATTCGCATCAACAACTCGCAGAGGGTGACGCTGACCCAGCGCCTGAGCCTCTGCAGCCTGAGCCCCAGCAAGCTGTCTCAGTTTTGATTCCCACACAGTGTATTGCAGATCAGTCATGATAAGCTGAAACATGCTTTTAAAACCACAGGGGGTAAAAACAGAACTGTCACACAGAGGCTGTATCAAACAGGTGGGACATGGAGCACCAAGTCCACGATCAGTTACTGTGCGCCTGAGGTGTTAGGGTTGTAAGAGTCCCTCCCAGTGTGGTTCTCCTTCAGGAGCATGTATTACCGGGAAGGCACACCAAATGTCCACATCCCCCACTGCCTTTCTTACCGCAGCCCATTTATGGTGCTAGTCTGGGGGATACAAGTCAGGCTCCTTTCTGAAGTCCATCCGGACGGATCAAATGGAATTTATCATCACAATTATCAGGAGGTTTTACAGTACAGTCTGTGGCAGAGGGCATGAGTAGTGGAGGGCTGGTGGCAGTGTGGACTTCTTTTGCCCCTCACCCACCTCAGAATCAACATCTGCCTTTAAGGTCTGGAAAATGACACACCAAGAGGATCATAAAGCAGCGGCAATTTCATCGCTGTGAGTGGCACATCCCAAAGTCTGACCCCAACATCATCCCCGATTTCTGGATGATACACAGTAAAAAATCACTTTTAAAAGGCCAAAGGAAAACTGGTTGTAACTCTTCATCCCCACAGTTCTCAGCTGCTCTACCTTCCTCCTGCCAGGGAACTGAGCGGTCGGTAACACCTCCTGTCAGCGTTCAGCCCTGAGTCCGGCTGAGCTGCTGCACCGGATCGACAGCGAGTCGTTTCACTGCCCAAACGTTGGGTGCCATTTGTGACCTATTGAAAGGCAGGACTGCGATTGGGGTGGAGCAAAGACAACTTTAATAACAACTTGGCAAACTTTTATCCCCTCTCATTGCTGATGCAGCAGCCTCCAGTTGGGTTTCAGGATTTTTAATTAATACAGGAACCACAACGTTCCTCTAGAAAAGGTTGTCCCAGCTTGGGGGGACTCCTGCTGTGCAGGCATCTTTCTGTCTGCACCTTCCTTACCAGGACAAAGTAACCCTGCCACCTCCCTGCTAAAGGACACACAAGTTTACATCACTTAATGACCCTCTTTCCTGCTTTTTCTCTGGCTCTTGCAATTCATCTCACACAAGCAGAACCCTCTCTTTTCCAGGGCTGCTGTTACTCTTCCCACAAAAGAGAACGTGAAGGACTGGTAAGAGATACGACATTAGGAGCGTGTTGGCCAGAACATCCCACGAAGGCTCATAGAATCATAGAGCCCTGGAATGCTTTGGGTTGGAAGGCACCTTAAAGACCATCCAGTCCCAAGCACCTGCCACCAGCAGGGACACCTCTGCCTCAAGCCTCCTGTCCATCTGCCCTCCCGCAGCTGAAGGCCATTCCCCATGGCCTGACCCTCCCGAGGGGGAAGGAGCAGCAGGCACACAGGGGCATGGACTGACCACAACCCCCATTCCCAGCCTCAGGAGCTGCTCGGGGAAGGAGGGGGAGAAATCTGGAGGGAAGTTGAGCCCGGGAAGAAGAGAGAGCTGGGGGAGGGGTTCTGAGAATGACATTTATTTATCATCATTCCAAGTTGAGAACAAATTAAATTCTCTTCTCCGGAGTCCAGTATGTTTTCCCAGGACGGTCACTGGTGGGTGACCTCTCCCTCTCCTTGTCGTCACCCACCAGCCTTTCCTTACACCTTCACTTCTCTTCCCAGCTGACACAGGGGCTTTGGTGGGCTCCTGCCCTCCAGCCAGGCTCAGCCAGGCTCAGCAGGACATCCCCTGCAGCCCCCAGCCCCCACAGGCCCCTCAGCAGCAGTTTCAGGGGGTGCCAGGCTGGGGGGGTGCCAACTGGCTGGGGGTGCTGTGGGTGCCCTGGTGAGCCAGCAGGATCCCCTCATCCTGAAACCACTCCTCACAGAGGCTGCACTGGAAGGGCTTGTCCTCTGCCAGCCCCTCCTTCTGGGATGGACCTTCCCCAGCACACAGGCTGCCTTCTGGCACCTCCTGGAGCCTCTGGTGGATCCTCAGGTGCTTCTTCAGGTTACCCTTTTGGATGAAGCTCTTGCCACACTGGTCACACTTGTGGGGTCTCACACCTGTGTGGATGTGCTGGTGGACAGCGAGGGTTTTCTTGTCCCTGAAGGCCTTGGGACAGTCGGTGCAGGCAAAGGATCTTTTCCCATTGTGAATGAGCTGGTGGGCTCTGAGATACTTCTTGGCCCTGAAGGCCTTGGGGCATTTGGCACAAGGAAACGGTCTTTCCCCAGTGTGGATGCACTGGTGGGCCGTAAGAGACTTCTTGGCCTTGAATGCCTTGGGGCAGTGGGTGCAGGCAAAGGGACGCTCCCCAGTATGGACGAGCTGGTGGGCTGCAAGATCACGTTTATACATGAAGGCTTTGGGGCAGTGGGTACAGGCAAACGCTTGCTTGGTGTGGAGGCGCTGGTGGGCAGTGAGGGTACTGCTGTCCCTGAAGGCCTTGGGGCACTGGTCACAGGGAAAAGGGCGCTCCCCAGTGTGGAGGTACTGGTGGGCCTTGAGATGATTCTTGAGCTTGAAGGCTTTCGGGCAGTGGGCACAGACAAAGGGGTGCTCCCCTGTATGGACCCGCTGGTGAGCATTGAGGGTTTTTTTGCACCTGAAGGCCTTGGGGCACTGGGCACAGGGAAAAGGGCGCTCACCACTGTGGACATATTGGTGGGCCATGAGATTACTCTTGTACCTGAAGGCCTTGGGGCACTGGTCACAGGCGAAGGGTCGCTCCCCAGTGTGGATGCACTGGTGCATGACCAGGCTGGACTTATCACTGAACTGGTGGCCGCAGTCACTGCAGGTGAAGGGCTTCTCACTCATGTGCATGCGCTGGTGTCGCTTCAAGTTATACTTCTGGTTGAAACCCCTGCTACACTCGGGACAGACAAAGGGGCGCTTGCCTGTGTGGCTCTGCTGGTGCTTAAGTAAATCTGACTGGTGCTTGAAGGTCTTGTTGCACTCAGGACACGTTGGGGGGGTCTTCTCCAGCCTTCGGGGGGTTTTGCTGGGGTGGGGGCAAGGGCGTGCCAATGGTCCCTCTGGGCTCCTGCTGTGGGCCAAGTTCTCCCGACGCCTCCTGCCTGTCTTGGGCATCCCCAGGAGCGGGGCGGTGGATCCCAGCAGACCCTCAGGGACCCCACCGGCCTCCATCTGCGTCCCGCTGGCTGCTGGAGAGAAAAGGCCGAAGTCGCTGCTGGGGATGCCATGGGCACATGGGACCCCATCCCATGCCCAGCAGCACAGGCATCCCATTAATCCCCAACCTTCCAGGTGCATAAAGCATCTAGGGCCATGGGCACAGTGCTGCTGGAACCCACCACCCCTCACATGGACCCCCAGTACCCACCTGGCACAGGGGTCTGGTGCTGCTGCTGCGTCCCTGGGGAGTCTGGCACACACGGCATCTCTTCTCGCTCCGGCTGGCAGATGATCTCTGGCTTAAGGGTGACCTGACCTGTCCGAGGATGATAGAGAAGCACCCTCTCCACCAGTGCTGGGATGGTGACACTAGCCACCCACTCCCCAGACCCAGCATCCCCCAGCTCTGCTCCTCTACCCTGCTCCTGCCTGGCCACGGCTTCAGCACCCCTTGAGAGTGGCCAGGAGGAAGCCTTTCTTTACCAAGGCCTGGGCACATCCCATCCCCAGCCTGCCCCATCTCACCCCACCCATCTCATTCCACCCCAGCCCATCCCTCGCCCAGCCCAGCCTCTCCCCCAGCCCCGCTCTCCGCAGGACGCTGCCTGGCCGGGCACAACCTGGCCAGGACATCCCCTGCAGCCCCCAGCCCCCAAAGGCCCCTCAGCAGCAGTTTCAGAGGGTGCCAGGCTGGGGGGGTGCCAACAGGCTGGGGGTGCTGTGGGTGCCCTGGTGAGCCAGCAGGATCCCCTCATCCTGAAACCACTCCTCACAGGGGCTGCACTGGAAGGGCTTGTCCTCTGCCAGCCCCTCCTTCTGGGATGGACCTTCCCCAGCACACCGGCTGCTTTCTGGCACCGCCTGGAGCCTCTGGTGGATCCTCAGGTGCTTCTTCAGGTTACCCTTCTGGGTGAAGGTCTTGCCACACTGGTCACACTTGTGGGGTCTCACACCTGTGTGTACACGCTGGTGGACAGTGAGGCTCTTCTTGTCCCTGAAGGCCTTGGGACAGTCGGTGCAGGCAAAGGGTCTTTCCCCAGTGTGAATGCACTGGTGGACAGTGAGGTTCTTCTTGTCCCTGAAGGCCTTGGGACAGTCGGTGCAGGCAAAGGATCTTTTCCCATTGTGAATGAGCTGGTGGGCTCTGAGATACTTCTTGGCCCTGAAGGCCTTGGGGCATTGGGCACAAGGAAACGGTCTTTCCCCAGTGTGGATGCACTGGTGGGCTGTAAGAGACTTCTTGGCCTTGAATGCCTTGGGGCAGTGGGTGCAGGCAAAGGGACGCTCCCCAGTATGGACGAGCTGGTGGGCTGCAAGATCACGTTTATACATGAAGGCTTTGGGGCAGTGGGTACAGGCAAACGCTTGCTTGGTGTGGAGGCGCTGGTGGGCAGTGAGGGTACTGCTGTCCCTGAAGGCCTTGGGGCACTGGTCACAGGGAAAAGGGCGCTCCCCAGTGTGGAGGTACTGGTGGGCCTTGAGATGATTCTTGAGCTTGAAGGCTTTCGGGCAGTGGGCACAGACAAAGGGGTGCTCCCCTGTATGGACACGCTGGTGAGCATTGAGGGTTTTTTTGCACCTGAAGGCCTTGGGGCACTGGGCACAGGGAAAAGGGCGCTCACCACTGTGGACATATTGGTGGGCCATGAGATTACTCTTGTACCTGAAGGCCTTGGGGCACTGGTCACAGGCGAAGGGTCGCTCCCCAGTGTGGATGCACTGGTGCATGACCAGGCTGGACTTATCACCGAACTGGTGGCCGCAGTCACTGCAGGTGAAGGGCTTCTCACTCATGTGCACACGCTGGTGTCGCTTCAAGTTATACTTCTGGTTGAAACCCCTGCTACACTCGGGACAGACAAAGGGGCGCTCGCCTGTGTGGACCCGCCGGTGCTTAAGTAAATCTGACTGGTGCTTGAAGGTCTTGTTGCACTCAGGACATGTTGGGGGGGTCTTCTCCAGCCTTCGGGGGGTTTTGCTGGGGTGGGGGCAAGGGCGTGCCAATGGTCCCTCTGGGCTCCTGCTGCGGGCCAAGTTCTCCCGACGCCTCCTGCCTGTCTTGGGCATCCCCAGGAGCGGGGTGGTGGATCCCAGCAGACCCTCAGGGACCCCACTGGCCTCCATCTGCGTCCCGCTGGCTGCTGGAGAGAAAAGGCCGAAGTCGCTGCTGGGGATGCCATGGGCACATGGGACCCCATCCCATGCCCAGCAGCACAGGCATCCCATTAATCCCCAACCTTCTGGGTGCACACAGCATCTGGGGCCATGGGCACGGTGCTGCTGGAACCCACCACCCCTCACATGGACCCCCAGTACCCACCTGGCACAGGGGTCTGGTGCTGCTGCTGCGTCCCTGGGGAGTCTGGCACACACGGCATCTCTTCTCGCTCCAGCTGGCAGATGATCTCTGGCTTAAGGGTGACCTGGCCTGTCCGGGGCAAACAGAGAGGCACCCTCTCCCGCACTGCTGGGATGGCAGCACCAGCCATCCCATCCCCAGACCCAGCTCCTCTCTCCTGCCCCTGCTTGGGCATGGCTTAAGCACTCTTTGAGAGTGGCCAGGAGGAAGCCTTTCTTTACCAAGGCCTGGGCACATCCCATCCCCAGCCTGCCCCATCTCACCCCACATAGCATATCCTAGCCATCATCACTCTATCACCATCTGACCCCACCCAGCCCAGCCCAGCCTCTCCCCCAGCCCCGCTCTCCCAGGACGCTGCCTGGCCGGGCACAACCTGGCCGGCTCAATCCCGACAGCCCAACCCCTCCGGCAGCGCTCGCCCAGCCACGGCCACAGCCGCGCTCTCCCTCCCAAGGGCTCCAGCTCAGCCCCGCAGCTCAACTGCGGCCCCAGCCCGGCCCCGCCGCCACCGACACGCTCCTCACCCAGCCAGGCCAGCGCCCGGTAGTTGTCCAGCATCACCTCCCGGTAGAGCCGCCGCTGCCAGCCCGACAGCTCTGCCCACTCCTCGGCCGAGAAGTAGATGGCCACGTCCTCAAACGTCACCGCCATCTGCAGCCAGAAGCACGCCCGGCTCAGCACGCCCTGCCGCGCCTTCGCCCGGCACCTTCGCGCCGCCGGAATCCTGCCGGGGCCGGGCAGGGCCCCGCTGGCACCGGGCTCTCCGCCAGCCCGACGGAGGGCGCCGGCCGCTCGCCCGGGACAGCTCCCACACCCACCTTGCTGAGCAGCCCGGCTACCGGCGCGCCGCTGGCTCCGTCCAGGGCGGCGGAGGCGCCTCCTGCACAGCTCCTGCTCCGCGGTGTCTCTCTCGCTCGGTCTCGCCCAGGGACGGCGGAGGCGGGATGCTCCGCGCGCCGCACGAGAGGCCCGACCCGGCAGCTGCCGCAAGACAAGAACAAGTCTCGCAACTTCCGTCGCTTCCCAGGGACAGCAAAGGGCCCCCGCCGCCCCTCTTAAAGCCGCTGTCCACGACCAGCGTCGCCCGACCGCCTATGGCTGTCGCGCCCATCTTCCCTTCTGGCCCAATCACGTCACCACCTGTTCAACCCAGGCCCCGCGGCTCCGCCCAATCCCCGCCCAGCGTTTCACTCCGGTCCCGCCCTCGGCATCTGCGCTCTGACCAATCCCAGCTCGCCCTTGCGCCTCGCCTCTGCCCAATCCCGGCGCGAGGTTTCAATCCGGCCCCGCGCTGTCCCGGGCCCCGGGGCGGGGGTTGCAGGGCAGGTGCGGAGCCGGGCTGGGGGGAGTCAGCGGGGATCGGGAAAGGAACGGGGGAAGCGGCGGGCTCTTCGCAGAGCCGAGCTCAGGCGCATGGAGCGGCCGGGAGCGACCGTGGGAGGCGGTTGGGAGAGCCGTCCCGAGGCGGGTTCGGGCGGGCGGGGTCCCGGGCAGGGCAGCCGGTCCGGTCCCTTGGGCCGAGCGCAGCCGAGCCCCGTCCCGCCGGCTTCTCCCCGCTCGGGTCGGGCGGGTGCAGCCCCGGAGGCCGGCGCGGAGCCGAGCGGGTGCCGGTGTCCGCGGGGAGGGTAGAGGCGGTGCCAGCGGGCGCTGCCCGGGCCGTGGGGGCGCTTGGGTTCCCGAGCGGGGCCGGAGCCACCCCGGGGGTCGGGGTGCGGCCGAGCCGAGCTGTGCTGGGCTGTCCCGCTCCCGGCTCCCGGCTGGGCTGGGGCGGGAAATGGTGCTTAGAGAAAGAGACCAGCAAATGCTGCTGACGCCGTGATGATTTCATTGTGCTGCTGCAATCGAAGGTCCAAGGAGAACTGCGGCGTTGGGCAGTGTAATGGGGTGCGTGTGGGGGGGCTGTTGCCTCAGGTGCCCCCCAGTTCCCAAGCACTCCCGGGCCGGGGCCCTGGGCTGGGCGTGGGTGGGCGCCCTCTCCCTTCACACAGCTGTCTGGAGCAGCAGCCCTGGGGCTGTGTCCAGCCCCCCAAGGTGGGGACTGAGTGCTGCGTTTGGGGCTGTAAAGACCTTCTAGTATCTCAAGGGAGCATTGTAGGAAAACAGGAATTCAGGATTTGGGAAACAGGACGAAACAAGATGATATTCATCACAGAGATGTCAACGAAGGAGCAGATGGCCGGAATAGGTCCATAGGCCTCCTTATCAGTTAGCCCAAACTGATAAGAACAGTGCAAGCTTGCAAAGACCCTCGGATTCCAGACCAGAAGTTGACCCTCGCCCACAATTCCTGGAAGGATGGATCGGCATAAACGTGAAGGGTGATAAGCTAATTAGCATACAAGGCGAGAGTAGGCGGGTACAGGTAATTCATATGTCTAGGCGTAAAATGAATCATCGTTATCCTGTTGTATAACTAAACGGGGGGCTTGGTGCGTGGGGTGTGCGTGTTTGTGGCAGAGCGATCCCCCGTTCATCCCTACTGTATAACTTCGCAGTTACAGAGTCTATTTTCCACATGTCAAGTCCGCTGGACGTCTCAGTCAGTCGCACCTCGGAAAACCCAGCCGGACCGAGCGGAACAACGCAGCACTTACTCAATCCTGAGTCTTCATTCGGATCTTCGTGCACAAATATTATGGGGTACCGCGGATTCTTTTGCCTGCTTATCCGAATTTTAAATTCGGGAGTACAGGATTTTGGACTAGGAATTAGACACCCGAGGGCCATCCGAAGATGGGGCGCCTCCCTCGAGGTCAGATTCCAGTCCAAATTGTCCTGTACCCGAGTCATACCACCAAATTGTTATAAACGACGGTGATAAATTGTTGACTCTAAATTAAGAGTTTCCAAATCGAATTTATTTGAGCAAGCGATCAACAGGCAAAACAGCGCTGGGCGGCCGGGGTGACTCCTGCTCCACCAACGGCTGCTCCCTACAGCTCCAGTCCCTGGCTTAGATATTTTTACAGGGATGGCACCTCCCGCCAGCTTAAGCTGACAGGTTTGAGTGCCAGCCAGGTGACCCCCCCCCCCCCAAGGCATCCTTTAGGTGAGCTCTAGCTTTTGTCTTGCTAACAAAGTCAGGCTGGCTCTGCAGACTTGGGGCGCCTTCTCTGTTCCGTTCTTTTTCTCTTTCATTCAGTACATGAAAACGTCTTAAACTGTCCCTCCCAGGCCCGTGGCAGCACAACGGTAAACAGAAGATGTGACAAAGATACAAGGAGTAAGGGGGGGACCTTCTCCTCCTGCTTATCTGCCGGTTTGAGAACAAATTCTTTACACAATGATTATTACAGGAACGCTTGCACTCGATGGGCTTCAGGGGCTTTTCCAGCCCCACAGATGGTGGTAGCACCGAGCCCCGCAGCGACTCTGCGCTCACACTGCCCAGCCAGATGCCAACCTGCCCCTGCCCCACCAGCCCTGACACCAGGTGGGGTGGAAACCAGCCCGGACCCAGCGCTCCCTTGTGCTGGCTGCCTGAGGAGGGGAACTCTGTCCTGGCAGGAACCAGGGCATTACCCACGCCGTTTTTCACAGATCTAGGCCACAATCATCCCCATTTTCAGAAAATTTGAGTGGTTCCCCGCAAATTTTTGTCGATTATTTCTACCATCTGCCAGGGATGTTCTAGAGCAAGAACTTAGCAGCCGTCTTCACCTAAAATTCAATCCCCTTGGGGCACAGGGTGCATGGTTCAAGGAGCTGAAACCTGGTTGAGCCTGCAATTCCTCATTCCTGGAACATCTTGCACTAAGTGCCCATCAAGCCGCTATTCAGCTGCAAATGTGTGAGGAGACCCTTCCCCCTTGGAGAGAGTGGCTGCGTGGGGCTGGGCTGGGGCTGCAGCAAAGGCAGCCCCTCGTCCCTCCCCGCTCCCCCGTCTGCACCAGAAGCGGCGAGGCGGAACCTCGGCACATCCCCGTGAGGCCGGGCCGAGGGACCAGCAGCGCGGCCGGGGCAGGGCGGCTCCGGGCCGGGCGGCTCGGGGACCGGGCGGCTTCGGAGCGAGCCGGGTGAGCGGGACGGGACGGGACGGGACGGGACGGGTCGGGACTCCTAAGAACTATCTGTGCTGTTGCAAGACACCTGTAGTCTGTATTCTCACATGTCCTCTATGGATCTTCATCCCATCCCCCAAACCCGGACTTGGAGTTTCCCCTTGTTTAACTCCAGCAAACGTCTGAGTCGCGCTAAAGCAGCGCAGTAACCTTCGGCTGGAAACGAACTGATCAAACTCTGCCGGTTCCGAGACGCCTCCCGCCCGCGGGCGCCCCGCTGTTCTCTATCCGGTGCCGCCCAGCCCCGCCCGTCACGCCGCCCCGCCCCAGCGGCCTCAGCTCCGCCCAACCGCCACTTGTCCTTTCAACCCGGGGCCGCCCCCCTCCCGCTCCGGGTACCGGCCGCCCCCGGAGGCCGCGATCCCGCCGCCGTTCCGGGAGAGTCTTAGCGCCTTCGCTCCGCGGCAGCGTTGGGACACGGAGGCTCCGCCGCTCCGGGGTCTCTCGGGCCGGACGGGTCCCAGCTGCGGGACAGCGCGGGGCCGGATTGAAACCTCGCGCCGGGATTGGGCAGAGGCGAGGCGCAAGGGCGAGCTGGGATTGGTCAGAGCGCAGATGCCGAGGGCGGGGAGCGGCCTGTAGAGGAATGGAATGATTGGGCCGGAAGGGAAGATGGGCGCGACAGCGATAGGCGGGCGAGCGCGGATGGGCGTGGTCAGAGGCTTTAAAAGGGGCGGTGAGTGACTTTGTTACGACAGAGAAGCAGCGGGAAATTGTGTTATTTTCTCGCGGATCTTGTCGGGACGGGTCTCCCCGGCGGCGAGGGGGACCTCGGCACATCCCTGTGAGGCCGGGCCGAGGTACCAGCAGCGCGGTCGGGGCAGGGGAGCAGGACGGGACGGGACGGGTCGGGTCGGGTCGGATAGGAAGCGCGCGGGGTCCCGGCGGCTCCGGCTGCCGTGTGCTCGGCCCCGCGGCTGGGCCTTCCCTCCGGCCGCGCCGGGCCGGGACTCGCCTCATCTCCTCCCCCGCTGGGTTCCCGCCGTCTTGCCGGTCTCCTCCCCGGCCCGTCCTGGGGCTCGGCTGCCGGCCGGGGGTCCGGGGCTTTTCCCGGGGCTCGGTCAGGCTGTGGCTGGAAGGGCGGGCGGCTCTCGGCAGGTCGGTGCCCTTGTGCCCGGCAAGGTGGGTGTGGGAGCTGTCCCGGGCGAGCGGCCGGCGCCCTCCCTCCGTCGGGCTGGCGGAGAGCCCGGTGCCGGCGGGGCCCTGCCCGGCCCCGGCAGGATTCCGGCGGCGCGAAGGTGCCGGGCGAAGGCGCGGCAGGGCGTGCTGAGCCGGGCGTGCTTCTGGCTGCAGATGGCGGTGACGTTTGAGGACGTGGCCATCTACTTCTCGGCCGAGGAGTGGGCAGAGCTGTCGGGCTGGCAGCGGCGGCTCTACCGGGAGGTGATGCTGGACAACTACCGGGCGCTGGCCTGGCTGGGTGAGGAGCGTGTCGGTGGCGGCGGGGCCGGGCTGGGGCCGCAGTAGAGCTGCGGGGCTGAGCTGGAGCCCTTGGGAGGGAGAGCGCGGCTGTGGCCGTGGCTGGGCGAGCGCTGCCGGGGGTTTGGGCTGTCGGGATTGAGCCGGCCAGGTTGTGCCCGGCCAGGCAGCGTCCTGGGGAGAGACTGGGCTGGGCTGGGCGAGGGATGGGCTGGGTGCGATGAGATGGGTGGGGTGAGATGGGGCAGGCTGGGGATGGGATGTGCCCAGGCCTTGGTAAAGAAAGGCTTCCTCCTGGCCACTCTCAAGGGGTGCTGAAGCTGTGGCCAAGCAGGGGCAGGGGAGAGGAGCAGAGCTGGGGGATGCTGGGTCTGGGGAGTGGGTGGCTAGTGTCACCATCCCAGCACTGGTGGAGAGGGTGCTTCTCTATCATCCTCGGACAGGTCAGGTCACCCTTAAGCCAGAGATCATCTGCCAGCTGGAGCGAGAAGAGATGCCGTGTGTGCCAGACTCCCAAGGGACGGAGCAGCAGCACCAGACCCCTGTGCCAGGTGGGTATTGGGGGGCCGTGGGAGCAGTGGTGTGTTTCAGCAGCATCGTCCCCTTGCCGCCAGATATCTGGTGTGGTGCCTGGGCATGGGGTAGGGTCCCACATTCCCATGGCATCCTCAGCAGTCACTTCGGCCTTTTCTCCCCAGCAGCCAGCGGGTCGCAGATGGAGGCCAGTGTGGTCCCTGGGGGTCTGCTGGGATCTACCACCCTGCTCCTGGGGATGCCCAAGACGTGCAGGAGGCAAAGGGAGAACTTGGTCCACAGCAGGAACCGGGAGCGGTCATCAGGACGCCCTCGCCGCCACCCCAGGAAGATACCCCGAAGGCTGGAGAAGACCCTACAAACATGTCCTGAGTGCAACAAGAGCTTCAGGAAAAAGTCATTTTTACTTAGGCACATGCAGATCCACACAGGCGAGCGTCCGTTTGTCTGTCCCGACTGTGGCAGGGACTTCAGTGTTAAGTTTCACCTGCAGAGACACCAGCGCGTGCACACGGGTGAGAAGCCCTTCACCTGCAGTGACTGCGGTCTCCAGTTCAGCCATAAGTCCAACATGGTCATCCACCAGCGCATCCATACTGGGGAGCGACCCTTCACATGTGACCAGTGCCCCAAGGCCTTCAGGGACAGGAGCATGCTCACTGTCCACCAGCGCATCCACACTGGGGAGCGACCCTTCACATGTGACCAGTGCCACAAGACCTTCAGGGACCAGAGCAACTTCACTGCCCACTGCCGCATCCACAGTGGAGAAAGACCCTTTGCCTGTGCCCAGTGCCACAAGACCTACAGGACCAGCAGTCACCTCACTGTCCACCAGCGCATCCACACAGGTGTGAAGCCCCATAAGTGTGACCAGTGTGGCAAGACCTTCCTTGAGAAGGGTAACCTGAAAAAGCACCTGAGGCTCCACCAGAAGCTCCAGGAGTTGCCAGAAGGCAGCCGGCGTGCTGGGGAAGGTCCATCCCAGCCCCTATGAGGAGCGGTTTCAGGATGAGGGGATCCTGCTGGCTCACCAGGGCACCCACAGCACCCCCAGCCTGTTGGGGGTTGTCCCAGCCCAAGACGCGAGTCCGGGGCTCGGGCCTGGAGGAGCTCGGCCCCGCGGGGCCCCGAGCCCCGGCCCGCCCGGTCCCGGCTCCCGCGGCTGCGCGGGCAGAAGTGGCGGCCGGGCCCGTCCGACGCGAACTGAGATCCTTCCCGGCTCGGGGCTCCATCGGGGACCGGCAGCGCTCGCGATGCGGCCCCCCCACCCCAGCACAGCAACGCTGTTTGTCCTCTGAGCTGCTGGAACTCCTGTAAAACCAAACCCAGATTCTCCACTAACACCAAACTCACCCGAAGGGAGGATTCTATTCGGGTCACTGGAACATTTCCCCCTTTGAAAGTACCGATAATGACACGCAACACGTGGACGCAGTCCAACTGGTGCCTCATTGAATGCCAATCCTCAGATCATGGGGGAGCTGTTCACTTGTGCCAAACTTTTATTTCCTTTAAAGGGAGATTTCTTCCAAGTGAGCATAGTGCAGGTCGTCCCAAAGTCATTTGTGAGCTATTTGGCCAATTTGAAACTTTTTAAATCAATTTGTTTTACTTTTACCTTCTATTGATATTTGGTTTGGATTTATTGCCTTATCTGAGCTTGTTCACCTCCTTTGACTGTCAATCATCCAAGATCCAGGGTTGTGTCTCAGTGCTATTTACTGCCTGCTCTTGCTTTGAGGGTGGCTTCTCTTTTCTCCAAGTTTCCACCATCCCAGACTGCAGAGCAAACAGAAAAACAACAGGCAGCCAGCACAAGGGAGCGCTGGGTCCGGGCTGGTTTCCACCCCACCTGGTGTCAGGGCTGGTGGGGCAGGGGCAGGTTGGCATCTGGCTGGGCAGTGTGAGCGCAGAGTCACTGTGGGGCTTGGTGCTACCACCATCTGTGCTGGGCTTCGTTTGCACAGCATCAGGGAATGGCCAGGCTGGAAAAGCCCCTGAAGCCCATCGAGTGCAAGCGTCCCTGTCCTGCACTGACCCAGCTCTCTGAGCACCTCATCTCCCCGGGTTAAACACATCACAAGAGGGTAGGTGAGGTACTTGGGGATATGGCTTCCAGGGTGCTTGTCAGTCAACTGTCCTTAGCCCAACCCGTGGGGCTTTGAGTGTCCCCTCCTGGGGATCTGGTGGAGGCTGCAGGGGAGGAAGGAGCAGCAGAGACCTGTGATGGACTGACCCCAGCTCCCATCCCCGTGTCACTTGGGGGGAGGAGGGAGAGAAATCGGGAGGGAAGCCGAGTGCGGGGAGAGGGGTGGGAGGAGGGGTTAATAAACCGCGTTTATTTCTCACGCCTCCACTGTTTTCTGTGGGACTAAATCGGCTGGAGGCTTTTCCAACATTTGCCCCTGTGCCCCGGCTCCAGTGGGGCTGGAATGAACTTCGCCAGCAGCACCAGTTGCCCCACGCTGTTTCCCTCCCCCTGACATCCCGCCGGTCGCGGGGGGGGGGGGGGGTCCCCGCGGCTCCGGGACGGTCGCTGTGTCAGCGCCGCGCTCAGGGTCGGCCCCGCTGTCCTCACCGAGCTGGGCAGTGAACTGTCCTCACCCCAAGCCCTGGGGCTCTGTGTGTCTCCCGGGGAACCGGCGGGGGGCAGCGAGCGGTGTGCGGTGCTCAGCCGCTGCCCGGGGCTCACCCCCCACAGTCCTTCCTGGCTCCAAGGCTCTCGGTAGACCTGAGCCCGGCCCGTTCCAAAGCAGCTCTGAGAAATGTTTCTCACGTTACTCCAAGAGCTGAGGGCTGCGCCCACAGCTGGTGGGGTCACCAGGCTCTGGTACGTGAGCCCACCCCCCCTCTATGCAATCCCTGCCCTGTCAGTCACCCCGGGGAGGGCAGCCAGGCTTCTAACACCCTCGCACTGGGCGATACCGGTTTATGACACGATCCCAGCTGTGCTCACGGGCCTCAGCTGTGTTTGTGCCAGGCACTTCTGTCCCGTCCACACGCTGGGCACCATCCCTTAGCACAGGGGAATCATCCTGCTCAGCTGATGGGGAAGGGGGGCGGGGGGGAGGGGATGCTTTCTCCTCCCCTTTTCCCTTCAGGCTCCTTGCAGCATCTTTGGAGAGCTCTGTGTCCCTGGATGTTCACACCAGGACGCTTCTTTGCTCCTTCTCCTGAATGCTTTCCAAGTCTTCTGCACTACAAACAAGCTGTTTCCAGAACATGACCAAGAGATCTTTCCCGGGGCTGGGGGCCAGGGCTGGCCTGGCCTGGGGGAGGCATGAGCACAATTCGGAAGCAGAAAAGCAGATCCACAGGTGCTGCAGCTCCTCCAACCCTCATGACAAGCTCTGGGATCACTCAAAGCTCAGAAACCGACGCTGCAGCTCAGCCCCAGCCACAAGAACCTTTTCTCCTTTTTCCTTTCCTCCTGTTCTGGCACTTTCATCTGCGACTGTTGGATCTCCTGGAAATTCTAACCCATCCCCTGCAAAACACCGCAGGGGCTTTGCCACCCACTGACACCTTAAAGTGTGCTCATGGACCAAACGTTGGTCCATTCTCCTTCATTTTTCAAGGTTTGTTCAGCCTGCCCACACTCCCATTCCACAGTTCTCTGGGAGACGCTTCGTGTTCCAGGCTCATTGTAGCTGCACCAACCAACATTGCTCAGTCTGCCCATGCGAGTGAATTGAGAATCCAGCAGTCTGTGGCAGTGGGCTCTGCTCCCTGGGGATTCCCATTGTTTCCTAATATTCTCTCCTCTTTCTTGCCACCCTAGGATTGCCTTCTGTTCACAAGGGGCAGTTTCATTTCTTCTCTCTACAGCAGTCAGGTTCATGGTCAGAACTGCCCGTGGGATGGATTCTCCAGCTGCTCGGGCTATTGGCAGCAGGCAGAGATTTGGGACACAGTTTGCATATTTGCCAACTCTTTAATCAAACCCATCATCAACTTTTCTTCCTGAGTTTGACCTGGCAATGACGCTGCCTGTCCCAGGTCTATGTTTTCACCCACATCTCGTTTCTTTTCCACTAAGATTTCACTTATTTGAGTTTGTTTATTTAGGTTTGCCTGCCAATCATCCCAGTTACAGGTTTGTCTTGACGTGTGGAAAATAGACTCTGTAACTGGGAAGTTATACAGTAGGGATGTTTATTCAGCGCTGGGTGCGCGGGGGATCGCTCCGCCACAAACACGCACACCCCACGCACCAAGCCCCCCGTTTAGTTATACAACAGGATAATGATGATTCATTTTACGCCTAGACATATGAATTACCTGTACCCGCCTACTCTCGCCTTGTATGCTAATTAGCTTATCACCCTTCACGTTTATGCCGATCCATCCTTCCAGGAATTGTGGGCGAGGGTCAACTTCTGGTCTGGAATCTGAGGGTCTTTGCAAGCTTGCACTGTTCTTATCAGTTTGGGCTAACTCATAAGGAGGCCTATGGACCTATTCCGGCCATCTGTTCCTTCATTGACATCTCTGTGATGAATATCATCTTGTTTTGTCCTGTTTCCCAAATCCTGAATTCCTGTTTTCCTACAATGCTCCCTTGAGATACTAGAAGGTCTTAAGCCAGTTCCTCTGGGCCTTTTTCCCTTAATTGTTTCCGGCTACACAATTACTTGTCTTAAATCCTGTGAGCTCTTCTTTCTATTTCTATATGGCCTCCCTATATCAGTCTCTGAGCACTGTTTGTTCCCTGTGCTTGCTTTGGAGGAGGGTTTTCTTTTCTCCATGTTTCCAGCACCACAGACTGCAACGCAAACCAGAAAAACAAATCTGTTACTCACGTTTCAGAATTGACTTTAAAGCCTCTGGATTTCCAGCCACTCTCCAGCTCGTGGGTGGCGCCTCCTTCACTCCGGTGTAGTGGATCCAGGCCTCTGATTCAGCAGTCTGGATTGCAGTGAAGGTGGTTAACAGCACCTGGCAGGGGCCCTTGCACTTCCCTAGTGGAGGTTCTTCTTCCCAGGACCGGACAGAGACAGAGTCTCCCAGCTGAAAGCTGGGTACCGGCTTCTCCAGCGCTTTGGAAAACGGCCCCTTGGGATGGCTGGTCACACGCTCGCAGGCAAAGCCAAAGCCCTGGGCTTGCGGGCAGCCCTGCAGCTCGGCCTGCGTTTCCTGAGGGCAGGTATCCTCCCACAGTCACTGCCGGGTGTCTGCAACAGGAAGAAACGGGCTGCATTCCTCTGGCTCGTCCATCTGGAGCTTTGCAGCCCAGAGCTGAGGGACGCCTTGGGTTTCACACCCAGACCCACAGCACGCTGCTCTGGGGCCAAGGCCTCAAAACGCAGCACTTAGTCTTTGGGGGGGATGGCGGGTGGGGAGGGGTGTCAAGCTGCCAAATCCCAGGACTGATGAGAACTTTACAGCCCCAAACGCAGCACTCAGTCCCCACCTTGGGGGGCTGGACACAGCCCCAGGGCTGCTGCTCCAGACAGCTGTGTGAAGGGAGAGGGCGCCCACCCACGCCCAGCCCAGGGCCCCGGCCCGGGAGTGCTTGGGAACTGGGGGGCACCTGAGGCAACAGCCCCCCCACACGCACCCCATTACACTGCCCAACGCCGCAGTTCTCCTTGGACCTTCGATTGCAGCAGCACAATGAAATCATCACGGCGTCAGCAGCATTTGCTGGTCTCTTTCTCTAAGCACCATTTCCCGCCCCAGCCCAGCCGGGAGCCGGGAGCGGGACAGCCCAGCACAGCTCGGCTCGGCCGCACCCCGACCCCCGGGGCGGCTCCGGCCCCGCTCGGGAACCCAACCGCCCCCACGGCCCGGGCAGCGCCCGCTGGCACCGCCTCTACCCTCCCCGCGGACACCGGCACCCGCTCGGCTCCGCGCCGGCCTCCGGGGCTGCACCCGCCCGACCCGAGCGGGGAGAAGCCGGCGGGACGGGGCTCGGCTGCGCTCGGCCCAAGGGACCGGACCGGCTGCCCTGCCCGGGACCCCGCCCGCCCGAACCCGCCTCGGGACGGCTCTCCCAACCGCCTCCCACGGTCGCTCCCGGCCGCTCCATGCGCCTGAGCTCGGCTCTGCGAAGAGCCCGCCGCTTCCCCCGTTCCTTTCCCGATCCCCGCTGACTCCCCCCAGCCCGGCCCCGCACCTGCCCTGCAACCCCCGCCCCGGGGCCCGGGACAGCGCGGGGCCGGATTGAAACCTCGCGCCGGGATTGGGCAGAGGCGAGGCGCAAGGGCGAGCTGGGATTGGTCAGAGCGCAGATGCCGAGGGCGGGACCGGAGTGAAACGCTGGGCGGGGATTGGGCGGAGCCGCGGGGCCTGGGTTGAACAGGTGGTGACGTGATTGGGCCAGAAGGGAAGATGGGCGCGACAGCCATAGGCGGTCGGGCGACGCTGGTCGTGGACAGCGGCTTTAAGAGGGGCGGCGGGGGCCCTTTGTTGTCCCTGGGAAGCGACGGGAAGTTGCGAGACTTGTTCTTGTCTTGCGGCAGCTGCCGGGTCGGGCCTCTCGTGCGGCGCGCGGAGCATCCCGCCTCCGCCGTCCCTGGGCGAGACCGAGCGAGAGAGACACCGCGGAGCAGGAGCTGTGCAGGAGGCGCCTCCGCCGCCCTGGACGGAGCCAGCGGCGCGCCGGTAGCCGGGCTGCTCAGCAAGGTGGGTGTGGGAGCTGTCCCGGGCGAGCGGCCGGCGCTCTCCCTCCGTCGGGCTGGCGGAGAGCCCGGTGCCGGCGGGGCCCTGCCCGGCCCCGGCAGGATTCCGGCGGCGCGAAGGTGCCGGGCGAAGGCGCGGCAGGGCGTGCTGAGCCGGGCGTGCTTCTGGCTGCAGATGGCGGTGACGTTTGAGGACGTGGCCATCTACTTCTCGGCCGAGGAGTGGGCAGAGCTGTCGGGCTGGCAGCGGCGGCTCTACCGGGAGGTGATGCTGGACAACTACCGGGCGCTGGCCTGGCTGGGTGAGGAGCGTGTCGGTGGCGGCGGGGCCGGGCTGGGGCCGCAGTTGAGCTGCGGGGCTGAGCTGGAGCCCTTGGGAGGGAGAGCGCGGCTGTGGCCGTGGCTGGGCGAGCGCTGCCGGAGGGGTTGGGCTGTCGGGATTGAGCCGGCCAGGTTGTGCCCGGCCAGGCAGCGTCCTGGGAGAGAGGCTGGGATGGGCTGGGCTGGGTGTGATGGGATGGGATGGAATGGGATGTGGCAAATTGGGGATGGGATGTGCCCAGCCCTTGGTAAAGAAAGGCTTCCTCTTGGCCACTCTCAAGGGGTGCTGAAGCCGTGGCCAGGCAGGGAGAGCAGAGAGGAGCAGAGCTGGGCGATGCTGGGTCTGGGGAGTGGGTGGCTAGTGCCACCATCCCAGCACTGGTGGAGAGGGTGCCTATCTGTAATCTTCGGACAGGTCAGGTCACCCTTAAGCCAGAGATCATCTGCCAGCTGGAGCGAGAAGAGATGCCGTGTGTGCCAGACTCCCCAGGGACGCAGCAGCAGCACCAGACCCCTGTGCCAGGTGGGTATTGGGGGGCCGTGGGAGCAGTGGTGTGTTCTAGCAGCATCATCCCCATGCCACCAGATATCTGGTGTGATGCCTGGGCATGGGGTAGGGTCCCACATTCCCATGGCATCCTCAGCAGTCACCTCGGCCTTTTCTCCCCAGCAGCCAGCGGGACGCAGATGGAGGCCAGTGGGGTCCCTGAGGGTCTGCTGGGATCCACCACCCCGCTCCTGGGGATGCCCAAGACGGGCAGGAGGCAAAGGAAGAACTTGGTCCACAGCAGGAGCCGGGGGGGTTCATCAGGGTGCCCTCGCCCCAACCCCAGCAAAACAGCCCAATGGCTGGAGAAGACCCCCCCAACATGTCCTGAGTGCAACAAGAGCTTCAAGAAGAAGTCGGTTTTGTTTATCCACATGCGGAGCCACACAGGCGAGCGTCCATTCATCTGTCCCAACTGTGCCAGGGCCTTCAGCCGTAAGTGTAACTTGCGGAGACACCAGCGCATGCACACGGGTGAGAAGCCCTTCACCTGCAGTGACTGCGGCCACCAGTTGAACCAGAAGTCCCGCCTGCTCGTCCACCAGCGCATCCACACTGGGGAGCGACCCTTCGCCTGTGACCAGTGCCCCAAGGCCTTCAGGGACAAGGCGACCCTTGCTGCCCACCACTCAGTCCATACTGGGGAGCGACCCTTTGCCTGTGACCAGTGCCCCAAGGCCTTCAGGGCCAAGAAGTATCTCACTGTCCACCACTTGCTCCATACAACGGAGCACACTGTTCTCTGTGGCCAATGCCCCAAGGCCTTCAGGGACAAGAACCACCTCGCTGCCCACCAGCGCATCCACACAGGTGTGAGACCCCACAGGTGTGACCAGTGTGGCAAGAGCTTCACCGATAAGCGTAACCTGAAGAAGCACCTGAAGATCCACCAGAGGCTCCAGGCGGTGCCAGAAAGCAGCCGGTGTGCTGGGGAAGGTCCATCCCAGAAGGAGGGGCTGGCAGAGGACAAGCCCTTCCAGTGCAGCCCCTGTGAGGAGCGGTTTCGGGATGAGGGGATCCTGCTGGCTCACCAGGGCACCCACAGCACCCCCAGCCTGTTGGCATCCCCCCAGCCTGACACCCCCTGAAACTGCTGCTGAGGGGCCCATGGGAGCTGGGGGCTGCAGGGGATGTCCTGCTGAGCCTGGCTGGAGGGCAGGAGCCCACCAAAGCCCCTGTGTCAGCTGGGAAGAGAAGAGAAGGTGTAAGGAAAGGCTGGTGGGTGAGGACAAGGAGAGGGAGAGGTCACCCTCCAGTGACCATCCTGGGAAAACAGACTGGACTCAGGAGAAGAGAATTTAATTTGTTCTCAACTTGGGAGTGATGAGAAAATAAATGTCATTCTCAGAACCCCTCCCCCAGCCCTCTCTTCTTCCCGGGCTCAACTTCCCTCCTTTCATCTCCAGCTGATCTGCCAGAGCCAGTTTCTTCATCTACTCATTCTCTTAACTCAGGGTCCACAACCAGCACCCACTGTTTTATTTCAGAGTCCATAGCGATTTTCCAGTGATAAAGGCACACGCTGCCTTGTCCCTAAAAGCCTGAACATGCCTTGTCCCAGCTCCCGCCCCGCAGCCCTGGGAACGGCCCTGCAACCACCGTGCTGCACAGCCCGTCTGGGCTGAGTCACAGCCCCCCCTCCTCCAGACCCGGTCCCAGCCCAAGACACAAGTCTCTGCTGCTCCTTCTTCCTCCAGCAGCCCACCTCCTCCACCAGATCCCCAGGAGGGGACACACAAAGCCCCACGGGTTGGGCTAAGGACAGTTGACTGACAAGCACCCTGGAAGCCATATCCCCCAGTACCTCACCTACCCTCTTGTGATGTGTTTAACCCGGGGAGATGAGGTGCTCAGAGAGCTGGGTCAGCGCAGGACAGGGACGCTTGCACTCGATGGGCTTCAGGGGCTTTTCCAGCCTGGCCATTCCCTGATGCTGTGCAAACGAAGCCCAGCACAGATGGTGGTAGCACCAAGCCCCACAGTGACTCTGCACTCAAGACTGCCCAGCCAGATGCCAACCTGCCCCTGCCCCACCAGCCCTGACACCAGGTGGGGTGGAAACCAGCCCGGACCCAGCGCTCCCTTGTGCTGGTTGCCTGTTGTTTTTCTGTTTGCTCTGCAGTCTGGGATGGTGGAAACTTGGAGAAAAGAGAAGCCACCCTCAAAGCAAGAGCAGGCAGTAAATAGCACTGAGACACAACCCTGGATCTTGGGTGATTGACAGTCAAAGGAGGTGAACAAGCTCAGATAAGGCAATAAATCCAAACCAAATATCAATAGAAGGTAAAAGTAAAACAAATTGATTTAAAAAGTTTCAAATTGGCCAAATAGCTCACAAATGACTTTGGGACGACCTGCACTATGCTCACTTGGAAGAAATCTCCCTTTAAAGGAAATAAAAGTTTGGCACAAGTGAACAGCTCCCCCATGATCTGAGGATTGGCATTCAATGAGGCACCAGTTGGACTGCGTCCACGTGTTGCGTGTCATTATCGGTATTTTCAAAGGGGGAAATGTTCCAGTGACCCGAATAGGATCCTCCCTTCGGGTGAGTTTGGTGTTAGTGGAGAATCTGGGTTTGGTTTTACAGGAGTTCCAGTGTTAGAAGCTATAATTGTTTATCAAACAGACAATGCTTAATAAACAACGTAGATGTTTGTATCTGAAAAATTGCTTTGTTCAACAAAATTAGTAACTGGCTGCTTGCCAAAGGCTCTTAGGAAATGCTTCTCTCAACAGAGTAAGGCATTGAGCGTATGCCCCGAGATAAGCAACAAACCATGAACCGCCTGTTATAAAACTGTTGCTAAATTCTAAGCAGCGATACACCGGGGTGGGGGGGGGGGCCGCATCGCGGGCGCTGCCGGTCCCCGATGGAGCCCCGAGCCGGGAAGGATCTCAGTTCGCGTCGGACGGGCCCGGCCGCCGCTTCTGCCCGCGCAGCCGCGGGAGCCGGGACCGGGCGGGCCGGGGCTCGGGGCCCCGCGGGGCCGAGCTCCTCCAGGCCCGAGCCCCGGACTCGCGTCTTGGGCCGGGACCGGGTCGGGGGGACTGTGACTCGGCCCGGGCGGGCTGTGCAGCGCGGTGGTTGCGGGTCCGTTCCCGGCGCGGCAGCGGGGGCCTGGCCTGGCCCGGGGGCCGCTTCCCGCTCCCGTCGCTGAACCGCGGCCACAGGCTGGAGGGGCACCGGCCGCTCCTGTGGCGGGACGCGAGGGGCCGGAGCCCCAGCGCGGGCCGGGCCGGGCGAGCTGCGGGTGTTGCCGCGCGCGGGATCTCGCGGCTTTAAATCCCGACTGGTGACGGGACGAGTCGGGACTGTGAACCCGCCGTGTGCGGCGATGGCTCCCAGACCCCGAGAGCAGCGAAGGGAAATCAAGTCCGTCCCGGGCGGGGGGGGGGGGGGGCCGCTGCCCCCGCTGTCCCGGGGCTGGCTCCGCCCAGAGGGAGCTGCCCCCAGGTCCCAAACAAACACTCCCGGGCCCTGGGCTGGGTGCTCCTTCCGCCCCCCTTCCCCCAAAAGCCGGAGCAGCAGCCCCGGCTGCTGTATTACCACTCCTGAGAGCTGGGGCACTTCTCCCTGTAATGCCTGAATGGCACCCGGGCTGGTATCTGCAAACCCTGCCATTACTGCTGCTATGCTTACCACTGCCTTTCCTAATTCACTGACCCCGACAGAGGGGATCAGCCATCTCAGGAAGGAGGGGAAAGCAGTTCTTATTACTAAGGGGTTAATTCCTCTTCTCTGTCTTCTGTCAGATCCCCTCCTTTGGTGTATATTTTTGATTATTCTAACTTCTGGTATTGCTGCTCCAAGAGTGCAGGCCCCCTTTCCAGAAAGGGGGCAGTTCCTCCCTGGCTGTTGTGGAACCACAAAACCAAAATAACCCCTTTTGTGGAGTACACCGATAATAACTGTGCTTATAATTGCCGCCCAATGTGGTGTTATAGTGGCAGTGGCTATACTCCCCTACCAGAGTACTGCCTAGGTGTTTTGTTAAGCACCTTACTGACTTTTCCATGGTCACCTGTTGTTTTTTTTTAATGGGATTCCTGGTTTCCCTGTACTAGACTCATGTAAAATGTCCATAGCCTGATTCCACAGTACTGTCCAAGCAGAAGGGATGGGGATGCCTATTAGGGGCATGTCTTGTTTGTTACTATGCTCAGGAAACTTCTGGCATATCCAGCAACTGCTTAGGTTAACTGCTGTTGCTATTTCTGTTATAAGCTGACCGTGCATATTGTGCTCCCATTGATTATGGTTATTAATGCCAACTGGTTGGAATTTCCCTTTTGGCTCTTTTGGAGCTACGCACTCTCAATACCATAGCTTCAGAATTGGTCCCAGCCTGCTTATTCTGTATCAAACACCTGTATACTCCTGAATCTTGTATAACAGCTTCTTTAATAACTATATAAGATAGTCCTTTGAGTAGTGAGGTTTTATCCATCATTACCAGATTCTTATATTGACTACTCTGCCGATTCCATTTGTCTATCCCCATGTGTCATTAGATATAAATTTTTAATCTTTTCTAAACATTGCTCCCCTCTTTCTTTTAGTTTCAAGCCTATCCCAACTTACAGATAATACTTCATATCCTGCTGATTGGGGTTTGGTAAAAGCACATTGCAAGAGCACTGACTCCCCTTCTTCAACTTCATATTGCTTATGTGGGGCCCGTACTTCGAATCCGGCACCAGTGTATACCAGGTACATACTTACACACACAGTCACATGAGCTAGCATCGTTGGGGTTGCCTCTGTAGTTGGATCTTCAAGGGTCCCCGCAGGCTCACTTCTCCACCTTCCTGGGGCCTTCTTTACTCTAGTGTGGTGAATCCAAGCCTTCTGTTCCTTAATCTTGATTGCAGTAAAGGAGGTGAGGAGTACCTGAAATGGTCCCTTCCCACTGTGGCTCCAAGGTTTTCTCTGCAAGAGACTTCTAAGGTGATCTGCCCATCGGGGATTAGGGCTCCTTCTGTCCTGACTTCCCTTTTAGCTGCCTGTTTTGCCTCCCTGTCCGCCAAGGCATTTCCTTTTTCCAAATCAGAGCTCACCTTCTGGTGTGCCTTTATACGTATGACTGCAATTTTCTCAGGGAGTTGCACAGCCTCTAAGAGCTTTAGTGTTTCCTCTGCATGTTTGATGTGTTTTCCCTGAGAGCTCAGGAGTCCCCTTTCTTTCCAAATGGCTCCATGTGCATGTACCACTCTCCCAAGGCATACTTGGAATCTGTATAGATATTAAGAATCCTTCCTCGTGCTAATTTGAGAGCTTTGGTCAGAGCAATTATTTCTGCCTTCTGAGCAGATGTGCCCACAGGTAACAGTCCGGATCCTATCACCTCTTGATGGGTGGTGATGGCATACCCTGCATGTCGTTTGCCATTCAGTACATAACTGCTCCCATCTGTGAACCAATTCTCAGCATTTTCCACGGGATTCTCCTTCAGATCTGGTCTGCTAGAACATGTGGCTTCAATGGTCCCTATAAACAATCCTGATGCACTGGTTCTCCTTCATTTTTACTGAGGAAGGAAGCTGGGCTGACAATGTTAGTAACTATGATTTTTACATCGTCCTGCTCCACCATCACAGCCTGGTATCTGAGGAATCTTTGTGGAGAGAGCCAGTGCCCCCCCCCCCCCCCTTTTGCTTCCAAAACAGCAGACACTGTGTGGGATATCAGCACAGTTATTTCTTGGCCCAGGGTAAACTTTCGTGCTTCCTGTATGTTCAGCACAACAGCAGCTACTGCTCTCAGGCATCCAGGCCATCCCTTCGCTGTCTCATCCAATTGTTTGGAAAAGTAGGCTGCTGCCCTCCGGTATGGGCTGAGGTCCTGTGCTAAAATGCCTAGAGCCACTCCCTGTTTTTCATGTGAAAATAAATGGCTTATTCACATCTGGGATTCCCAGAGCAGGTGCTGACATCAGGGCTTTCTTTAGCTGTTCAAATGCCCTGAGTGCCTCTCTATCCCAGTGCAGATGTTTCTGTTGAATTGTAGCCAACTTGTATAGTGGTTTAACAAGACCACCATAGTTATAAATCCACAGCCTGCACCATCTGGCCATGCCTAAAAAGGTTTGTAGTTCTTTAACTGTTTGGGGCCTGGGCGTTTGGCATATGGCCTCCTTCCAGGCCTGTCCCAGAGTTCTTGTCCCCACGCTGAGTTCATATCCCAGGTAGGTTACTTGCTGTTGTACCACCTGTGCCTTCTTCCTGTGACACCCGGTATCCCTGTAACCCAAAACCAGTCCAAGAAATGCATACCTCCTTTGTTTTGGTAGCGATTAGGATGTCATCCACACATTGTAGTATTTGACCTTCTCCTGCTGGGGCTTCCCACACCTCGAGATCCTCTCTAGGCGAGCTGGCTGCCGAATATTGTTGGGCCGTTCTTAAATCCTTCAGGCAACACCGTCCATGTGAGCTGGGTTTTACGCCCACTTCCAGGGTTTTCCCACTCAAATGCAAATAGTTTTCGGCTTTGGACATGGAGAGGGAGGCAAAAGAAGGCATCCTTCAAATCTAAAACAGTCAACCACACATACTCAGGGGTCGACATAGTTAATAATGTGTAAGGGTTTGCAACCAGTGGGTAGTGATCTTCAGTTATCTTATTAATAGCCTGTAAGCCCTGGACCACCCTATATGACCCATCTGGCTTGTGGATAGGTAATACAGGGGTATTATAATCAGATTCACATTCCTTTAACAATCCTAATTGCTGAAATTTTTCTATAACTGGCCGAATTCCTTCCCTGTCCTCCCGCCTTAGTGGATATTTCTTTATCCTTACCGGGCTTTATTTCCTTTAACTTTATTTCAACTTTATTTAACTTTAACTTTATTTCAACTGGTAGTGCATTTTTCGCTCTTCCTGGGGTGTCAGTGGCCCACACTCCCAGGGTACACTTGGTTTACAATTTCTTCATCAATTTCACCTTCAGTGGGGATTGTTGATAAAAGCAAACTCATTATTTGAACATATTGTTGGTTCTCTACCTCTAGAGTAATTTCCCCCTTTTTAAATTTAATAACTGCCCCCGATTGCTCTAATAAGTCCCTCCCCAGGAGGGGTTTTGGCGAATTAGGCATATATAAAAACCTATGAATGCCAACTTGTTTCCCTATTTTGTATTTTAAAGGTTCACAGAAATATGCCTTTTCCTGTTGGCCAGTAGCTCCTTTTACAACCACGTAATCCTCCCCAACAGGGATCAACGCTTGGTTCAGTACTGAATACGTTGCCCCTGTATCTAATAAAAATTCCACACGTTTTTGTTTGTTCCCCTAGCTTTAATACAACCAGTGGATCCACTAAGGTAGAGCCCCCCGGTCCCCATCAATCCTGTTCAATATTAGCAACTATGGGCCTCCGCTGTCGTTGCTTGAACCCCCCTTTTCTTTGCCATTCAAAACACTCGTTTTTTCCAATGTCCCTTCCTTTTACAATATGCACACTGATCTTTATTTTTGAGTTAGTGACTTTTGTTGTTCCAAGGCTGCAACAGTGGCTGTCGCTCTTCTCCTTTCCATCCTTTTTTTTCCTCGCTATTTTCCCTATTTCTGAATCCCCTCCAGGCTTCTTCAATCAACTTCTCTATGTCCCATATATCCGGCTCCTTTTAATTTCTGTAACTTTTTACGAATATCATCAGATGACTGACCTAGGAATAACGATACTAATTGCTGCTGACCCTTCTCAGCTGACAGATGCAAGGTGGTACACTTAGGCATTGCTAGCCTGAGCCTCTCCAAAAACTCTGTAGAGGTTTCAGAGGGATTTTGCTTTACTGCATAGAGTGCTGACCAATTTATAGTTTTGGGAATTGCATTCTCCAGACCAAATTTAACCCATGCCTGATATTGTTTCAACAACTGATAGTCGTTATTATCATTTGGGTCCCACCTTGGGTCTGTCAGAGGGATATAATGTTCAACCTGTCCCCTTAATGTCCCTGCTGTAATCTGGGCTTGTACCTGCACCCTAGCTGTTTTTAAAACCAGCTGTCTTTCCGTCTCTGTCATTGCATCTAACACGGCATCAATATCCTGCCAGTCAGGGTCCTGGGTCTTAATTATTAACTTATATCGTTTAGCAACCCCGGAGGGATCATCCCGATAGTTTTTTACAACTCCTTTCCAATCATCCAAACCATTCATTGTAAAGGGGACCTTAATTCTTGTCGGTCCTGTTGAACCCACTGCTTCCCTTAGGGGAGCTTGAATCACTGGGCGCCCCAGCCCATAGCTGTGAGTTCTAACAGGACTAAACCCAGGTCCATCATCCAGTTCCTGTTCTTTCTCAACTCCTCCTGCTTCTGCTACAGCCGGAGGAGCAGGAGGAGGCATATAATCCTCCAACCTGTCCGGGTCTTTTGTACATCTGTGTCCTAAGTTACAGGACGAGCAGCACCGCTTTAATTCCTTTTTTATCCCCCTTTTATAATTCTCTTCAAGGGCTAATACCAGGTGGTCCTGAGGGGGAACTAGCCCGCAGTCCTGCTGCCACTCAGGATGGTTTCTAAGGCTGAAAAAGATGGTTTCTAAGGCTGAAAAACTTCTCTGCATATGCAGCTTCATCCCATTTTCCTTCCCTTCTTAAATATAACAGCAATTGCAAGATGGTATCATAGTTCAAGGTTCCATTACAAGGCCATTTTTCCTCATCTTCCAACTTATAGACTGGCCACCAAATATTGCAATATTTAATAAGCGTTTTCTTCTCTGTTCCCTTTGTCCCAACAATTTCCTTCCAATGTGCCAGTATGCATCCTAATGGACTCTTTTCCACAATCCCTGCCTGAATATTACCCATGTCTCTTATTCCTCTCCTTAATATCTCAATCTCAAACCGTTTAGCCCAGAAATTTCCCTTTTCACTTTAAGAAATACCGACAAGGTGCTGCCAATGCTGAAATGCACTGCTCTTTTTCTTTTTTTTAACCCAAGCACTATTTCTTTAAAGTCTGAGGTAGTGCTTGAAACAACATACAATACAACAATGGTTTTTCATACACTGCATCCCTCTCCGGCCCGTCTCAGAGCCGCGGGGAGGGGACTCCGCACTTGCTTCACAGTCAGACTACGTCTCATTCATTCATCCACTCAAGTCACTCCCACAATAAACAGCTACACTCAATTACAGCAAAAGGATGCAATTGCAATAGAACAAGACAAAACAGTAAATAAACCAGAGCTGAACTTTAAAGAAAAGGTTCGCTCCTCCCGTCACGAGGGACACACATACAAAAGGACACAAATGACTCGAGTCAAACAGTTACCAGGTACTAGCCGTATGGGCCATAAGTCACAGTTACTCCTGATCAGTGACCCCCCCACTACTCTAGCACTTCCAACCCAGGTCCAGGACAAAGGGGACTCTGTCCTGCGCCAGACGTCTCTCCACGGCTTATCGAACGCCCTGATCGCGATCAACCAGGTACTAGCCGTATGGGCCACAAGTCACAGTTATCAGTGACCCCCCACTACTCTAGTACCCCTAAGCTGTATTAGCCTCTGAATCACTCGAGAGTGAAACCCCCCCACTACGCTAGACTTCCAGTGGCCAAACCAAATACAGGTGCACGATCCCAGAGATATTATTTTACATACCTTGTCCGCAAAGCAGATGGTCCTCGTCTACCCCTGTAGTGACCAGCTGAGAGCGGAGTCCCTCCGAAGAAAAGTGTTTCGGGCTGCAGGTAGGGCGTCTGCACCTCAGGCAGTCCTGCAGCCAGGCAGAGAGGGTCCCATCTGGGTTGCCAAAACTGATATGCGGGAAACACACTTTACAACTTTAAAAGTTATAAAGAAGGTATGTTTATTCGCCGACGGACGCACGGGGGAATAGCTCCTCCGAAAAACGTGCATCCCCGGTATCGTAACGCACTCATACTTATACAGCAAATTGTTACTAGATTCATAAGATTGCCCAACACGCCTGTACATATGCATGACCTGTCCCACTCTGTATTAAGATTAACATTTCCATAGTCTCCTCCTAGTGGCGCCTGCGCACTGCCTTCTGGTATTGGGGTTTTGGGGTACGCTGGAGGAAGGCAAGTCCTCTTCCTCGCCCTGAACTTTTAACCTCTGCTTCTCGGAGCATGTGTACCATGCAAGCTGGGCTTTATCTGAGCAGGGGCAAAACCAGGCGCCACTAGGACCATCTACTCCAAATCTCTCTGGTTGTTTTACATATCTTAAGCAGGCCATCCATGGAATAAAGAGTGTGACATTCCTATTGGCCAGACCCTCAACCGTTTCATCCTATAACAAACATTCCGATAACATTCCGATAACATTTCCCCGTTTCAATGGGCCGGCATCAGCAGCTGAGGCTGGGCACCCACACACTGTGGGGGACCGCGGCAGCCAGGCAGGGGGGTAGCACCCATGACAGGGATCGATTTACGGCCTTGGCAACAGCGCCCGGGGCTGCTGGGAGAAGGCAGAGGCACACCAGCCAGTTTCTAGCACTGCCTGGAGCCTCTAGTGGATCCTCAAGTGCTTCTTCAGGTTATGCTTCTTAGTGAAGGTCTTGCCACACTGGTCACACTTGTGGGGCTTCACACCTGTGTGAGTGTAGAGGTGGGCAGCGAGGTTGTTCTTGTACTTGAAGGCCTTGGGACAGTGACTGCAGGCAAAGGGACGCTCCCCAGTGTGGATGGGCTGGTGGGCCCTGAGTTGGTTCTTATTCCCAAAGGCCTTGGGGCAATGGGCACAGAGAAAGGGGCGCTCCCTTGTATGGACCAAGTGGTGGGCAGTGAGGGTCTTCCTGTCCCTGAAGGCCTTGGGGCACTGGACACAGGCGAAGGGTCGCTCCCCAGTGTGGATGCGCTGGTGGATGACGAGGCGGGACTTATCACTGAACTGGTGGCCGCAGTCACTGCAGGTGAAGGGCTTCTCACCCGTGTGCACACGCTGGTGTCTCTGCAAGTGATACTTATGGTTAAAGCCCCTGCCACAGTCGGGACAGACAAATAGACGCTCGCCTGTGTGGATCCGCATGTGCCTAAGTAAAAGTGACTTCTTCCTGAAGCTCTTGATGCACTCAGGACATGTCTGGGGGGACTTCTCCAACCCTTGGGGTGTTTTGCTGGGGTGGGGGTGAGGGCGCCCTGATGACCCTTGTGGGCTCCTGCTGTGGACCAAGTTCTCCCTTTGCCTCCTGCCTGTCTTGGGCATCCCCAGGAGCGGGGTGGTGGATCCCAGCAGACCTTCAGGGACCCCACCGGCCTCCATCTGCATCCCACTGGCTGCTAAGGAGAGGAGGCAGAGGTCAGTGCCAGGGATACCATGGGAACGTGGGACCCCACCCCATGGCCAGCACCACAGGAACCCCAACAGCCCCCCACCCTTTCAGGTGCATACAGCAACTGGGGCCAAAGGGATGGTGCTGCTGGAACCCCCCCATCCCTCCCATGGCCACCCAGTACTTGCCCGGCACAGGGGTCCGGTGCTGCTGCTGCATCCTGCGAGGGTCTGGCACACACAGCATCTCTTCTTGCTCCAGCTGGCAGATGATCTCTGGCTTAAGGGTGACCTGGCCTATGCGGGGCAGACAGAGAGGCACCCTCTCCTGCACTGCTGGGATGGCAGCAGCAGCCATCCCATCCCCAGACCCAGCATCGCCCCAGCTCTGCTCCTCTCTGCTCTCCCTGCCTGGCCACGGCTTCAGCACCCCTTGACACTGGCCAGGAGGAAGCCTTTCTTTATCAAGGCCTGGGCACATCCCATCCCCAGCCTGCCCCATCTCACCCCACATAGCATATCCTAGCCATCATCACCCTATCTCCATCTGATCCCACCCAGCCCAGCCTCTCCCCCAGCCCCGCTCTCCCAGGACGCTGCCTGGCCGGGCACAACCTGGCCGGCTCAATCCCGACAGCCCAACCCCTCCGGCAGCGCTCGCCCAGCCACGGCCACAGCCGCGCTCTCCCTCCCAAGGGCTCCAGCTCAGCCCCGCAGCTCAACTGCGGCCCCAGCCCGGCCCCGCCGCCACCGACACGCTCCTCACCCAGCCAGGCCAGCGCCCGGTAGTTGTCCAGCATCACCTCCCGGTAGAGCCGCCGCTGCCAGCCCGACAGCTCTGCCCACTCCTCGGCCGAGAAGTAGATGGCCACGTCCTCAAACGTCACCGCCATCTGCAGCCAGAAGCACGCCCGGCTCAGCACGCCCTGCCGCGCCTTCGCCCGGCACCTTCGCGCCGCCGGAATCCTGCCGGGGCCGGGCAGGGCCCCGCCGGCACCGGGCTCTCCGCCAGCCCGACGGAGGGCGCCGGCCGCTCGCCCGGGACAGCTCCCACACCCACCTTGCTGAGCAGCCCGGCTACCGGCGCGCCGCTGGCTCCGTCCAGGGCGGCGGAGGCGCCTCCTGCACAGCTCCTGCTCCGCGGTGTCTCTCTCGCTCGGCGGAGGCGGGATGCTCCGCGCGCCGCACGAGAGGCCCGACCCGGCAGCTGCCGCAAGACAAGAACAAGTCTCGCAACTTCCGTCGCTTCCCAGGGACAGCAAAGGGCCCCCGCCGCCCCTCTTAAAGCCGCTGTCCACGACCAGCGTCGCCCGACCGCCTATGGCTGTCGCGCCCATCTTCCCTTCTGGCCCAATCACGTCACCAGCTGTTCAACCCAGGCCCCGCGGCTCCGCCCAATCCCCGCCCAGCGTTTCACTCCGGTCCCGCCCTCGGCATCTGCGCTCTGACCAATCCCAGCTCGCCCTTGCGCCTCGCCTCTGCCCAATCCCGGCGCGAGGTTTCAATCCGGCCCCGCGCTGTCCCGGGCCCCGGGGCGGGGGTTGCAGGGCAGGTGCGGGGCCGGGCTGGGGGGAGTCAGCGGGGATCGGGAAAGGAACGGGGGAAGCGGCGGGCTCTTCGCAGAGCCGAGCTCAGGCGCATGGAGCGGCCGGGAGCGACCGTGGGAGGCGGTTGGGAGAGCCGTCCCGAGGCGGGTTCGGGCGGGCGGGGTCCCGGGCAGGGCAGCCGGTCCGGTCCCTTGGGCCGAGCGCAGCCGAGCCCCGTCCGTCCGGCTTCTCCCCGCTCGGGTCGGGCGGGTGCAGGGACGGCACCGCCTGCCAGCTTAAACTGACATGTTTGAGTGCCAGCCAGGTGACATCAACCCCCCAAGGCATCCTTTAGGTGAGCTCTAGCTTTTGTCTTGCTAACAAAGTCAGGCTGGCTCTGCAGACTTGGGGCGCTTCTCTGTTCCGTTCTTTTTCTCTTTCATTCAGTACATGCAAACGTCTTAAACTGTCCCTCCCAGGCCCGTGGCAGTACAACGGTAAACAGAAGATGTGACAAAGATACAAGGAGTAAGGGGGGGACCTTCTCCTCCTGCTTATCTGCCGGTTTGAGAACAAATTCTTTACACAATGATTATTACAGGAACGCTTGCACTCGATGGGCTTCAGGGGCTTTTCCAGCCCCACAGATGGTGGTAGCACCGAGCCCCGCAGCGACTCTGCGCTCACACTGCGCAGCCAGATGCCAACCTGCCCCTGCCCCACCAGCCCTGACACCAGGTGGGGTGGAAACCAGCCCGGACCCAGCGCTCCCTTGTGCTGGCTGCCTGAGGAGGGGAACTCTGTCCTGGCAGGAACCAGGGCATTACCCACGCCGTTTTTCACAGATCTAGGCCACAATCATCCCCATTTTCAGATAATTTGAGTGGTTCCCCGCAAATTTTTGTCGATTATTTCTACCATCTGCCAGGGATGTTCTAGAGCAAGAACTTAGCAGCCGTCTTCACCTAAAATTCAATCCCCTTGGGGCACAGGGTGCAGGGTTCAAGGAGCTGAAACCTGCTTGAGCCTGCAATTCCTCATTCCTGGAACATCTTGCACTGAGTGCCCATCAAGCCGCTATTCAGCTGCAAATGTGTGAGGAGACCCTTCCCCCTTGCCAGGATGCTGCCTGAGGGAACCTCCGGAGAGCCCTTCCCGGAGAGATGGGCAAGGCAATACTTGATAGGCTTTAAGGTTGTATTCTCGGGTGACTGACGGAGCCTTCTGTCCCGGAGGCCCAACAACTCCCCTCCCCGTCCCTCCCCCCGCCCCCAAATGCCCGCCCAGCCCCTTGGAGAGAGCGGCTGCGTGGGGCTGGGCTGGGGCTGGGGCTGCAGCAAAGGCAGCCCCTCGTCCCCCCCCCCGCTCCCCCGTCTGCACCAGAAGCGGCGAGGCGGAACCTCGGCCCGGCCTCACGGGGATGTGCCGAGGTACCAGCAGCGCGGTCGGGGCAGGGCGGCTCCGGGCCGGGCGGCTCGGGGACCGGGCGGCTTCGGAACGAGCGGGGGGAGCGGGACGGGACGGTGTCCTCCCCGGCCCGTCCCTGGGCTCGGCTGCCGGCCGGGGCTTTTCCCGGGGCTCGGTCAGGCTGTGGCTGGAAGGGCGGGCGGCTCTCGGCAGGTCGGTGCCCTTGTGCCCGGCAAGGTGGGTGTGGGAGCTGTCCCGGGCGAGCGGCCGGCGCCCTCCGTCGGGCTGGCGGAGAGCCCGGTGCCGGCGGGGCCCTGCCCGGCCCCGGCAGGATTCCGGCGGCGCGAAGGTGCCGGGCGAAGGCGCGGCAGGGCGTGCTGAGCCGGGCGTGCTTCTGGCTGCAGATGGCGGTGACGTTTGAGGACGTGGCCATCTACTTCTCGGCCGAGGAGTGGGCAGAGCTGTCGGGCTGGCAGCGGCGGCTCTACCGGGAGGTGATGCTGGACAACTACCGGGCGCTGGCCTGGCTGGGTGAGGAGCGTGTCGGTGGCGGCGGGGCCGGGCTGGGGCCGCAGTTGAGCTGCGGGGCTGAGCTGGAGCCCTTGGGAGGGAGAGCGCGGCTGTGGCCGTGGCTGGGCGAGCGCTGCCGGAGGGGTTGGGCTGTCGGGATTGAGCCGGCCAGGTTGTGCCCGGCCAGGCAGCGTCCTGGGAGAGCGGGGCTGGGGGAGAGGCTGGGCTGGGCTGGGTGGGGTCAGATGGAGATAGGGTGATGATGGCTAGGATATGCTATGTGGGGTGAGATGGGGCAGGCTGGGGATGGGATGTGCCCAAGCCTTGGTAAAGAAAGGCTTCCTCCTGGCCACTCTCAAGGGGTGCTGAAGCCGTGGCCAGGCAGGGAGAGCAGAGAGGAGCAGAGCTGGGGCGATGCTGGGTCTGGGGATGGGATGGCTGCTGCTGCCATCCCAGCAGTGCAGGAGAGGGTGCCTCTCTGTCTGCCCCGCATAGGCCAGGTCACCCTTAAGCCAGAGATCATCTGCCAGCTGGAGCAAGAAGAGATGCTGTGTGTGCCAGACCCTCGCAGGATGCAGTAGCAGCACCAGACCCCTGTGCTGGGCAAGTACTGGGTGGTCATGGGAGGGATGGGGGGGTTCCAGCAGCACCATCCCTTTGGCTCCAGTTGCTGTATGCATCTGGAAGGATGGGGGGCTGTTGGGGTTCCTGTGGTGCTGGCCATGGGGTGGGGTCCCACGTTCCCATGGTATCCCTGGCACTGACCTCTGCCTCCTCTCCTTAGCAGCCAGTGGGATGCAGATGGAGGCCGGTGGGGTCCCTGATGGTCTGCTGGGATCCACCACCCCGCTCCTGGGGATGCCCAAGATGGGCAGGAGGCGTCAGGAGAACTTGGTTCACAGCAGCAGCTGGGGGGGGTCATCGGGGCGCCCTTGCCTCAACCCCAGGAAGATACCCCGAAGGCTGGAGAAGACCCCCCCAACGTGTCCTGAATGCAACAAGAGCTTCAAGAAGAAGTCGCTTTTACTTAGGCACATGCGGAGCCACACAGGCAAGTGTCCATTCATCTGTCCCGACTGTGGCAGGGACTTCAGCCTTAAGAGCAACTTGCGGAGACACCAGCGCATGCACACAGGTGAGAAGCCCTTCACCTGCAGTGACTGTGGCCACCAGTTCAGCCATAAGGCTAGCCTGGTCATCCACCAGCGCGTCCACACTGGGGAGCGACCCTTCGCCTGTGACCAGTGCCCCAAGGCCTTCAGGGACAAGAGCGTCCTCACTGTCCACCAGCGCATCCACACTGGGGAGTGTCCCTTTGCCTGCACCCACTGTCATAAGGCCTTCAGGGAGAGCGGGACCCTCGCTGCCCACCAGTTGGTCCATACTGGGGAGCGACCCTTCGCCTGTGACCAGTGCACTAAGGCCTTCAGGGACAAGAGCAGCCTCACTGCCCACTGCCGCATCCACAGTGGAGAAAGACCCTTTGCCTGTGCCCACTGCCCCAAGGCCTTCAGGACCAGCACTCACCTCACTGTCCACCAGCGCATCCACACAGGTGTGAAGCCCCATAAGTGTGACCAGCGTGGCAAGACCTTCACCCAGAAGATGAATCTGAAGAGGCACCTGAGGATCCACCAGAGGCTCCAGGAGGTGCCAGAAAGAAGCCGGTATGCTGGGGAAGGTCCATCCCAGAAGGAGGGGCTGGCAGAGGACAAGCCCTTCCAGTGCAGCCCCTGTGAGGAGCGGTTTCAGGATGAGGGGATCCTGCTGGCTCACCAGGGCACCCACAGCACCCCCAGCCTGTTGGGGGTTGTCCCAGCCCAAGACGCGAGTCCGGGGCTCGGGCCTGGAGGAGCTCGGCCCCGCGGAGCCGCGAGCCCCGGCCCGCCCGGTCCCGCCCGGTCCCGGCTCCCGCGGCTGTGCGGGCACAAGCGGCGGCCGGGCCCGTCCGACGCGAACTGAGATCCTTCCCGGCTCGGGGCTCCATCGGGGACCGGCAGCGCCCGCGATGCGGCCCCCCCACCCCGGCACAGCAACGCTGTTTGTCCTCTGAGCTGCTGGAACTCCTGTAAAACCAAACCCAGATTCTCCACTAACACCAAACTCACCCGAAGGGAGGATTCTATTCGGGTCACTGGAACATTTCCCCCTTTGAAAGTACCGATAATGACACGCAACACGTGGACGCAGTCCAACTGGTGCCTCATTGAATGCCAATCCTGAGATCATGGGGGAGCTGTTCACTTGTGCCAAACTTTTATTTCCTTTAAAGGGAGATTTCTTCCAAGTGAGCATAGTGCAGGTCGTCCCAAAGTCATTTGTGAGCTATTTGGCCAAGTTGAAACTTTTTAAATCAATTTGTTTTACTTTTACCTTCTATTGATATTTGGTTTGGATTTATTGCCTTATCTGAGCTTGTTCACCTCCTTTGACTGTCAATCACCCAAGATCCAGGGTTGTGTCTCAGTGCTATTTACTGCCTGCTCTTGCTTTGAGGGTGGCTTCTCTTTTCTCCAAGTTTCCACCATCCCAGACTGCAGAGCAAACAGAAAAACAACAGGCAGCCAGCACAAGGGAGCGCTGGGTCCGGGCTGGTTTCCACCCCACCTGGTGTCGGGGCTGGTGGGGCAGGGGCAGGTTGGCATCTGGCTGGGCAGTGTGAGCGTAGAGTCGCTGCGGGGCTTGGTGCTACCACCATCTGTGCTGGGCTTCGTTTGCACAGCATCAGGGAATGGCCAGGCTGGAAAAGCCCCTGAAGCCCATCGAGTGCAAGCCCTGCCGGCAGCCTGGCTCTCCTCACAGCAGACATAGGCCTTGCCGGCAGCCTGGCTCTCCTCACAGCAGACATAGGCCCTGCCCGCAGCCTGGCTCTCCTCACAGCAGACATAGGCCCTGCCCGCAGCCTGGCTCTCCTCACAGCAGACATAGGCCCTGACAATATCCTTGAGTTCCCATAAGACAGGAAAGTTACTCATGTTGAGAGGAATTTGGAAATCACATTCTCAAAACACAGTGGCCCTGAAGACAAGGGTACAGACTGCCCTAAACCAAGAAGGAGTTGTGGGAAGGGAATTGGAAGTGAGTGAACATGTCATGAACCATCTGTAAGAAACGGTGGCACAGCAGGTGTGCGGATAACTGACCTACAGAGATCGACTCTATAACTCGAAAGTTATAAAGTCGGTATGTTTATTGCACGCAGAGTCACAGGGGATATCTCCACCACAAGCGTGCATATCCAAAGTAGCAAACCATCCACACATTTATACAATAAAACAATGAATATTCAATTAATGCTTATACATATGCATTTTCTGGACCCATCTACTCTTGCTTCACCTCTAATTAGCTTATCAGTCCTTGGTGCTTGCGCATATCCTTCCCAGGGTCCTGAGCAGGGGTCTTCGAAATATGGGCAGTGGTCTCTGGGAGGAAGGCCTTATGTCTTCCTCATGCTGTACTTTTCAACTTTTCACCTGGAATGATAGGGTCTTGCCAGCTTGCACTGTTCTTATCAGTTTGAGTTAATTTATGTCCTTGTAAAGAGGCCCATGGACCTAATTGTATCTTCCTGTTCTTCAACTCCTGTTCCCTACCATCACTCCTTTGAAATAATACAAGGTCTTTTATTCCTCTCTACAATCAAGCCTCTGTAATGAGAAATGGGCCATCTCATTCTTAGTTGTTTCTTTAAACTGTGCGGTTACCTGACTTAAATTCTATGACTATTCATTTAAGTATACATATACAGTTGTGTTTAGCCTATCCATTCTATTTCTATATGGCCCCATATATCATAACTTTTAGACATCAAAGGTAAACTAACAATGTTCAGCTATAATATATGCTTCTCAGAACCCGTTATAATTCCTAATGATTCGGTGTGGTGTGAACAGTGTGTGTAGCCAAGTAACAGTTTTTAGCTTGCCACTTTTACAGTATGGCTTTCCGTTCATGGGATGGCTTTTAGATAGAGTTAAATAAGGACTTATGTTTTTGTTAGTTATTTTTGCCTTAGTGTTACTCTTGCTGTGTAGGTCACAGTGTTTCTCTTGCAGGATGGAGAATGCTTTTTGCAAGGTCTGGCTGGTCCATAAAAAAGAAGGGGGAATTGTAGCAATATATCTGCAGAGAGATGGGCTTGTGTCCCATCTGGATTTGTTGCCTACAATAACTGCAGGTTCTGTTCCTGCAATTTCTCCTACACGATTGCTGCCTTTTACACTGACCTGGGCTGTCACCTCCCGACACGGAGTTACAGTTCCCTGCGGCTGCATTGGCAAGAACACCCATTCTAACAGCCTTAAGGGATCTTTGTCATTAGTCCACTGCATTATAATAGCAATCACATGCTCTGTTTGATTAATGACTGTGGCTCCTGTGTCCCAGTCAGGATCCCAGTGATGGGTATGTATATTTTTGATTTTGTTACTAATAACTTCCAGGCCCTTTTTAGCTTCTTCTGACAGGATTCTCGGTGCTCCTGCACCACGTTCTCTCTTAGGCAATGCCACTGAAGGTTCCAGTTCCCTATTCATAATGCCACACAACAATCTCACCCAGTTAATATCTCCAAGCAGTTTTTGAACATCATTTAATGTGCTGACCTCAGCTCGGATCTCAATCTTTTGAGGTGTTCTGGTACTTTTATCAATGTGTCACCCCAGATATTTCCACACTGTTTTCTTTTGAATTATTTTCTCTGGAGCAATCTGTAACCCCTTGCTTTTTAAATTCACTGTTAACTCATGAATCAAACTTTCAATGTCCAAGATTTTTCCTGCAGTCAGTATCTCATCCAAGTAATGATAAAAGATTAGATCAGGATGTGCTTTTTGTACTGGAGCAAGTGTCCAGGCAACATAAGCCCAGCACATAGTGGGTGAATTTTTCATGCCTTGCGAGAGCCCTACCCAATGATTCCTTTTCATGGGTTCATTTCTCTTTATAGGAGGGACTGAAAAAGCAAATTTTCCATAATCATCAGGGTGTAAAGGAATAGTGAAAAATCCCAATCTTTTAAAAGCAGGCATGTTGCAGGGACTCGTGGGAGGCTTCATGTGTCCCTTAGTCAGCTGCTCCCCTATTAAATCTTGTAGGTGGGCAAGTTTTTCCCAAGGAAGCGGAGGCTCATCAACCCAAATGGGGATTTTCCATTATCCAGGTTAATTCTAAAAGTGAGCTGCCCGCTTTCAGTGCTCGCTATCAAAACCCCTCCTGCTTAGAACCAGCCTTGCTCTCAGTGGTCTAAGCGCATCCCTGACCCTGCATCACACAGGAGCGAACATGTCCTCTATGGATCTTCATCCCATCCCCCAAACCCGGACTTGGAGTTTCCCCTTGTTTAACTCCAGCAAACGTCTGAGTCGCGCTAAAGCAGCGCAGTAACCTTCGGCTGGAAACGAACTGATCAAACTCTGCCGGTTCCGAGACGCCTCCCGCCCGCGGGCGCCCCGCTGTTCTCTATCCGGTGCCGCCCAGCCCCGCCCGTCACGCCGCCCCGCCCCAGCGGCCTCAGCTCCGCCCAACCGCCACTTGTCCTTTCAATGCGGGGCTGCCCCCCTCCCGCTCCGGGTCCCGGCCGCCCCCGGAGGCCGCGATCCCGCCGCGGTTCCGGGAGAGTCTTAGCGCCTTCGCCCCGCGGCAGCCTTGCTGTGCCGGGGTGGGGGGGCCGCATCGCGGGCGCTGCCGGTCCCCGATCGAGCCCCGAGCCGGGAAGGATCTCAGTTCGCGTCGGACGGGCCCGGCCGCCGCTTGTGCCCGCGCAGCCGCGGGAGCCGGGACCGGGCGGGCCGGGGCTCGGCGCCCCGCGGGGCCGAGCTCCTCCAGGCCGGGCCCCGGGGCCGCGGCACGATCGCTCCCGGCCGCTCCATGCGCCTGAGCTCGCCCCTTCCCCCGTTCCTTTCCGGATCCCGGCTGATTGCTTCCAGCCCGGCCCCGCACCTGCCCCAGTGCCCCCGCCCCGGGGCCCGGGACACCTCCGCGAGGGAGGGCGGGGCTGCGGGACCCCGACAGCAGCGGGACACGGAGGCTCCGCCGCTCCGGGGTCTCTCGGGCCGGACGGGTCCCAGCTGTGGGACAGCGCGGGGCCGGATTGAAACCTCGCGCCGGGATTGGGCAGAGGCGAGGCGCAAGGGCGAGCTGGGATTGGTCAGAGCGCAGATGCCGAGGGCGGGGAGCGGCCTGTAGAGGAATGGAATGATTGGGCCGGAAGGGAAGATGGGCGCGACAGCGATAGGCGGGCGAGCGCGGATGGGCGTGGTCAGAGGCTTTAAAAGGGGCGGTGAGTGACTTTGTTCCGACAGAGAAGCAGCGGGAAATTGTGTTATTTTCTCCCGGATCTTGTCGGGACGGGTCTCCCCGTCGGCGAGGGGGACCTCGGCACATCCCTGTGAGGCCGGGCCGAGGTACCAGCAGCGCGGCCGGGGCAGGGCGGCTCCGGGCCGGGCAGCTTCGGGGGAGCGGGACGGACGGGTCGGGTCGGAATCGCGCGGGGTCCCGGCGGCTCCGGCTGCCGTGTGCTCGGCCCCGCGGCTGGGCCTTCCCTCCGGCCGCGCCGGGCCGGGACCCGCCTCATCTCCTCCCCCGCGGGGTTCCCGCCGTCCTGCCGGTCTCCTCTCCGGCCCGTCCCTGGGCTCGGCTGCCGTCCGGAACTGAGCCGGGCCCGGGGACAGCGGTCCTGAGCCGAGCCGGGCAGAGCTGGGCGGAGCGGAGCGGCGGGACTGCACCTCCCGTGCTGCACCGGCGGCGGGGCCCTCCCAGGCCGAGGAGGCCGGCGGCTCCCGGAGCCGCCTTTGTCCCTGCCCGCGGCCCGGCCGAGTGCTCGCCACCCCCCCGCCCCGGGACGGCCCCGCAGAGCCATCGTCCTCCCGCTCCGCTCGTGTCCCGGAGGCCGAGGCGGGAGCCGCTCCGGGCCTTTGCACTGAGCCGGGCGGCGGCGCGGGCCACGGCCGGGGGTCCGGGGCTTTTCCCGGGGCTCGGTCAGGCTGTGGCTGGAAGGGCGGGCGGCTCTCGGCAGGTCGGTGCCCTTGTGCCCGGCAAGGTGGGTGTGGGAGCTGTCCCGGGCGAGCAGCCGGCGCCCTCCGTCGGGCTGGCGGAGAGCCCGGTGCCGGCGGGGCCCTGCCCGGCCCCGGCAGGATTCCGGCGGCGCGAAGGTGCCGGGCGAAGGCGCGGCAGGGCGTGCTGAGCCGGGCGTGCTTGTGGCTGCAGATGGCGGTGACGTTTGAGGACGTGGCCATCTACTTCTCGGCCGAGGAGTGGGCAGAGCTGTCGGGCTGGCAGCGGCGGCTCTACCGGGAGGTGATGCTGGACAACTACCGGGCGCTGGCCTGGCTGGGTGAGGAGCGTGTCGGTGGCGGCGGGGCCGGGCTGGGGCCGCAGTTGAGCTGCGGGGCTGAGCTGGAGCCCTTGGGAGGGAGAGCGCGGCTGTGGCCGTGGCTGGGCGAGCGCTGCCGGGGGGGGGGTTGGGCTGTCGGGATTGAGCCGGCCAGGTTGTGCCCGGCCAGGCAGCGTCCTGGGAGAGCGGGGCTGGGGGAGAGGCTGGGCTGGGCGAGAGATGGGCTGAGGTGGAATGAGATGGGTGGGGTGAGATGGGGCAGACTGGGGATGGGATGTGCCCAGGCCTTGGTAAAGAAAGGCTTCCTCCTGGCCACTCTCAAGGGATACTGAAGCCATGGCCAGGCAGGGGCAGGAGAGAGGAGCAGAGCTGGGGCGATGCTGGGTCTGGGGATGGGATGGCTGGTGCTGCCATCCCAGCAGTGCAGGAGAGGGTGCCTCTCTGTTTGCCCCGCACAGGCCAGGTCGGTGTCAAGCCAGAGATCATCTGCCAGCTGGAGCGAGAAGAGATGCCGTGTGTGCCAAACCCTCGCAGGATGCAGCAGCAGCACCGGACCCCTGTGCCAGGTGGGTATTGGGGGGCTGAGGGGGGTGGTGAGTTCCAGCAGCACCATCCCTTTGGCCCCAGATGCTGTGTGCACCAGAAAGGGTGGGGGACTGTTGTGTTGCCTTTGCTGCTGGGCATGGGATGGGGTCCCATGTGCCCATGTCATCCCCAGTGACCTCGGCCTTTTCTCTCCAGCAGCCAGCGGGACGCAGATGGAGGCCAGTGGGGTCCCTGAGGGTCTGCTGTCACCCACCGTCCTGCTCCCGGGGATGCCCAAGACAGGCAGGAGGCGTTGGGAGAACTTGCGCCACAGCAGGCGCAAGAGAGGGTCATTGGGGCACCCTCGCCCCTCCACAACATGTCCTGAGTGCAACAAAAGCTTCAAGTGCAAGTCGGATTTACTCAGCCACATGCGGATCCACACAGGCAAGCGTCCGTTTGTCTGTCCCAACTGTGGCAGGGGCTTCAGCCAGAAGTATCACTTGCGGAGACACCAGCGCGTGCACAGGGGTGAGAAGCCCTTCACCTGCAGTGACTGCGGCCACCAGTTCAGTGATAAGTCCAGCCTGGTCATCCACCAGCGCATCCACACTGGGGAAAGACCCTTCATCTGCACCCAGTGCCCCAAGGTCTTCAGGGACAAGAGCGTCCTCACTGTCCACCAGCGCATCCACACTGGGGAGCGTCCCTTTGCCTGCACCCAATGCCCCAAGGCCTTTAGGAACAAGAACCACCTCACTGTCCACAAGTTCATCCACACAGGTGTGAAGCCCCACAAGTGTGACAAGTGTGGCAAGACCTTCATCCAGAAGGGTAACCTGAAGAAGCACCTGAGGATCCACCAGAGGCTCCAGGCGGTGCCAGAGAGCGGCCAGTGTGCTGGGGAAGGTCCATCTGATACTGGCTCACTGGGTGAGGAGCGGGGCCGGGCTGGGGCAGCAGTTGAGCTGCGGGGCTGAGCTGGAGCCCTTGGGAGGGAGAGCGCGGCTGTGGCCGTGGCTGGGCGAGCGCTGCCGGAGGGGTTGGGCTTTCGGGATTGAGCCGGCCGGGTTGTGCCCGGCCAGGCAGCGTCCTGGGAGAGCGGGGCTGGGGGAGAGGCTGGGCTGGGCTGGGAGAGGGATGGGCTGGGTAGGTGCCAGATATCTGGTGTGGTGCCTGGCCATGGGGTAGGGTCCCACATTCCCATGGCATCCCCAGCAGTGACCTCGGCCTTTTCTCCCAGGAGCCAGTGGGATGCAGATGGAGGCCGGTGGGGTCCCTGAGGGTCTGCTGGCACCCACCGCCCCGCTCCTGGGGATGCCCAAGACAGGCAGGAGGCGTCGGAAGACCTTGACCCACAGCAGGAGCAAGAGAGTGTCTTCGGGGCACCCCACAACTTGTCCTGAGTGCAACAAGAGCTTCAAGTGCAAGTCATATTTACTCAAGCACATGCGGGTCCACACAGGCGAGCGTCCTTTTGTCTGTCCCGACTGTGGCAGGGGCTTCAGCCAGAAGTATCACTTGCAGACACACCAGCGCATGCACACGGGTGAGAAGCCCTTCACCTGCAGTGACTGCGGCCACCAGTTCAGTGATAAGTCCCACCTGATCAGGCACCAGCTCATCCACACTGGGGAGCGACCCTTCGCCTGTGACCATTGTCCCAAGACCTTCAGGGACAAGAGAAACCTCACTGTCCACCAGCACATTCACACAGGTGTGAAGTCCCACAGGTGTGACCAGTGTGGCAAGACCTTCACCCGGAAGGTGAACCTGAAGAAGCACCTGAGGATCCACCAGAGGCTCCAGGCGGTGCCAGAAGGCAGCCTGTGTGCTGGGGAAGGTCCATCCCAGAAGGAGGGGCTGGCAGAGGACAAGCCCTTCCAGTGCAGCCCCTGTGAGGAGCGGTTTCAGGATGAGGGGATCCTGCTGGCTCACCAGGGCACCCACAGCACCCCCAGCCTGTTGGCACCCCCCCAGCCTGGCACCCCCTGAAACTGCTGCTGAGGGGCCTGTGGGGGCTGGGGGCTGCAGGGGATGTCCTGCTGAGCCTGGCTGGAGGGCAGGAGCCCACCAAAGCCCCTGTGTCAGCTGGGAAGAGAAGAGAAGGTGTACGGAAAGGCTGGTGGGTGAGGACAAGGAGAGGGAGAGGTCACCCTCCAGTGACCGTCCTGGGAAAACAGACTGGACTCCGGAGAAGAGAATTTAATTTGTTCTCAACTTGGGAGTGTTGATAAATAAATGTCATTCTCAGAACCCCTCCCCCAGCCCTCTCTTCTTCCCGGGCTCAACTTCCCTCCAGATTTCTCCCCCTCCTTCCCCGAGCAGCTCCTGAGGCTGGGAATGGGGGTTGTGGTCAGTCCATGCCCCTGTGTGCCTGCTGCTCCTTCCCCCTCGGGAGGGTCAGGCCATGGGGAATGGCCTTCAGCTGCGGGAGGGCAGATGGACAGGAGGCTTGAGGCAGAGGTGTCCCTGCTGGTGGCAGGTGCTTGGCACTGGATGGTCTTTAAGGTGCCTTCCAACCCAAAGCATTCCAGGGCTCTATGATTCTATGAGCCTTCGCGGGATGTTCTGGCCAACACGCTCCTAATGTCGTATCTCTTACCAGTCCTTCACGTTCTCTTTCTCCTCCAGACTTGTTCCAACAGCTGTTCAGGGGTTTATGTATCTGACAGGTACTTGCCGGAATCCCAGGATGGGTGGGTGTGAAGGGACGTGAGAGATCAACTTGTTCCAACCCCCTGCTATGGGCACGGACACCTCCCACTGGACTGTCTCCTTCCATGGGGTGCTGACCTGCAGGCCCAGACTGCTCTGTCCTGGTTCCCCCAGTCACAAGTCCCCCCGCAAACCTGCTGTAGCGTGGGTCAGTATCTTCACAGGCTGTAGAAGGTCTCTGCTCCCTGTCCTCAGCCATGGGCTGTGAGGGGACACCCACTCCACCATGGTCTTCTCCACAGGCTGCAGGGGAATCTCTCACCCAAAATGTCTTATTCTTCCCCCTGTCCTTCTTACCTGGCCTTGGTGTCTGTATTGCTCCTTACGTCTTCTCACTCCCTTCTCTGGGGGAAAAAATGCACCTGCCTATGGGTTTTTTTTTCCTAAATGTGACTCCCAGATGTGCGGGGACCATAGTTGGTTGGCTCGGCCTTGATCAGCAGTGACTCTGGCCTTGAACCAGCTGATGTTTACAGTGTGGGGTCTGCAGAGAGGTTCTGGCTGCTTCTTGCAGGAGCCATCACTGCAGCACCCCGCTTCTCCATGAAAACACAGCTACCCGAAACTGCAACAAGGTCACACAGGTTGGCGTCCAGATGGGGCTGGAATCTCTGCAGAGAAGGAGACTCCACACCCCCCTGGGCAGCCTGGCCCAGGGCTCCCTCACCCTCACCTTGGGCAACAAGTTCTTCCCCACATTGGGGCGCAACTCCCTGGGCTCCAACTTGAGCCCAGCGCCCCTTGGCCTGTCCCCACAGACACTGAGATGAGGCTGGCCATTGCAACTGCCAACACACCTCAAGAGACTCACCTGGTCTGACTCCAGCAGGGCCCGCGGTGTCATTCACAGGGTTGGCTGTTGCCTGTTCCATACCACTCTGGAAATATCTCTGGAAATGTCACGATCAGAATATATATTATAATATATATAATATATTATAATATTATATATATTCATATATTCTGATAATATATAATATATATTCATCAGAAGCTTAATGTCACGATCCACAACCTAGACAAGACTTAGTTTGGCAGCAGTTAAACCCCCTTGTGTTCCAACCGAACCTCAGATCTGACTGGGAGGTTGGGGTCAGCAGCTGGGCTGAACCCCTGAGTGAGGTCCAGTTCCCAGGTGTTTGACCCTGATCAGTTCTCAATTAAATTCTCAGAGAGCAGAATTAAGACTTGAAATGGAGTCAAGGTTAGGATTGCTTTATTTGGTACAAACGTGCAGGAAAAAGGGGAGGGGGAGAAAGGGTGGAAAAAAGAGAGAGACGGGTGTATCTACCACCACCAGGCTGCTGCGTTCCGTCCTATGTCAGCTCCGGGTCTGATGGAAGCCCCTCATTTTTCCCTCCATGCCTTCCTCCTCGGTTGCTTCCCTCTTTTATATTCATCAGAAGCTTCCACCCTGCTCCTGGGCTTCAGGGTGGGTGCCAGAACATACGTGTGTGAATGGCTCCTGATGTTTTTTCCTGATGTGTGAATGGCTCCCAGTGTTTCTCCTGATAGTGGAATCCTCTCCTGGTGTGTGAATGGCTCCTGATGTCTAGCTTTTGGGTAATCATTAGGTCTTTGGAAGACCAAGCCGGTGGTGGTGATGTAGTGTGTCAGGAATGAAGTTTAGTTAGGTGAGAGAAAAAAGGGAGGGGGGAGGGAGGGGGCAGGTGGAGGGGCACGGTTCTGGTGACAATTATTAAGGCATATTTCCAGTGTAGGCCATCTCTGCCCGCAAAGGGCTGACATCCCCATCTCCCCCCTCAATTAAGGCATATTTCCAGTGTAGGCCATCTCTGCCCACAAAGGGCTGACATCCCCATCTCCCCCCTGAGCAGCTCTGGGCCAGTAAAGGCCACACCACATCCTGCAGCCCAGAGACATTTTTACCACAGCAATGAACAAGGCGCTCTTCACTTTGCCCATGTGTCTCACCCTCTGCCAACACAAACCAAGGCATCTTCATCCAGAACAGGGTTCTCTGCAGCCCTTCTCTTTCAACTTCCCCTTCCTACCTACCAGGTTCTGTGGAAAACGATGCACAAACACTGACCCAGGCCACAACACATCCAGTTCAGATAAAGGTGCGGAATCCCCAGCCCCAGGGTTACCTGTGACCTTCTCACAGGGAACACAACCTCCTGAGAACTCGCCTGTAGCGGGGACAGAAGAGAAACTGCTGAGACTTTCAATGCAAGGCTCTAAAGCCAGCCAGAAATTTATCCCTGCATCTTAAATGTTCAAATCACATGCAGAATTAGGGAATTCTTTATTGTTGAAAAAAAATCTCTTGAAATGACCCTGAGAGTTTACCTGCAATTGCTGTAACATTTCTATCCGAGATACAGACAGACATACATATAAAATATAGGGCAATTTCCCGTCATTACAAGAATTAGGACAGGATGCAATCCTCCAGGTAATTCTGAGTTCAAGTGATGCCCTGCATCAGCCAAGCCTGGTCCAACTCATGCTGGGGAACCTGAGCTCAGCCAGCCAGCTCGCTGCCATCCCAGCGTATGCAGCGGAGGCAACTCAAAAGGACGTCGTTGGGCTGGGGGCCGAGCCGAAGGAAAGCAGACGTTTGTGCACTCCAGCAGCAGCCCCACGGTGTAACACGCCACAGAAGAGCCTGCGGGATGAAACTCAGCCTCCCAGCTGCGCACTCCCTGGCGCCAGGGGAATATTGGGCCTGACGGGCCCCGTGCGGGGCTGATGGGGGTTCTGCAGCGGCGCTGCGAGGGGTGGGGGGGCCTTTCACCAGGCATTCCTGGTTTAAGGCCCACCTGGGCTGCTGAAGAAAGGCAGCCAACAAAGACCTTCTTGAGGGTTAACACACGGAACAGGAATCAAAGGACGAGTTGCTGGGGTGTGGGCGCTGGGTCGCTGCTGGGGTGAAAGACGGCCCCTTGGGATGGCTGGTCACACGCTCGCAGGCAAAGCCAAAGCCCTGGGCTTGCGGGCGGCCCTGCAGCTCGGCCTGCGTTTCCTGAGGGCAGGTATCCTCCCGCAGTCGCTGCCGGATGTCGGCAACAGGAAGAAACGGGCTGCATTCCTCTGGCTCGTCCGTCTGGAGCTTTGCAGCCCAGAGCTGAGGGACGCCTTGGGTTTCACACCCAGACCCACAGCACGCTGCTCTGGGGCCAAGGCCTCAAAACGCAGCACTGGTGGGTGACCTCTCCTTGTCCTCACCCACCAGCCTTTCCGTACACCTTCTCTTCTCAGCTGACACAGGGGCTTTGGTGGGGTCCTGCCCTCCAGCCAGGCTCAGCAGGACATCCCCTGCAGCCCCCAGCCCCCATGGGCCCCTCAGCAGCAGTTTCAGGGGGTGCCAGGCTGGGGGGGTGCCAACAGGCTCGGGGTGCTGTGGGTGCCCTGGTGAGCCAGCAGGATCCCCTCATCCTGAAACCGCTCCCTACAGGGGCTGCACTGGAAGGGCTTGTCCTCTGCCAGCCCCTCCTTCTGGGATGGACCTTCCCCAGCACACAGGCTGCTCTCTGGCACCGCCTGGAGCCTCTGGTGGATCCTCAGGTGCTTCTTCAGGTTACCCTTCTGGGTGAAGGTCTTGCCACACTGGTCACACCTATGGAGTCTCACACCTGTGTGGATGCGCTGGTGGACAGTGAGAGTCGTCTTGGCCCTGAAAGCTTTGGGGCAGTGGGCACACGCAAAGGTTCTTTCCCTAGTGTGGATGTTCTGGTGGACAGTGAGATACTTCTTGGCCCTGAAGGCCTTGGGGCACTGGTCACAGGCAAAGGGACGCTCCCCAGTGTGGATGCGCTGGTGGACAGTGAAGTCACCCTTTTCTCTGAAGGCCTTGGGGCAGTGGGGACATGGAAATTGTCCTTCCCCAGTATGGATGCGCTGGTGAGCAGTGAGGTAGTTCTTGTCCCTAAAGGCCTTGGGGCATTGGGTGCAGGCAAAGGGACGCTCCCCAGTGTGGATGCGCTGGTGGGCAGTGAGGAGACTCTTGTCCCTGAAGGCCTTGGGGCACTGGTCACAGGGAAAAGGGCGCTCACCACTGTGGACATATTGGTGGGCCATGAGATTACTCTTGTACCTGAAGGCCTTGGGGCACTGGTCACAGGCGAAGGGTCGCTCCCCAGTGTGGATGCGCTGGTGGATGAGCAGGTTGGACTTATCACCGAACTGGTGGCCGCAGTCACTGCAGGTGAAGGGCTTCTCACCCGTGTGCACGCGCTGGTGTCGCTTCAAGTTACACTTCTGGTTGAAACCCCTGCTACACTCGGGACAGACAAAGGGGCGCTCGCCTGTGTGGCTCCGCATGTGGCTGAGTAAATCTGAATCGTGCCTGAAGGTCTTGTTGCACTCAGGACACATTGGGGGGGTCTTCTTCAGCCTTCGGGGTCTTTTGCTGGGGTGGGGGCAAGGGCGTGCCAATGGTCCCTCTGGGCTCCTGCTGTGGGCCAAGATCTCCCGACGCCTCCTGCCCGGCTTGGGCATCCCCAGGAGCGGGGCGGTGGATCCCAGCAGACCCTCAGGGACCCCACTGGCCTCCATCTGCGTCCCGCTGGCTGCTGGGGAAAAAAAGGCCGAGGTCACTGCTGGGGATGCAATGTGCACATGGGACCCCATCCCATGGCCAGCACCACAGGCATCCCATTAATCCCCAACCTTCTGGGTGCACACAGCATCTGGGGCCATGGGCACGGTGCTGCTGGAACCCACCACCCCTCACATGGACCCCCAGTACCCACCTGGTACAGGGGTCTGGTGCTGCTGCTGCGTCCCTGGGGAGTCTGGCACACACGGCATCTCTTCTCGCTCCAGCTGGCAGATGATCTCTGGCTTGACACCGACCTGGCCTGTGCGGGGCAAACAGAGAGGTACCCTCTCCTGCACTGCTGGGATGGCAGCACCAGCCATTCCCTCCCCAGACCCAGCATCGCCCCAGCTCTGCTCCTCTCTGCTCTCCCTGCCTGGCCATGGCTTCAGCACCCCTTGAGAGTGGCCAGGAGGAAGCCTTTCTTTACCAAGGCCTGGCAGCATCTCATCACAGGCCCATCCCATGCCCAACACGTCCCCAGCCCAGCCCAGCCTCTCCCCCAGCCCCGCTCTCCCAGGACGCTGCCTGGCCGGGCACAACCTGGCCGGCTCAATCCCGACAGCCCAACCCCTCCGGCAGCGCTCGCCCAGCCACGGCCACAGCCGCGCTCTCCCTCCCAAGGGCTCCAGCTCAGCCCCGCAGCTCAACTGCGGCCCCAGCCCGGCCCCGCCGCCACCGACACGCTCCTCACCCAGCCAGGCCAGCGCCCGGTAGTTGTCCAGCATCACCTCCCGGTAGAGCCGCCGCTGCCAGCCCGACAGCTCTGCCCACTCCTCGGCCGAGAAGTAGATGGCCACGTCCTCAAACGTCACCGCCATCTGCAGCCAGAAGCACGCCCGGCTCAGCACGCCCTGCCGCGCCTTCGCCCGGCACCTTCGCGCCGCCGGAATCCTGCCGGGGCCGGGCAGGGCCCCGCCGGCACCGGGCTCTCCGCCAGCCCGACGGAGGGAGAGCTCCGGCCGCTCGCCCGGGACAGCTCCCACACCCACCTTGCTGAGCAGCCCGGCTACCGGCGCGCCGCTGGCTCCGTCCAGGGCGGCGGAGGCGCCTCCTGCACAGCTCCTGCTCCGCGGTGTCTCTCTCGCTCGGTCTCGCCCAGGGACGGCGGAGGCGGGATGCTCCGCGCGCCGCACGAGAGGCCCGACCCGGCAGCTGCCGCAAGACAAGAACAAGTCTCGCAACTTCCCGTCGCTTCCCAGGGACAGCAAAGGGCCCCCGCCGCCCCTCTTAAAGCCGCTGTCCACGACCAGCGTCGCCCGACCGCCTATGGCTGTCGCGCCCATCTTCCCTTCTGGCCCAATCACGTCACCACCTGTTCAACCCAGGCCCCGCGGCCCTGTCTTCGCTCCGCCCAATCCCCGCCCAGCGTTTCACTCCGAGCCCGCCCTCGGCATCTGCGCTCTGACCAATCCCAGCTCGCCCTTGCGCCTCGCCTCTGCCCAATCCCGGCGCGAGGTTTCAATCCGGCCCCGCGCTGTCCCGGGCCCCGGGGCGGGGGTTGCAGGGCAGGTGCGGGGCCGGGCTGGGGGGAGTCAGCGGGGATCGGGAAAGGAACGGGGGAAGCGGCGGGCTCTTCGCAGAGCCGAGCTCAGGCGCATGGAGCGGCCGGGAGCGACCGTGGGAGGCGGTTGGGAGAGCCGTCCCGAGGCGGGTTCGGGCGGGCGGGGTCCCGGGCAGGGCAGCCGGTCCGGTCCCTTGGGCCGAGCGCAGCCGAGCCCCGTCCCGCCGGCTTCTCCCCGCTCGGGTCGGGCGGGTGCAGCCCCGGAGGCCGGCGCGGAGCCGAGCGGGTGCCGGTGTCCGCGGGGAGGGTAGAGGCGGTGCCAGCGGGCGCTGCCCGGGCCGTGGGGGCGGTTGGGTTCCCGAGCGGGGCCGGAGCCGCCCCGGGGGTCGGGGTGCGGCCGAGCCGAGCTGTGCTGGGCTGTCCCGCTCCCGGCTCCCGGTTGGGCTGGGGCGGGAAATGGTGCTTAGAGAAAGAGACCAGCAAATGCTGCTGACGCCGTGATGATTTCATTGTGCTGCTGCAATCGAAGGTCCAAGGAGAACTGCGGCGTTGGGCAGTGTAATGGGGTGCGTGTGGGGGGGCTGTTGCCTCAGGTGCCCCCCACTTCCCAAGCACTCCCGGGCCGGGGCCCTGGGCTGGGCGTGGGTGGGCGCCCTCTCCCTTCACACCAAGGTGGGGACTGAGTGCTGCGTTTGGGGCTGTAAAACTCACATCAGTCCTGGGATTTGGCAGTTCCAGTCCCTGGCTTAGATATTTTTACAGGGATGGCACCGCCTGCCAGCTTAAACTGACGTGTTTGAGTGCCAGCCAGGTGACCCCAACCCCCCAAGGCATCCTTTAGGTGAGCTCTAGCTTTTGTCTTGCTAACAAAGTCAGGCTGGCTCTGCAGACTTCGGGCGCTTCTCTGTTCCGTTCTTTTTCTCTTTCATTCAGTACATGAAAACGTCTTAAACTGTCCCTCCCAGGCCCGTGGCAGTACAACGGTAAACAGAAGATGTGACAAAGATACAAGGAGTAAGGGGGGGACCTTCTCCTCCTGCTTATCTGCCGGTTTGAGAACAAATTCTTTACACAATGATTATTACAGGAACGCTTGCACCCGATGGGCTTCAGGGGCTTTTCCAGCCTGGCCATTCCCTGATGCTGTGCAAACGAAGCCCACCACAGATGGTGGTAGCACCGAGCCCCGCAACGACTCTGCGCTCACACTGCGCAGCCAGATGCCAACCTGCCCCTGCCCCACCAGCCCTGACACCAGGTGGGGTGGAAACCAGCCCGGACCCAGCGCTCCCTTGTGCTGGCTGCCTGAGGAGGGGAACTCTGTCCTGGCAGGAACCAGGGCATTACCCACCCCGTTTTTCACAGATCTAGGCCACAATCATCCCCATCTTCAGATAATTTGAGTGGTTCCCCGCAAATTTTTGTCGATTATTTCTACCATCTGCCAGGGATGTTCTAGAGCAAGAACTTAGCAGCCGTCTTCACCTAAAATTCAATCCCCTTGGGGCACAGGGTGCATGGTTCAAGGAGCTGAAACCTGCTTGAGCCTGCAATTCCTCATTCCTGGAACATCTTGCACTGAGTGCCCATCAAGCCGCTATTCAGCTGCAAATGTGTGAGGAGACCCTTCCCCTTGCCAGGATGCTGCCTGAGGGAACCTCCGGAGAGCCCTTCCCGGAGAGATGGGCAAGGCAATACTTGATAGGCTTTAAGGTTGTATTCTCGGGTGACTGACGGAGCCTTCTGTCCCGGCGGTCCAACAACTCCCCTCCCCCCACCCCCAGATGCCCGCCCAGCCCCTTGGAGAGAGCGGCTGCGTGGGGCTGGGCTGGGGCTGCAGCAAAGGCAGCCCCTCGTCCCCCCCCGCTCCCCCGTCTGCACCAGAAGCGGCGAGGCGGAAACTCGGCACATCCCCGTGAGGCCGGGCCGAGGGACCAGCAGCGCGGCCGGGGCAGGGCGGCTCCGGGCCGGGCGGCTTCGGGGGGAGCGGGACGGGACGGGTCGGGTCGAGTCGGAATCGCGCGGGGTCCCCGCGGCTCCGGCTGCCTCATCTCCTCCCCCGCGGGGGTCCCGCCGTCCTGCCGGTCTCCTCCCCGGCCAGTCCCTCGGCTCGGCTGCCGCCCGGAACTGAGCCGGGCCCGGGGCCAGCGGCGGGCGGGGCAGCGAGGAGACCCTGTCCCTGAGCCGAGCCGGGCGGAGCGGAGCGGCGGGACTGCACCTCCCGTGCTGCACCGGCGGCGGGGCCCTCCCAGGCCGAGGCGGTAGGCGTTTCCTCGGGCCGCTTTTCTCCCTGCCCGCGGCCCGGCCGAGTGCTCGCCACCCCCCGCCCCGGGATGGCCCCGCAGAGCCATCGTCCTCCCGCTCCGCTCGGGTCCCGGAGGCCGAGGCGGGAGCCGGGAGGCGGGAGCCGTTGCCCGCGCCGCTCCGGGCCTTTGCACTGAGCCGGGCGGCGGCGCGGGCCACGGCCGGGGGTCCGGGGCTTTTCCCGGGGCTCGGTCAGGCTGTGGCTGGAAGGGCGGGCGGCTCTCGGCAGGTCGGTGCCCTTGTGCCCGGCAAGGTGGGTGTGGGAGCTGTCCCGGGCGAGCGGCCGGCGCTCTCCCTCCGTCGGGCTGGCGGAGAGCCCGGTGCCGGCGGGGCCCTGCCCGGCCCCGGCAGGATTCCGGCGGCGCGAAGGTGCCGGGCGAAGGCGCGGCAGGGCGTGCTGAGCCGGGCGTGCTTCTGGCTGCAGATGGCGGTGACGTTTGAGGACGTGGCCATCTACTTCTCGGCCGAGGAGTGGGCAGAGCTGTCGGGCTGGCAGCGGCGGCTCTACCGGGAGGTGATGCTGGACAACTACCGGGCGCTGGCCTGGCTGGGTGAGGAGCGTGTCGGTGGCGGCGGGGCCGGGCTGGGGCCGCAGTTGAGCTGCGGGGCTGAGCTGGAGCCCTTGGGAGGGAGAGCGCGGCTGTGGCCGTGGCTGGGCGAGCGCTGCCGGAGGGGTTGGGCTGTCGGGATTGAGCCGGCCAGGTTGTGCCCGGCCAGGCAGCGTCCTGCGGAGAGCGGGGCTGGGGGAGAGGCTGGGCTGGGTGGGATCAGATGGAGATAGGGTGATGATGGCTAGGATATGCTATGTGGGGTGAGATGGGGCAGGCTGGGGATGGGATGTGCCCAGGCCTTGGTAAAGAAAGGCTTCCTCCTGGCCACTCTCAAGGGGTGCTGAAGCCGTGGCCAGGCAGGGAGAGCAGAGAGGAGCAGAGCTGGGGCGATGCTGGGTCTGGGGAGGTGCTGCCATCCCAGCAGTGCAGGAGAGGGTACCTCTCTGTTTGCCCCGGACAGGCCAGGTCGGTGTCAAGCCAGAGATCATCTGCCAGCTGGAGCGAGAAGAGCTGCCATGTGTGCCAGACTCCCCAGGGACGCAGCAGCAGCACCAGACCCCTGTGCCGGGCAAGTACTGGGTGGCCATGGGAGGGATGGGGGGGTTCCATCAGAACTGTCCCTTTGGCCCCAGTTGCTGTATGCACCTGGAAGGATGGGGGGCTGTTGGGGTTCCTGTGGTGCTGGCCATGGGGTGGGGTCCCACGTTCCCATGGTAGCCCTGGCACTGACCTCTGCCTCCTCTCCTTAGCAGCCAGCGGGTCGCAGATGGAGGCCGGTGGGGTCCCTGAAGGTCTGCTGGGATCCACCACCCCGCTCCTGGGGATGCCCAAGATGGGCAGGAGGCGTCGGGAGAACTTGATCCACAGCAGGAGCCCACAGGGGTCATCAGGGTGCCCTCACCCCCACCCCAGCAAAACACCCCAAGGGTTGGAGAAGTCCCCCCAGACATGTCCTGAGTGCAACAAGAGCTTCAGGAAGAAGTCACTTTTACTTATCCACATGCGGAGCCACACAGGCGAGCGTCCGTTTGTCTGTCCCGACTGTGGCAGGGGCTTCAGCCATAAGTCTACCTTGCGGAGACACCAGCGCATGCACACGGGTGAGAAGCCCTTCACCTGCAGTGACTGCGGCCACCAGTTCAGCTATAAGTCCAGCCTGGTCGTCCACCAGCGCATCCACACTGGGGAGCGACCCTTTGCCTGTGACCAGTGCCCCAAGGCCTTCAGGGACAAGGCGACCTTCACTGCCCACCACTTGATCCATACTGGGGAGCGACCCTTTGCCTGTGTCCAGTGCCCCAAGGCCTTCAGGGACAAGAAATCCCTCACTGCCCACCACTTGGTCCATACAAGGGAGCGCCCCTTTCTCTGTGCCCATTGCCCCAAGGCCTTTGGGAATAAGAGCCATCTCAGGGCCCACCAGCCCATCCACACTGGGGAGCGTCCCTTTGCCTGCAGTCACTGTCCCAAGGCCTTCAGGTACAAGAACAACCTCGCTGCCCACCAGCGCATCCACACAGGTGTGAAGCCCCACAAGTGTGACCAGTGTGGCAAGACCTTCACTAAGAAGCATAACCTGAGGAATCACTTGAGGATCCACTAGAGGCTCCAGGCAGTGCTAGAAACTGGCTGGTGTGCCTCTGCCTTCTCCCAGCAGCCCCGGGCGCTGTTGCCAAGGCTGTAAATCGATCCCTGTCATGGGTGCCACCCCCCTGACCGGCTGCAGTCACTCCGGTCCCGCCCTCGGCATCTGCGCTCTGACCAATCCCAGCTCGCCCTTGCGCCTCGCCTCTGCCCAATCCCGGCGCGAGGTTTCAATCCGGCCCCGCGCTGTCCCGCAGCTGCGACCCGTCCGGCCCGAGAGACCCCGGAGCGGCGGAGCCTCCGTGTCCCGCGTCCCAACGCTGCCGCGGGGCGAAGGCGCTAAGACTCTCCCGGAACGGCGGCGGGATCGCGGCCTCCGGGGGCGGCCGGTACCCGGAGCGGGAGGGGGGCAGCCCCGGGTTGAAAGGACAAGTGGCGGTTGGGCGGAGCTGAGGCCGCTGGGGCGGGGCGGCACCGGATAGAGAACAGCGGGGCGCCCGCGGGCGGGAGGCGTCTCGGAACCGGCAGAGTTTGATCAGTTCGTTTCCAGCCGAAGGTTACTGCGCTGCTTTAGCGCGACTCAGACGTTTGCTGGAGTTAAACAAGGGGAAACTCCAAGTCCGGGTTTGGGGGATGGGATGAAGATCCATAGAGGACATGTGAGAATACAGACTACAGGTGTCTTGCAACAGCACAGATAGTTCTTAGGAGTCCCGTCCCGTCCTGTCCCGCTTCCCCCGAAGCCGCCCGGTCCCCGAGCCGCCCGGCCCGGAGCCGCCCTGCCCCGGCCGCGCTGCTGGTCCCTCGGCCCGGCCTCACGGGGATGTGCCGAGGTTCCGCCTCGCCGCTTCTGGTGCAGACGGGGGAGCGGGGGGGGGGACGAGGGGCTGCCTTTGCTGCAGCCCCAGCCCCAGCCCAGCCCCACGCATCCGCTCTCTCCAAGGGGCTGGGCGGGCACTTGGGGGCGGGGGTTGGGACGGGGAGGGGGGTTGTTCGGCCTCCGGGACAGGAGGCTCCGCGGGCACCTTCCAGCCTCACCTGCACGTTGCCGTAACACCCTGGCACAGGGTGACACTGGGCTGCGGGCTTGTGCCGGAGCCCAAGCTGCGGGCTCAGCTCGGGTCAGTGTGATCGATGCTGAGCTCGTTCATCCCAACACACACAGAGTTTATATATATTTCTACCTCAGGACACGGGTTCCATTCCATTGCTGTTGGCTCTGTGCTCTGTCCAGGCGCCGTCCATGCGCCTCACTATCGCTCACAGCTGGGTACAGCTGCAGTCACCTTATTCCTTAGCAGGCAGCTGGTGCCACTCCTGCACTTTCCGACCTGGTTCCCACAGGCCTCTGCTCCGTTTTCCTGCACTCCCATCGTGCCTCGACATAGCTCCCGCTGGCCTCTGGGCCTGATTCTGCGGGGGTCGCTGTGGTTGGCGGTGGGGGCGGGGGAGGAGCAAGGTCGTCTGTCTGATGAATGGCTTGCAGCGTTCGTTCCTATGTGATGCAGGGTCAGGGATGCGCTTAGACCACTGAGAGCAAGGCTGGGACTAAGCAGGAGGGGTTTTGATAGCGAGCACTGAAAGTGGGCAGCTCACTTTAAGAATTAACCTGGATAATGGAAAATCACAGAATCACAAAATCACAGAATCTTAGGGGTTGGAAGGGACCTCAAGAGATCATCGGGTCCACCCCCCCTGCCAAAGCAGGGTCCCTATCTCATATTGCATAGATAGGCATCCAGACGAGACTTGAATATCTCCATAGAAGGAGACTCCACCACCTCCCTGGGCAGCCTATTCCACTGCTCCCTCACCCTCACTGTGAAAAAGTTCATCCCCATGTTGGTGCGGAACTGCCTGTGCTCCAGCTTACAGCCATTGCCCCTTGTCCTGTCCCCACAGACCACTGAAAACGGGCTGGCCAATTCCCCCTGCATCCCAAGTCTAAGATATTGATAAACACTAATTAGGTCCCCCCTAAGTCTTCTTTTCTCCAGGCTGAACAGACCCAGCTCACTCAGCCTTTCCTCATAGGGGAGATGTTCCAGGCCCCTAATCATCTTCGTTGCCCTTCTCTGGACTCTCTCCAGAAGGTCCCTGTCTTTTTTATACCAGGGAGCCCAGAACTGGACACAGGACTCCAGGTGGGGCCTGACCAACGAAGAGCAGAGGGGGAGGATCACCTCCTTCGACCTGCTGGACACACTCTTCCTGATGCACCCCAGGATCCCATTGGCTTTCTTGGCCACCAGGACACACTGCTGGCTCATAGCCAACCTGTCATCAACCAGGACCCCCAGGTCCTTCTCCACAGAGCTCTTTTCCAGCAGGTCGTCCCCCAGTCTGTACTGATACAGTCGGTTGTTCCTCCCCAGGTGCAAGACTTTACACTTGCTCTTGTTGAACTTCATTAGATTTCTCCCAGCCCAGCTCTCCAGCCTGTCCAGGTCTCGCTGGGTGGCAGCGCAGTGTTCCTGTGTGTCAGCCACTCCTCCCAGCTCTGTCTCATCGGGTACTTGCTGAGGGTGGATGCAATTCCCTCATCAAGGTCGTCAATGAAGATATTAAACAGGACTGGACCCAACACCGAGCCCTGGGGAGCACCACTAGTCACAGGCCTCCATTCAGATTCTACTCCATTGATCACGACCCTCTGAGCCCGGTCCAAGAGCCAGTTCTCACCCCACCTCACTGTCTGCTTATCTATCCCTTGTTCTCTCAGCTTCTCATTTGGGTTGATCAGCGTCCACTTCCTTGGGAAAAACTTGCCCACCTACAAGATTTAATAGGGGAGCAGCTGACTAAGGGACACATGAAGCCTCCCACGAGTCCCTGCAACATGCCTGCTTTGAAAAGATTGGGATTTTTCACTATTCCTTTACACCCTGATGATCATGGAAAATTTGCTTTTTCAGTCCCTCCTATAAAGAGAAATGAACCCATGAAAAGGAATCATTGGGTAGGGCAAGGCATGAAAATGTACTGTTGCAGTTCTGTTTAGCTGTGCTGCTGAGATGGCTTTTGTAAGCCACATTTGCAGGCCCCGCGCAGTAAACATCAGCCTATTCAAGGCCAAAGCTCCTGCTGACCAGGGCTGAGCCAATGGGAGCTGGTACAGCGCCTCTGGAAATCACATTTAGGAGGAAAAAATCCACAGGCAGACGCATTTTGCCACTGGAGAGGGGAGTGAGGAGATCTAAGAAGCTCCACAGACACCAAGGCCAGGCCTGAAGGAGGGGTGGGGGGGGAAGAATGTGGAAAGAGAGATTCCCCTGCAGCCTGTGGAGAAAACCATGGTGGAGCAGGTGTCCCCTCGCAGCCCATGGATGAGGATGGGGAAGCAGAGACATCTACAGCCTGTGAAGAGACTGACCCACGCCTCAGCAGGTTTGCCGGGGGACTGGTGAATTTGTAAGGAGCCAGGCCAGGGGAGTCTGGGTCCGAACGTCTGCACCCCATGGAAGGGAGTCCTGCTGAGAGGCCTGTGGTGAGGAGATGACTCCGGGATACCAGAGGGCTCACACTGCAGCAGTTTGTGGAGGACTGTCTGGCGTGGGTGGGACCCCAGGGTGCTGCAGGGGAAGGGTGTGTGTGTGTGTGTGTGTGTGTGTGTGTGTGGAATGCCCCCCCCCAGCTGAGACAGAAAACAACTCGAGAGGAACAGACTGAACCCACCCCCCACTCCCCATTCCCTGCCCCTCCTGATGCTGCGATGGGAGGGTAGAAGGGAGCGGAATTGATGATGAAAATCACGTGTGTGAAGAGGCGAGGGGTGGGGGGAGAAAAGTAGAAGTGTTAAGATCTGGGGAAGGAAAAGCAGCTTGTGAGGAACTGCTGGAACCCCACTCCCAATTCCCTGCCACTCCCAGCACCATGTTGGGGGGGGGGGGAAGAAGGGAGTAAAATCGTGATGAAGCTTAAGTTTGCTAAGAAGGGGAGGGGTGGGGGGGAAGGTGCTTTAAAACCTGGCACCTTCTCATTCTTATACCAGTTCTCTGGGTGTATTAGTAGTAATGAATCACTTCTCTTTTATTCTGTGCTGAGCCCACTGCACTAATTGGAGAGTGATCTCTCTGTCCTCATCTCAAGTCCTAAGCCGCCCAACATATATTTTCTCCTGGTCTTGGCCAAAAGCGGGAGTGAGCGAGCGGCTTGGTGGGCATTTGGCCTCTAGCCAGGGCCAAACCACCACACCAGAACATCCCGCGAAGGCTCATAGAATCATAGAGCCCTGGAATGCTTTGGGTTGGAAGGCACCTTAAAGACCATCCAGTCCCAAGCACCTGCCACCAGCAGGGACACCTCTGCCTCAGGCCTCCTGTCCATCTGCCCTCCCGCAGCTGAAGGCCATTCCCCATGGCCTGACCCTCCCGAGGGGGAAGGAGCAGCAGGCACACAGGGGCATGGACTGACCACAAGCCCCATTCCCAGCCTCAGGAGCTGCTCGGGGAAGGAGGGGGAGAAATCTGGAGGGAAGTTGAGCCCGGGAAGAAGAGAGAGCTGGGGGAGGGGTTCTGAGAATGACATTTATTTATCAACACTCACAAGTTGAGAACAAATTAAATTCTCTTCTCCGGAGTCCAGGCTGTTTTCCCAGGACGGTCACTGGTGGGTGACCTCTCCCTCTCCTTGTCCTCACCCACCAGCCTTTCCTTACACCTTCACTTCTCTTCCCAGCTGACACAGGGGCTTTGGTGGGCTCCTGCCCTCCAGCCAGGCTCAGCCAGACAAAGCAGGCCATCCCCTGGAGCCCCCGGCCCCATGGACCCCTCAGCAGCAGTTTCAGGGGGTGCCAAGCTGGGGGGGGTGCCAACAGGCTGGGGGTGCTGGGGGTGCCCTGGTGAACCAGCAGGATCCCTCATCCTGAAACCACTCCTCACAGGGGCTGCACTGGAAGGGCTTGTCCTCTGCCAGCCCCTCCTTCTGGGATGGACCTTCCCCAGCACACCGGCTGCTTTCTGGCACCGCCTGGAGCCTCTGGTGGATCCTCAGGTGAGTCTTCAGGTCACCCTTCTGGGTGAAGGTCTTGCCACACTGGTCACACTTATGGGGCTTCACACCTGTGTGGATGCGCTGGTGGGCAGCGAGGTTTGCACTGCTCCTGAAGGCCTTGGAGCACTGGGCACAGATGAAGGGTCGCTCCCCAGTGTGGATGCGCTGATGAACTGTGAGGTTCTTTTTGTCCCTAAAGGCCTTGGAGCATTGGCCACAGGGAAAGGGTCTTTCTCCAGTGTGGACCCGCTGGTGGATAGTGAAGGTCTTCTTGTCCCTGAAGGCCTTGGGGCAGTGGGTGCAGGCAAAGGGACGCTCTCCAGTGTGGACGAGCTGGTGGGCCTTGAGATCACGTTTATACACGAAGGCCCTGGAGCAGAGGAGGCAGGCCAAGGCTTGCTCGCTGTGGATGCGCTGGTGGAGACTGAGGGTCCTGTGGTCCCTGAAAGCCTTGGGGCACTGGTCACAGGGAAAAGGACGCTCCCCAGTGTGGAGGTACTGGTGGGCTATGAGTTGCCTATTATCCCTGAAGGACTTGGGGCAGTGGGCACAGACAAAGGGTCTCTCCACGCAGTGGGTGCGCTGGTGCACTGTCAGGCTGCTGCTGTCCCTGAAGGCCTTGGGGCACTGGTCACAGGCGAAGGGTCGCTCCCCAGTGTGGATGCGCTGGTGGACGACCAGGCGGGACTTCTTGCTGAACTGGTGGCCGCAGTCACTGCAGGTGAAGGGCTTCTCACCCGTGTGCACGCGCTGGTGTCTCCGCAAGGTAGACTTAAGGCTGAAGCCCCTGCCACAGTCAGGACAGACAAACGGACGCTCGCCTGTGTGGACCCGCATGTGGATAAGTAAATACCACTTACTCTTGAAGCTCTTGTTGCACTCAGGACAAGTTGGCTGGGGGGGTGGGCACCCCAATGACCCTCTCTTGCGCCTGCTGTGGGCCAAGTTCTCGCAACACCTCCTGCCCGTCTTGGGCATCCCCAGGAGCGGGGCGGTGGATCCCAGCAGACCCTCAGGGACCCCACCGGCCTCCATCTGCGTCCCGCTGGCTGCTGGGGAGAAAAGGCCGAGGTCACTGCTGGGCATGACATGGGCACATGGGACCCCACCCCATGGCCAGTGGCACAGGCACCCCACAGGCCCCCACCCTTTCTGGTGCACACAGCATCTGGGGCCAAAGGGATGGTGCTGCTGGAACCCATCACCCCTCCCACAGCCTGCCAGTACCCACCTGGCACAGGGGTCTGGTGCTGCTGCTGCATCCTGCGAGGGTCTGGCACACACAGCATCTCTTCTCGCTCCAGCTGGCAGATGATCTCTGGCTTGACACTGACCAGGCCTGTGCGGGGCAAACAGAGAGGCACCCTCTCCTGCACTGCTGGGATGGCAGCACCTCCCCAGACCCAGCATCGCCCCAGCTCTGCTCCTCTCTCCTGCCCCTGCTTGGCCACAGCTTCAGCACCCCTTGAGAGTGGCCAGGAGGAAGCCTTTCTTTACCAAGGCCTGGCAGCATCTCATCACAGGCCCATCCCATGCCCAACACGTCCCCAGCCCAGCCCAGCCTCTCCCCCAGCCCCGCTCTCCCAGGACGCTGCCTGGCCGGGCACAACCTGGCCGGCTCAATCCCGACAGCCCAACCCCTCCGGCAGCGCTCGCCCAGCCACGGCCACAGCCGCGCTCTCCCTCCCAAGGGCTCCAGCTCAGCCCCGCAGCTCAACTGCGGCCCCAGCCCGGCCCCGCCGCCACCGACACGCTCCTCACCCAGCCAGGCCAGCGCCCGGTAGTTGTCCAGCATCACCTCCCGGTAGAGCCGCCGCTGCCAGCCCGACAGCTCTGCCCACTCCTCGGCCGAGAAGTAGATGGCCACGTCCTCAAACGTCACCGCCATCTGCAGCCAGAAGCACGCCCGGCTCAGCACGCCCTGCCGCGCCTTCGCCCGGCACCTTCGCGCCGCCGGAATCCTGCCGGGGCCGGGCAGGGCCCCGCCGGCACCGGGCTCTCCGCCAGCCCGACGGAGGGAGAGCGCCGGCCGCTCGCCCGGGACAGCTCCCACACCCACCTTGCCGGGCACAAGGGCACCGACCTGCCGAGAGCCGCCCGCCCTTCCAGCCACAGCCTGACCGAGCCCCGGGAAAAGCCCCGGACCCCCGGCCGTGGCCCGCGCCGCCGCCCGGCTCAGTGCAAAGGCCCGGAGCGGCGCGGGCAACGGCTCCCGCCTCCCGCCTCGGCCTCCGGGACCCGAGCGGAGCGGGAGGACGATGGCTCTGCGGGGCCGTCCCGGGGCGGGGGGGGTGGCGAGCACTCGGCCGGGCCGCGGGTCCCGGAAGCCGCCGGCCTCCTCGGCCTGGGAGGGCCCCGCCGCCGGTGCAGCACGGGAGGTGCAGTCCCGCCGCTCCGCTCCGCCCAGCTCTGCCCGGCTCCGCTATTGGACGGGGTCTCCCCGCGGCCCCGCCCGCCGCTTCTCCCTCTTCCCCCGTAAACACCCCGGGGATGCCGGGTCGCTCCCGTTGCCGGGGATGGGGATGGGGGTGCCCGGCCGTGGTTTGGTCGCAGCGCTGGGGCCGGGGGTGCTGAGCGCAGAGTCGGGAGCAGCTCCCGGGCCGGGGGCAGCCAGCGCCGGGGCTCGGTGTCTCTCCCCGCTCCGACTGGCACCGTCCGAGGCTGGGGACGAGCCCCTTGACATCAGCCGCACACCCGCGGTCCTGGGGGTCCCGCTGCCCCCCTTGGCTCCCTTTACTCACTGGTCTGCGACCACCGGGTTAGAAGATGTCCCCCTTTTTTTTGGGGGGGAAGGGTAAATAGAGTTCATCCCCCGCTGGACCTGGACACGCAGCCACCCCCTCCTTCCCCCCCCCCCGGGATGTACCAAGGGCTGCTCGGCTCCTCACAGCCCCACCAGCCAGGGGGACAGGGACACAGGGAGCTGGGGGGTGGGAAGGGGGGGGCACAATTGGGCAGCTTGTGCCCAGCTGACCTCAGGGATGTTCCAGTCCATGCTCTAATAGAACTGCTGGGCAGATAGGGGGGGAACTGGCTGGGATGTTGGGTGGCTGCCGAGTACCGATGCTCACTCCCATCATTTGCATTTCTTGGGTTTTATTTCCCTCTCTCTGGTATTTTTTTTTTCCCCGGGGTCACAGCCAGACCCTGTGTCCTCCCAAGGTGTCCTTGGTCCCGGCTGGAGCGGGGCAGATCCAGCACTACCCAAACCCAGCAGCATCCCACCCAGCACCTCCGACACAGGGTCCCAAGGGCTCCCCCCACGGGTGCTCAAAAGCCGAGGAAACCACCAGTCCCGATCCGCCGCCGGCCCTGTTCCTCCACCCACCGCTCCAGCTGCAGGGACACGCCACAGGGCAGGACACCGGGCTCTCCCTGCTGCCACCAGCCCGCCTACTTGTGCTTGGACAAGGCTGCCAGGGCCACCGGGAGCTGGTGCCACGGGGAGGAAGTGACTGAAGGAATCTCCCTCCCTGCAGCAGCAGAGGATCCTCTCCTCCCTGTGCGCTGCCCGGTGCGCACATCAGCTCCTTCTTGTGGCTGGAGGTCTTGCTGCACTCGGAGCAGCCAAAGGGCCGGTCGCCGATGTGGATCTTCTGGTGGAGGATGAAGGTCTTCTTGGTGCAAAAGCCCTTGTCACGCCCGGCCCGGATGGATCTCACCACGGTGGATCTTCCCCCCTCCTTCCACAGGAGAGCGGCGGGCAGGGGCAGTCACCTCTGCGCCAGCAACAGCCCGTGGGGCTCCATCTGGGGAAGGGGGGGGGAGCAGACCCAAGAGCCTGAAGGTCTCATTAAAGGGAGGGCAGGGACAGGGCACAGGGTGGTGGCCGCCTGCCCCAGGCCACCCGACCGGGGAGACCCAGCAGATGAGGCTGGCTGTAGCAGAGAGGAGCATCTTCATGTTGGATGGGCAGCTGCACTCACAGAGATGTGGTCAACGGCTTGATGTGCAACTAGAGACCAGTAAGGACAGTTTACTGGGACAGCAGAGAGAGTTATCACAGCAGTGTGATTTTTTTTTGTAGCAAAAAACACACAAATTTGTTGATACACAATGCAGTTTGTCACCCAACCACACAGCTCAGAGCCCCCCATGTCCCGGGTCACCCCAGCAGCAGGACTGGCAGGGCTGGGAAAGGGGGATTCTGCCCCTCTGAGACACAGACCCCCCCGGCAGCACTGCCCCCAGCTCAGGGGTCCCCAGGACAAGGAGGACACAGAGCTGTGGGAGCCAGTCCCCAGGAGTCCTGGAAATGATGGAAAGGCTGGAGCCCCTCTGCTCCGGAGCCAGGCTGGGAGAGCTGGGCTGGCTCAGCCTGGAGAAGAGAAGGCTGCTTGTGGGGAGAGCTCCAAGCAGCCCCCTGTACCTAAAGGAGACCTACAGGTAAGCTGGTGAGGGACTGTTTATCATGGAGTACAACGACAGGACAAGGGGTAATGTGTTTAAACTCGAAGAGCATCCATCTAGAGAAGTCATTGTCTGGGTTTCCACTTGGATTCAGTCCATTTTCCCAAGGCCCCAGACAGGTGAGCCAGGCAGCCTAAGGGTGTTTTCTGTACTGGGTGCCATCATGCTCACTGTACAGGGGTTCGTCAGGGAGCTCTACACGGCTCCGGATGGTCTGACTGTCTGGTCAGTCCTTGGGTAGGTGAAGAGCCTTCTGTTATCACCCTTGTATCTGCTCTCTCAGAGGTCACAGAATCACAAGGTTGGAAGAGACCTTTAAGATTATCAAGTCCAACCGTCCCTGTCCTGTGCTTACCCATATCCTATAGCCACAGGCCATCCCAGCTCAGCTGACAGAGAGGCTTTGGTGGGCTCCAGCCCTCCAGCCAGGCTCAGCCAGGCTCAGCAGGACATCCCCTGCAGCCCCCAGCCCCCATGGGCCCCTCAGCAGCAGTTTCAGAGGGTGCCATGCTGGGGGGATGCCAACAGGCTGGGGGTGCTGGGGGTGCCCTGGTGAGCCAGCAGGATCCCCTCATCCTGAAACCGCTCCTCACAGGGGCTGCACTGGAAGGGCTTGTCCTCTGCCAGCCCCTCCTTCTGGGATGGACCTTCCCCAGCACACAGGCTGCTTTCTGGCACCTCCTGGAGCCTCTGGTGGATCCTCAGGTGCCTGGTCAGGTAACTCTTCTGAGTGAGGGTCTTGCCACACTGGTCACACTTGTAGGGCTTCACACCTGTGTGCACCCACTGGTGGACAGTGAGGCCCTTCATGTACCTGAAGGCCTTGGGACACTGGCTGCAGACAAAGGGTTTTTCCCCAGTGTGGATGCGCTGGTGGGCAGTGAGGATCTTCCTGTCCCTGAAGGCCTTGTCACAGTAGGCACAGGCGAAGGGACGCTCCCCAGTGTGGATGAGCTGGTGGGCTACGAGGCCCGTCTTGTAGGTGAAGCCCTTGTCACACTGGGTGCAGACAAAGGGGCACTTCCCAGTGTGGATGCGCTGGTGGGCAGTGAGGACACGGTTGCTCTTGAAGGCTTTGGAGCAAATGGTGCAGGCGAATGGGCGCTCCCCAGTGTGGACACGCTGGTGGGTTCTGAGGGTCTTCCTGCATGTGAAGGCCTTGGGGCACTGGTCACAGGCGAAGGGTCGCTCCCCAGTGTGGATGCGCTGGTGGATGATGAGGATCTTCTTGTCTTTGAAGGCCTTGGGGCAGTAGGCACAGGCAAAGGGGCACTCCCTGGTGTGGATGCGCTGGTGGATGATGAGACACTTCTTGTCTCTGAAGGCATGAGGACACTGGTCGCAGTGAAAGGGGAGCTCCCCAGTGTGAAGGTACTGGTGGGCCATGAGGGTGTTCTCAGTTCTAAAGGTCTTGGGGCAGTGGGCACAGGTGAAAGGCTGCACACGAGTGTGAGTGCGCTGGTGGTTGATGAGGGTCTTCTTGTCCCTGAAGGCCTTGGGGCACTGGTCACAGGCGAAGGGTCGCTCCCCAGTGTGGATGCGCTGGTGGACGACCAGCTGGTGGGAATGTCTGAATTGGTGGCCACAGTCTCTGCAGATGATGGGCTTCTCACCAGTGTGCATGTCCTGGTGCCTCAGGAGGAGGCACTGACTTTTGAAGCTCATGGTGCAGTCAGGACAGGTGAAGTGCTGCTCACCGGTGTGGATCTGCAAGTGGACAACTAACGACAACTGGTTCTGGAAGCTCTTGTTGCACTCAGGACACGTTGGCTGGGGGACTGGGCACCCTGATGAACCACCCAAGCTCCTGCTGTGGGCCAAGTTCTCCTGACGCCTCCTGCCCGTCTTGGGCATCCCCAGGAGTGGGGCGGTGGATCCCAGCAGACCCTCAGGGGTCCCACTGGCCTCCATCTGCGTCCCGCTGGCTGCTGGGGAGAAGAGGGTGAGGTCACTGCTGGGGATGACATGGGCACATGGGACCCCACCCCATGGCCAGCAGCACAGGCACCCCACCAGACCCCCAAACTTCCTGGTGCACAACCCACCACCCCTCCCACAGCCCCCCAGTACCCACCCGGCACAGGGGTCTGGTGCAGCTGCTGCGTCCCTGGGGAGTCTGGCACACATGGCATCTCTTCTCGCTCCAGCTGGCAGATGATCTCTGGCTTGACACCGACCTGGCCTGTGCGGGGCAAACAGAGAGGCACCCTCTCCTGCACTGCTGGGATGGCAGCACCTCCCCAGACCCAGCATCCCCCAGCTCGGCTCCTCTCCCCTGCCCCTGCCTGGCCATGGCTTCAGCACCCCTTGAGAGTGGCCAGGAGGAAGCCTTTCTTTACCAAGGGCTGGGCACATCCCATCCCCAGCCTGCCCCATCTCACCCCACCCATCACAGCGAAACCAACACTATCCCACGCTCCTCACCCAGCCAGGCCAGCGCCCGGTAGTTGTCCAGCATCACCTCCTGGTAGAGCCGCCGCTGCCAGCCCGACAGCTCTGCCCACTCCTCGGCCGAGAAGTAGATGGCCACGTCCTCAAACGTCACCGCCATCTGCAGCCAGAAGCACGCCCGGCTCAGCACGCCCTGCCGCGCCTTCGCCCGGCACCTTCGCGCCGCCGGAATCCTGCCGGGGCCGGGCAGGGCCCCGCCGGCACCGGGCTCTCCGCCAGCCCGACGGAGAGCGCCGGCCGCTCGCCCGGGACAGCTCCCACACCCACCTTGCCGGGCACAAGGGCACCGACCTGCCGAGAGCCGCCCGCCCTTCAGCCACAGCCTGACCGAGCCCCGGGAAAAGCCCCGGACCCCCGGCCGGCAGCCGAGCCCAGGGACGGGCCGGGGAGGAGACCGGCAGGACGGCGGGAACCCCGCGGGGGAGGAGATGAGGCGGGTCCCGGCCCGGCGCGGCCGGAGGGAAGGCCCAGCCGCGGGGCCGAGCACACGGCAGCCGGAGCCGCCGGGACCCCGCGCGCTTCCGACCCGACCCGTCCCGTCCCGACCCGTCCCGTCCCGTCCCGCTCCCCCCGAAGCCGCCCGGTCCCCGAGCCGCCCGGCCCGGAGCCGCCCTGCCCCGGCCGCGCTGCTGGTCCCTCGGCCCGGCCTCACGGGGATGTGCCGAGGTTCCGCCTCGCCGCTTCTGGTGCAGACGGGGGAGCGGAGGGGAGCGGGGCGGCCTCCGCAAGCAGCAGCAGCCGCAGCAGAACAAACACCGGCCGGCTCAAGGCCGCACCCGCCGCTGGCCAAGGCCGAGCCAATCGGTGCCGGTCACAACCCCCCCCCCCCCCCCCCCCCCCAAGGAATCATGTTTAGGAGAAAAAAAAAACCGTAATCAGCCTCTTTTTGTCCTCGGGAAGGGAGGGAGAGGGTGGTAGAGGCTCTGCAGGCACCGAGGGCAGGGAAGGAGGAGAAGGAAGGGACACTCCAGGGGCCAGAGCAGCAATGTCCCTGCAGCCCATGTAGAGGCCCCAGCTGAGGCCTGTTGTCAACTCCCCCAGGCCCAGGGGCGTATCAATCCCAAGCTATGACTCTTATAATTAGGTATTTATAGAGAGTTTCTGCCCCTCAAGGTCCCTTTGTATGTTTTTCCCTTGCCATAGGCCATATTAAGCAGGAGGGAACAATTAGCTTCCCTTGTGGGGTGAGAGCCCACCCCTGCTCATTACATGGCCCTTCTAGGTCTGTGATGAGCTTTTGATCTCTGGTATACCCCGGCCTCCCTTCTAGGGAGATTTGCCCATCAGGGACCAAAGCCCCTTCTGCTCTTCCCTCTCTTCTGGCTGCTTGTTTCCTTGTTCCTATTCAGAACCCACTTTTTGGTGGGTTTCACTATGTGTGATCACCGCTTTTCCAGGAGGTTGGACTGTCCCCAGCAGTTTCAGGATCTCTTCTCTGTGTGTATTGCTTGTCCTTGAGAAGTCAAAGGCCTCTTTCCTTCCAAATATCTCCATGCACAGTTCCAAAGGCCTGTTTTCAGAATCCCAGAGTCCCCAGGCTGGAGAAGCCCTTGAAGCCCCTGGAGTCCAACCATCCCTGTCCTGTGCTGCCCCAGATCCCTGAGCACCTCATCTCCCCTCTGTTCAACACCCCCAGGGCTGGGGGCTCAGCCCCCTCCCTGCATTTTCAGCAAATCCAGTAGCAGGGAGCAGTCAAGATCAGGCTCATCGCTGGTTCCTGTGACCTTCTGCCAGAGAAATCAGGTCTCCTCCAAACGACATGCCTGCTGTCCCCTATCCCAACCCCTCCTTCCTTGCAGAGGATCCCACTTCTGACGCCAAATTCAAGATCACGTCCCCCTCGGTGGGCAAACCAGGGGGATTTGGGCTGCCTGTCCCATGCCAGCTGATGGGTCCGTGCAAAGTGTCCCTTTGGTCCCTGCCCCAGGGCCAGGTTCTCCCTCTCTTGGCCAGGGAACACCCTGGTGAGATGAGCTCCTGTAACCCTCTGTACTCCTCAGGGCACCAGGGGCACGGTGGGGGGCTCCTCTCAGGGGATGATGGGGTCTCCTCTCAGCGGACCAGTGGCACGGTGGGGGGTCTCCTCTCAAGGCACCAGTGGCATAGTGGGGGTCTCCTCTCAAGCAGACCAGTGGGACGGTGGGGGTCTCTTCTCAAGGGATGATGGGGTCTCCTCTCAAGGCACCAGTGGCACGGTGGGGGGCTCCTCTCAGGGGATGATGGGGTCTCCTCTCAGGGGACCAGTGGCACAATGGGGGTCTCCTCTCAAGGCACCAGTGGCACAATGGGGGTCTCCTCTCAAGGCACCAGTGGCATGGTGGGGGTCTCCTCTCAGGGGATGATGGGGTCTTCTCTCAAGGCACCAGTGGCACGGTGGGGGTCTCCTCTCAAGGCACCAGTGGCACGATGGGGGTCTCCTCTCAAGGGACCAGTGGCATGGTGGGGGTTTCCTCTCAGGGGACCAGTGCCATGGTGGGGGTCTCTTCTCAAGGGATGATGGGGTCTCTTCTCAAGGCACCAGTGGCATGGTGGGGGTCTCCTCTCAAGGACATGAGCTCCTGTAACCCTCTGCGCTTCTCAGGAGTGACAACAGTGACCCAGGAGTTGGGAGCAAAGCCCAACTTCACAGCCAGTGGGATTATAAAGCTGGACAACAAACCCACACAACATGATATACTGGGAGCAAGGGATTGCCATGAGTAGAACTTGGTCAAACCGGGAACCCCGTTAGGGTTATGTGCTGAGAGCAAGGCGACGAGTTGGGAGAGATGTCACCACCCAGGGATCCAGCATAGGTCGGTCACATAGAATAGGCCACAACAACCCCAGGCAGCGCTATAGGCTTGGGGCGGAGTGGCTGGAGGACTGTGTGGAGGAAATGGCCCTGGGGGTACTGATTGATGCACGGCTGAACAGGAGCCGACATGAGCCAAGAAGGCCAAGGGCGTCCTGGCTTGCATCAAAAATAGTGTCACTAGTAGGGACAGGGAGGTGATTGTCCCCCTGTACTCAGCACTTGTGAGGCCGCATCTCGAGTACTGTGTTCAGTTTTGGGCCCCTCACTACAGGAAAGACATTGAGGCCCTGGAAGGCGTTCAGAGGAGGGGTACTGAGCTGGGGAGGGGTCTGGAACACAGGCCTTATGGCTGAGGGAGCTGGGATTGTTCAGCCTGGAGAAGAGGAGGCTCAGGGGAGACCTTATAGCTCTCTATAACTTCCTGAAGGGAGGTTGTGGTGAGCTGGGGGTCGGCCTCTTCTCCCGTGTAGACAGTGACAGAACTAGAGGGAATGGTGTCAAGCTGCGCCAGGGGAGGTTCAGGCTGGACATTAGGAAGCACTGCTTCTCAGAAAGGGGAGTCAGGCACTGGAATGCACTGCCCAGGGAGGTGGTGGAGTCACCAACCCTGGGGGTGTTCAAGGAAAGGCTAGATGTTGTATTGAGGGACATGGTTTAGTGGGAGCTGGTAGTAATAGGTGAATGGTTGGACTGGATGAGCTTTTAGGTCTTTTCCAACCTTGATAATTCTGTGATTCTGTGATAATTCTGTGGTTTAAAGGTGTGGTCCTTGGATGGAGAGCATGCACCAGATGTCCTGAACCTAAACCTTTCATAGAATCATAGAATCCCAGACTGGTCTGGGTTGGGAGGGACCCCAAGAATCATAGAGCTCCCCCTGCCACAGGCAGGGACACCAACCTCCAGGCCTGGTTTGGTGCTCCCTGTCCCTGGCCTTCAGGGAGGCTGAGTGCATCGTGCACAGGCGCAGGCATGGAGCTGCGGAGTGTTCTGGAAATGAATCGGTGTGAAATGGGGGTCCCAAGGGGGCATTTCACCCCCCAGTGGGACTAATGGGGCTGTGACCTTGTGCAGTGGCCTCACACTGGCTTTCAGCAAGGCAGCGCTCTGCCTGACCCTGTTTCGTGTCGGAGAAGGGCAGGATCCTGTCTGAGTGGGTTCCTATGAGGGGCTGCCCAGGTAGGGACAGTGTCCAGGGGGTTATCAGATGAGGAGCCCACCTAAGCACAGTGTCCAGTTAGTCAGAACGGCTGCTTGGAGGCCAAGAAGACTCCACAGGCCCTTCCAACCCTGGGAGGATGGAGACTCTGGTCCAACCCCCGCAGATGCTGGCGGGATCAAGCCCCTTGTGAGGGGGCCAGTCCCCAAAGTGTTCCCCAGCTGCTGCAGGTTCTGTTCTTTTGAAGGAGGGAGATTGTTTGAGACCCACGGCTCATCCCGGTCCCCGTGGAACGGTATTTAAACAATACAGGGGGCGCCCATGGGGGGCTGGTAGGTGGGGGGGGGGGGAAAGACCCGTGGGGCAGTGGGAGCCACCGCGGGTGACTGCCCACCCTGTCCCTGCTGGGAGGGTGCGGGAGTCCCTATCCCGGGGCCTCCCAGACGTTCCTGGGGGCGTGAGTGGCGCCAGGACATGAGGTCATGGCACATCCGTGTCGGGGGGGGGGCACGGCCAGGCCGTATCCTGGGCCCTCTGTGCGTGGGGGGGTTGTGAGACAGCGGCAGCGTCCTGTCCCTGAGCCGAGCCGGGCGGAGCGGAGCGGCGGGACTGCACCTCCCGTGCTGCACCGGCGGCGGGGCCCTCCCAGGCCGAGGCGGTAGGCGTTTCCTCGGGCCGCTTTTCTCCCTGCCCGCGGCCCGGCCGAGTGCTCGCCACCCCCCGCCCCGGGACGGCCCCGCAGAGCCATCGTCCTCCCGCTCCGCTCGGGTCCCGGAGGCCGAGGCGGGAGGCGGGAGCCGGGAGCCGTTGCCCGCGCCGCTCCGGGCCTTTGCACTGAGCCGGGCGGCCGGCGCGGGCCACGGCCGGGGGTCCGGGGCTTTTCCCGGGGCTCGGGTCAGGCTGTGGCTGGAAGGGCGGGCGGCTCTCGGCAGGTCGGTGCCCTTGTGCCCGGCAAGGTGGGTGTGGGAGCTGTCCCGGGCGAGCGGGCCGGCGCCCTCCGTCGGGCTGGCGGAGAGCCCGGTGCCGGCGGGGCCCTGCCCGGCCCCCGGCAGGATTCCGGCGGCGCGAAGGTGCCGGGCGAAGGCGCGGCAGGGGCGTGCTGAGCCGGGCGTGCTTCTGGCTGCAGATGGCGGTGACGTTTGAGGACGTGGCCATCTACTTCTCGGCCGAGGAGTGGGCAGAGCTGTCGGGCTGGCAGCGGCGGCTCTACCGGGAGGTGATGCTGGACAACTACCGGGCGCTGGCCTGGCTGGGGTGAGGAGCGTGTCGGTGGCGGCGGGGCCGGGCTGGGGCCGCAGTTGAGCTGCGGGGCTGAGCTGGAGCCCTTGGGAGGGAGAGCGCGGCTGTGGCCGTGGCTGGGCGAGCGCTGCCGGAGGGGTTGGGCTGTCGGGATTGAGCCGGCCAGGTTGTGCCCGGCCAGGCAGCGTCCTGGGAGAGCGGGGCTGGGGGAGAGGGCTGGGCTGGGCGAGAGATGGGCTGAGGTGGAATGAGATGGGTGGGGTGAGATGGGGGCAGGCTGGGGATGGGATGTGCCCAGGCCTTGGTAAAGAAAGGCTTCCTCCTGGCCACTCTCAAGGGGTGCTGAAGCCGTGGCCAGGCAGGGAGAGCAGAGAGGAGCAGAGCTGGGGCGATGCTGGGTGCAGGAGAGGGTGCCTCTCTGTTTGCTCCGCACAGGCCTGGTCAGTGTCAAGCCAGAGATCATCTGCCAGCTGGAGCAAGAAGAGATTCTGTGTGTGCCAAACCCTCGCAGGATGCAGCAGCAGCACCAGACCCCTGTGCCAGGTGGGTACTGGGGGGGCTGTGGGAGGGGTGGTGGGTTCCAGCAGCACCATCCCCTTGGCCCCAGATACTGTGTGCACCAGAAAGGGTGGGGGGCCCGTGGGGTGCCTGTGCCACTGTGCATGGGCTGGAGTCCCATGTGCCCATGTCATGCCCAGCAGTGACCTCGGCCTTTTCTCCCCAGCAGCCAGCGGGACACAGATGGAGGCTGGTGGGGTCCCTGAGGGTCTGCTTGGGATCCAACCGCCCTGCTCCTGGGGATGCCCAAGATGGGCAGGACCCTGGGGGGGTCATTGGGGTACCCTCACCCCCCACCCCAGCAAAATGCCCGAAAGGCCAGAGAAGAGCCCCCCAAAGTGTCCTGAGTGCAACAGGAGCTTCAGGAGCAAGTCAGCGTTAGCTATCCACATGCGGAGCCACACAGGCGAGCGTCCGTTTGTCTGTCCCGACTGTGACAAGCGCTTCAGCTACAAGCATAACCTGCAGAGACACCAGCGCGTGCACACGGGTGAGAAGCCCTTCACCTGCAGTGACTGCGGCCACCAGTTCAGTGATAAGTCCAGCCTGGTCATCCACCAGCGCATCCACACTGGGGAGCGACCCTTCGCCTGTGACCAGTGCCCCAAGGCCTTCAGGGACAGCGGGAGCCTCACAGCGCACCAGGGGTATCCACTCCACGGAGCTCCCGTTTTCCTGTGCCCAGTGCCCCAAGGCCTTCAGGAATAAGAAGACCCCTCACAGCCCACCAGCGGGTCCCATACAGGGGAGCGCCCCTTTGTCTGTGCCCACTGCCCCCAAGGCCTTCAAGGCCAGGAACCCCCTCAAGGCCCACCAGTACCTCCACACTGGGGAGCGCCCTTTTCCCTGTGACAAGTGCCCCAAGGCCTTCAGGAACAAGAAGAGCCTCATCATTCACCAGCGTGTCCACACTGGGGAACGACCTTTCATCTGTGCTCAGTGCCCCAAGGCCTTCAGGGACAGCGGGACCCTCACTGTCCACCAGCGCACCCACAACACCGAGCGAGCATTTGCCTGCCCCCAGTGCCCCAAGGCCTTCAGGTATAAAAAGGCCCTTGCAACCCACCAGCTCATCCACACCGGGGAACGCTCCTTTGCCTGCACCCACTGCCCCAAGGCCTTCAGGCATAGGAACACCCTCATTGCCCACCAGCTGGTCCACACCAGGGAGCGCCCCTTTTCCTGCTCACACTGCCCCAAGACCTTCAAGGATAAGAACAACCTCACTGTCCACCAGCGGACCCACACTGGAGAAAGACCCTTTCACTGTGCCCAATGCCCTAAGGCCTTCAGGGATAAGAAGACCCTCACAGTTCATCAGCTAATCCACACTGGGGAAAGACCCTTCATCTGTGCCCAGTGCTCCAAGGCCTTCAGGAGCAGCGCTAACCTCATTTCCCACCAGCACATCCACACAGGTGTGAAGCCCCACAAGTGTGACCAGTGTGGCAAGAGCTTCAGCCAGAAGCGTAACCTGAATAAGCACCTGAGGATCCACCAGAGGCTCCAGGAGGTGCCAGAAGGCAGCCTGTGTGCTGGGGAAGGTCCATCCCAGAAGGAGGGGCTGGCAGAGGACAAGCCCTTCCAGTGCAGCCCCTGTGAGGAGCGGTTTCAGGATGAGGGGATCCTGCTGGCTCACCAGGGCACCCACAGCACCCCCAGCCTGTTGGCACCCCCCCAGCCTGACACCCTCTGAAACTGCTGCTGAGGGGGCCGGGGTCTGCAGGGGATGTCCTGCTGAGCCTGGCTGAGCCTGGCTGGAGGGCAGGAGCCCACCAAAGCCCCTGTGTCAGCCAGGAAGAGAAGGTGTAAGGAAAGGCTGGTGGGTGAGGACAAGGAGAGGGAGAGGTCACCCTCCAGTGACCATCCTGGGAAAACAGACTGGACTCAGGAAAAGAGAATTTAATTTGTTCTCAACTTGTGAGTGTTGATAAATAAATGTCATTCTCAGAACCCCTCCCCCATCCCTCTCTTCTTCCCGGGCTCAACTTCCCTCCAGATTTCTCCCCCTCCTTCCCCGAGCAGCTCCTGAGGCTGGGAATGGGGGTTGTGGTCAGCAAGTGATGCTGATGAACTGGGACCATCACAAGAAGAGGAGGATGAGGGAGAACCAGGGGTGTTCACCTGATCCCTGGCCCTGAGCTTACTGTCAGATAGGCTTCCAGACCAGCACGTCACCGCTGGGCTCCTCTGATGCTGGTGTAATGGAATTGGAGGGCAGGGAGCACAAGCAGCTGGGATCTCTGTGCAGGGAAGGCGTTACCAACAAGGGGATTGGGAAGAAGACACAAGCCCTCAGCCTCTGTCAAGAGTGAGGGGAAGGTGTCCCTTCAAAGAAGAGACACATCATTCAGGCAAGGGCACTGCCATGGAGAGACAAACCCACTCCCTGAGGTAACGTGCCACGTGGGAGAGTGTCTGTGATGACCCAGACAAGACACAGTCACCCACAGAGCCCAGTGAAGCCCAGTGCACCTGACCCATGGGGGAGAAGACTGGAGCACACCATCATTGTACATCAACTCGTTGGCAGTGCTGAACTAGGAAGGTGGAGAGGGACACCAGCAGTGGATGGAGGGGCTGGCTGGCTCTGAAGTCTCTCTTCCTCCCTCATCTTGGCTGTGGAGCAATGCCTCTTGTGTGTTGATGTCTCAAACATTGTGTGGGAAAGGAGCTACAGAACCATCACCAACCACAAAGGAGGAGAGAGTTGGCTGGGGGTGAGGAGGGTGTGCTGGAGGATGTGCAGCTCTGTATTCCCAGCACCACAGAATCATGGAATCCCAGCCTGGTCTCCAACCTCCAGGGCTGGAGCTCCACAAGGCTGCCCAGAGCCCCAGCCAACCTGGCCTTGAACACTAGATATGGCCAAAGTTCATGTGCCACCTGGGCAGAAGACCAAGAACATTTGTGAACAGGAGCTGTGCAGATTGTCAAGGGGCATAACTAGAGAATAGACTAGAAAGGACACAGACCTGAGGAGCCGTGCCCACCTCCATCACCAGAGCATCACCCCATCCATCCTCACCATCACAGGACACAAGGATGATGAGATCTCTCTCTCACTCCATTCCTTTTCACCATTTCCTCTCTTTCTGCTAGAAAAAATAAGTGTTTCTGTAAGAGGCCACACCTGCTGCCAAGTTCTGGTTGCTTCTGCCATAAATAAAACATTTATCCCGTTGTTTGGTGTCATTTCAACTTCATTAAGCCTGAGGGAACCATTAACCTCCTGCAGCTCCTGGGGCTGATTGGGGAAAAAGGAATTCCCCAGTCAGTGGGAAACAAAATCCAAGGTGGATCTTTGGAGGAGGGCAGGGGAGCTCCCCACACTGTCCCCCAGCAGCTGGGGGATGGCTGGGAGGTCTCCTTGAGAAGGCTCAAGGGAAATAAAGGGGACTTGGTCATTGGGTCCTTTCCAAACTCCTGTTAGGTTTGTAGTGGACACAGAGACTCCAGTGTCAGTTCTCCAGCTGGATGTTGCCAGCTGCAAAGGAGGGATAATTGCTGACAGACCCCCAGTTCGGGGTTAAGGGTGATTTTGGGGAGCTCTGAACCACATCCAGCAGCTCGAAGGAGGAGGGATGTTAAAAGGGAGTGATGTTTTGCCTGGGAACAGTGGAGGATGTGGCTTGTTGAAGGGCAGAGCGTGAGTGGGCTCCAAAGGAGTGGCAATTCAGACTCCCCCCTGGTTCCTACAAGGCTTCGGCAACCTGAAACTGCACTTCCTCCTCCTAAAATAATGTGAAACCCTGTGCTTTGCTCTAGGGGGGCAAGGGAGGAGATCATCCCTGGGAACAAGGGATGGTGCGTTAGGCTCCCAGGAGGGGGTGGGCTGGGAGGGACCTTAGAGATCGACTTGTTCCAGCCCCCTGCTGTGGGCACGGGCACCTCCCACTGGAGCAGGTTGCTCGGAGCCCCAGTTGTCAAACCATTATCCCACCCCCTGATCCCTTAGAAGTCGCTGCTGGGGCCGGTCCCAGCAGGGAAATGGCCTTCGAGGATGGATGGGCAGCACCCCAGCGCCCTCCCAGGGCCCTGGATGGGAACCAGCCCATCAGATCTTAGAACCACTGATGTGACAGACGGGTTTGGTGGAGCCCTCATGGGAAGCAGAGAGGGGTGGCTTCGCCTTCACATGGGAAGCTGTGCCAGTCCCTCCTGCACGCCGTCCCAGGGACATCACTGCTCGCCATGGGCTGGCACAGGTCCACCCCCAGGATGGGGCTCAACGTGTATCCGTGACGATTGGCAGCCCAGGCACCACTGCAGAAGGACAGACCCACATGGAAACCATCCCTTAGGAAACTCCCAAGGGCTCCAAAGCCCAGCAGAGCAGAAGAGGTGCAGCTCTGCTCTCCTTAGGTGGAGCTCCCCGGGGAGCTGGTGGAGAGGAGGAAGGCTGTGCAGCAGAGCTGCCTGGGGCTGGACCTGGTGCAGCTGGGAATTAGCTTAGGAGGCAACTGTTAGCTTGGCATATCCAAATGAGTGATGTAACCATAGCTGGGAAGAGAGAGTCACTAATGAGCACGTTTTTAGGGTGAGAAATGGTTTCACTGAAGAAGATAAAGGGGAAAAAAAAGGATAAAAAAAAAGATAGAGGAGAAAAGATTAAAAAAAAAAAATTAAAACCATAGAGGATGGAGAAAGATAGAGGAGGCAACAGGAAGAAACAGGAATGAGATAGGAGGGGGTGATGGTTCCAAGGATAAAGAGGAAACACACAGCAAAGGTAAGCAAAAGGGTGGGCAGTTCTTCAGTGGGCTCAAGTTGGAGCCCAGGGAGTTGCGCCCCAATGTGGGGAAGAACTTGTTGCCCAAGGTGAGGGTGAGGGAGCCCTGGGCCAGGCTGCCCAGGGGGGTGTGGAGTCTCCTTCTCTGCAGAGATCCCAGCCCCTGTCCTAGGGACCCTGCTTTGGCAGGGGGTTGCACCCCAGGGGCTCTGGGGGGCCCTTCCAACCCCCCCTCCCTCCCTCCCCCCCAGCTCTGTGAGTCTGTGAGAGAACAGTTTAAACTGACCCTGTGGCTGTAACTCAGGAATCTGGACCAAAGGTGAAGAGCACATTGAGAGGAAGACTACCAGCCTTCCTCCAGAAGCCCCCCAAAGACCCCCACCAGATGACAGCGCCTCTGAGCCAGAGAGGGAGGAGACTGAGGATGATGAATTCTGGGGAACCCAACCTTTCGGGGATTCTCAGGTGTGTTCATGACTTCGTGTAATAAAAACCCAGCTGGGTGGTGAAACTGGGTGCAAATTGGGCGGCAGCAGCCCCCTCACACCCCCTCACACCCAGCCCTGCTTTAGAGCTCTCCCTGAGTTGTGAGTTTTGCTTCCACGAGTCAATGTGGTGACCCAGGTGGGACCCTCTGTCCGGCTGTGGGACCTGCTGAGGATGAGACTCCTCTGAGCACCCCCCAGATTTCTTGGGGGGGCTCCACCACTCACCCAGATCACCACAGGGACAGACAAGGACCATCATCTGTGGACCAGGTACATTTACAGTTGGGAAGGAGATACCTGTAAGGTGTGAGGAGACGTCCTGTGGGAGGATGGTGCTCACCCCTGGGTGGATTCGAATCTGGGAAGGGAGCTTGTGTGATCCCCTGGGGCAATCATAGAATCATGGAATGGGCTGAGCTGGGAGGGACCCCAAGGGTCCCAGAGCTCCAACCCCCTGCCACAGGCAGGGCCACCAACCTCCAGGCCTGGAGCTCCACAAGGTTGCCCAGGGCCCCAGCCAACCTGGCCTTCAACACCCCCAGGGACGGGGCACCCACCCCCTCTCTGGGCAGCCCCTGCCAGCCCCTCCCCACTCTCTCTGCACAGAACTTCCCCCCAAGGTCTCCTCTCCCCCTTCCCTCCTCCAGCTTCACTCCAGCCCCCTTGTCCTGCCAGGCTCTGCCCTTCCCAAGAGCTGATTCCCCTCCTGTTCCTCGGGTCCCTTCAGGGACGGGCAGGCTGCAATGAGGTCCCCCCCAGAAGCAGCCTTCTCTTCTCCAGGCTGAGCCAGCCCAGCTCCCTCAGCCTCTCTCCGCAGGGGAGCTGCTCCAGCCCTCTCAGCATCTCCGGGGCTCCTCTGAGCCCTCTCCACCAGGCCCCCAGGGCAGGGAAGGGGGCAGGAGGAGAGCAAGATGCCCCCGCAGCCCCTGGAGAAACCCGTGGGGGAGCAGAGACCCCCCCCCCAGCCCAGGGAGGAGGATGATGGAGCAGAGACCCCCACCTGCAGCCCCTGGAGAAGCCCCACACTGCAGTGGGGGGAGCCCCATGGCAGAGGCTGTGCCTGGGTTGGAGCAGGCTCCTGGCAGGACCTGCAGCCCCTGGGGAGAGAGAGAGGCCCCCCCCTGGAGCAGGTTTGCTGGGGGGCTGGTGACCCCGAGGGGGGGACCAGGCTGGAGCTGGCTGGGCCTGAGGGACCCTCTGGGGTTCTCTGGCTGCGCCCCATGGCCGGGACCCACACTGGGACAGCTGGGGAAGAGCTGAAGCCTCCTGGGGGAGGATTTCAGTGGGGGAAATTTGGGGGGGGAGAGGGGGAGGGGGCTGTCTGCCGTGGGTGGGACCCCAGGGTGCAGCAGGGGAAGGGGTGAGGGGTGCTGAGGAGGAAGGAGCTGCAGAGACACGTGAGATGCACTGACCCCAGTCCCCATCCCAGTGCCACTGGGAGGGGAGGGAGGAGAGAAATGGGGAGCGAGGGGGAGCCTGGGAAGAAGGGGGGGGGGGGGGTGTGGGTGAGAGGAGGGGGTAAGATTTGGGTTTCTTCCTTGTTACTCGATGAGGTGACACCCCCAAGCCGAGCCTGCTCTGCCCGGTCCCTGGGCAGGGGTCTCTCCCCATCCCTGTCTCCTTAGTTCTTCTCCCCCCTGCCCCACCGAGGGGGTGTGAGAGCGGCTTTGAGGGCTCTGAAGCCCCCCCCACCCCCCACCAGAGGGGTCCCTGGGAGTCTGCCCCCCCCCCCCCACTTGAGGGGTCCCTGGGAGTCCAACCCTCCACCCGAGGGGTCCCTGGGAGTCTGCCCCCCCCCAACCTGAGGGGTCCCCATGAGTCTGACACCCCCCCCCCGAGGGGTCCCCGGGACTCTGACCCTCCCCGAAGGGTCCCCCGATCCCCTTGGGGGGTCCGACCCCGACTCCCTCCCCACCTCCCCCTGCTCCATCCCTGCCCCGCCCCGGGGCTGTGGCCGCGTCCCCGTGTCCCTCCCGGAGCCCCCGGGGCTGGGGGAAGGTCCCGGTTCCCGTGGGAGCGGCGGGAGGGGCGGATCGGCCCGGTACGGGGGGAGGGGGGGGAGGGAGGGAGGGGGCGGGGACACCCGGCCCGGTACCGGCCCGGGGGCAGCTGCGGTCCCGGTGTCCCGGTGTCCCGGCACCGCGTAGCGGGGCCCAGCGGCAGGGCCCGGCCTCGGTGGCGCTACCGGTGCCCCGGTGACGGCGGGAGGAGCGGGCGGGCCCGGCGGGGGGGCGGGGGGGACCGGCGGCCACCGCGGGTGAGGCGGGGCCCCGCGGCGGCGGCGGCGGCGGCGGAGCAGGTAGGGGCGGCGGGCGGACCCCCCCCCACACCGGGAGCGGGGCCGGGGGGCCGGGATGGGGCAGGGGCGACCCCCGGGGCTGGCGGAGGGGGGAGAGAGGGGGAGCGGCAGCGGGTTTGGGGGCAGGAAGGGCGGGGGGGGGGGAGCCGGGGGGGCGGGACAGGATGGGGGGGGGGGGAGGGGGGGAGGGGGGAGGGACACAGGGGCCGGGGGGAGGGACACTGCAGGGGCACGGAGAGGTTTGGGGGGGGCACGGGGGGGGCTGTAAGCCGCTGGGGGGGGGGGGGATGGGGACACCCCGCTGGTGGCAGCCGGGGGCGACTCCCTGGCACGTGTCCCCATGGCGGGGGGGGGGGGGGTGCGGGGGGAGGGGCGGAAGCCAGGCTCGCGAGGGCTGGGTACCCCTCCTCACCGGGGGGAGGGGGGGGCCAGGCCGGCCGGGGTCCCCCCTCCGCCCCCCCCCGTACATCAGTCCCACACCCCTGTGCTGCCCGTGACCCCGGCTGGGGCTGCAGGGGGGGTTGGGGTGGGACCCCTCGGGGGGATGGGACTCCTGGGGACCCTTTGGGTGGGGGGGGTTGGACTCCTGGGGACACCTCGGGTTGGGGGGTTGGACTCTTGAGGATCCCTTGGGGTGGGGGGATCAGACTCCCTGTGGAACCCCTTGGGATGGGGGGGTGTCAGACTCCCCAGGGACCCCTCGGGTGGCGGGGTTGGACTCCCGGGGACCCCTCAGATGGGGGGGGGTGTCGGGCTCCCGGGGACCCCTAGGCGTGGGGGGGTTCAGACTCCCCGGGGATCCCTGTGGGTGGGTGGGTCTGACTCCCAGGGACCCCTCACCCCTCGTTCCTCTGCACAAGGCCACGGCTGCTCCTCTCCCCGCAGCAGCCCAGCCTCGCCATGAGGGAGACCTTGGACACCCTGCACCCCATGGGGACGCGCCCCGCCGCTCCCCAGCATCCCGGCCCTGCTGCCCCCGACCCCTGGGACCGAGCAAGGTGGGAGCCAGGGGATGCCCGCCCCCCACAGCGGGCTGGCACTGCCACGGCAGGGGCCCAGGCTCGGGGGGGTGTTGGGGGGCTCAGCATGGTCCTGTCCTGCATCCAGCAGGTTCCCCCGTGGTCAAGCCGGAGCCGCTGGCGGAGGAGATGGAGGCACCGGGCTGCACCGGCTCAGGTGGGTGCCAAAGTTGGCCTGCCCGTCCCCCTGTCTGTCCCCCTGCCCATCCCCCTGCCCATCCCACTGCCCACCCTCCTGCCCATCCCCCTGTCTGTCCCCCTGCCCATCCTCCTGCCCGTCCCCCTGTCTGTCCCCCTGCCCATCCTTCTGCTTGTCCCCCTGCCCGTCCTCCTGCCCGTCCCCCTGTCTGTTCCCCTGCCCATCCCCCTGCCTGTCCCCCTGCTCCTCTCCTGGGGTCCCATCAGGGCGAGGGGCCGTCCGGAGCTGGGGGGGGGACCCTGGCTTTGCCCCCTTTGCCTTTCCAGTGCAGCTGGTGGTCCCCAAGGTGGAGGCCGTCCCTGAGACTGATGGAGAGGAGCCGGGGGCCGGGGGGGAGCCGGGGAGCCTGGACCACGGCTGCTCAGGTGAGGGCACACGTGGGTATGTGGCAAACCCACTGGATGGCACAGCAGGGCCCTGCCATGCCCCTGGGGCTCCCCAGCCCCAGGCACTGGGCACACTGGGGACGTGTGACAACATCTGTGTTTGCTCTATGGTCCTTGGCTGTGCCGGGGGGAGCACACGATGCCAAGTACCCCCCGTGTGTGCCCCGCAGAGGAGTGGCTGGTGAGGAAGGTGAAGGTGGAGGAGGAGTATGAGGAGTGGGCGGTCAGTGCCGAGGCTCTGCTGTCAGGGCAGCCCCCAGATGGCATCTTCCCCCATGCCACCGGCACGCCAGACTGCGTGGGCACCTGCAAGCTGGAGCAGCCGTGCCCAGAGGAGCTGGGCTACGGCGGGCTGCCTGCCTTCACCCTGCCCCCCCAGCCGCTGCTGGGCCAGAGCCCGGCCGGCACCGGGAGCTGTGAGCGCTGCTTCCAGGCCTGGCTCAGCCTGCGCCTGCCGGGGGGCGAGGGGGAACCCCAGCCCTGTGAGAGCTGCAGGACCCCGGCCCCTCCCCGCCCCTTCGCCTGCGCCCAGTGCGGGAAGGGCTTCGGGAAGAAGGCTCACCTGACGCGGCACCTGCGGGTGCACACGGGGGGAGAGACCCTTCCCCTGCGCCCAGTGCGGCCGCTGCTTCCGCCAGAAGATCCACCTGCGCTCCCACCAGAAGACGCACACGGGGGAGAGACCCTTCCCCTGCGCCGAGTGCGGCCGCCGCTTCCGCAAGAAGACCCACCTGGTGCGGCACCAGCGCACCCACACCGGGGAGAGACCCTTCCCCTGCGCCAGCTGCAGCCGCCGCTTCGCCCACAAGCAGCACCTCCTCCGGCACCAGCAGCTGCACGCCGAGCCGGCGCCTGGGGAGGGGGACGGGGGACGGGGACGGGGATGGGGAGGGGGAGGTCCCCGCCGAGCAGAAACCCTTCCCCTGCCCCGAGTGCGGCAAGAGCTTCAGCTGGAAGAAGAACCTGGCGTCCCACCGGCGGCTGCACCGGGAGGGGCGTCCCTTCTCCTGCGCCGAGTGCGGCCGCGGCTTCGGCGACAAGCGGCACCTGATGGCCCACCTGCGGGGCCACATGGGGCTGAAGCCCTACGCCTGCCCCCACTGCGAGAAGACCTTCAGCCACAAGCCCAACCTCACCACCCACCAGCGCACCCACACGGGCGAGCGGCCCTTCTCCTGCCCGCACTGCGCCCGCGGCTTCGCCCACAAGGAGCACCTGCTGCGGCACCTGCGGGTGCACACGGGGGGAGAGGCCCTTCCCCTGCCCCCAGTGCGGCCGCTGCTTCAGCTCCCGGCCCAACCTGCTGGCCCACGCCAAGGCTCACGCCGGCGCCCGGCCCTTCTCCTGCGAGCAGTGCGGCCGCGGCTTCAGCCGCAAGTCCCACCTGGCCCGGCACCAGGCGGTGCACACCGGCACCCGGCCCCACGCCTGCACCCAGTGCACCAAGCGCTTCAGCTCCAAGACCAACCTGGCCCGGCACCAGGCGGTGCACACCGGCCACCGGCCCTACATCTGCACCCAGTGCGGCAAGAGCTTCAGCCGCAAGACCCACCTGCTGCGCCACGAGCGCACCCACGCCTCTGCCGGCACCGGCACCGCCGCCGCCGCCCCCAGCAGGACTGGAGAGCTCCTGCTGCCCCAGCTCCCACCAGCCTCTGCCCCTGAGCACGGGCGGGACGGACACCGGGATGTGCCGGGGGCTCCCAGTGACGTTCGTGTCCCCGACGCCCTCCCCTGCGATGGGGACCCTTCCCCAGCGCACCCAACTCCTCTGCTGGCACCGCCGCCGTGCCCCAGCAGGACTGGAGAGCTCCTGCTGCCCCAGCCCCCACCAGCCTCTGCCCCTGAGCATGGGGGGTTGAGCACCCGGATGAGTCTGGGGGCTCCCAGTGACGTTCGTGTCCCCGACACCCTCCCCTGGGATGGGGACCCCTCCTTGGGGCTCGGTGCTGGGTCCTGCCTGGGGATCCCAGCGCTGCCTGTGGTCCCACAGCCAGGCCCAGCCCGCTGCCCACTGGCTGCATCATGGAGAGCGGCATCCAGGGGTGCCAGAGGGGACGGACCCGGTGGCTGATGGACAACTCTGGCTCTGACAGGCTCTGGAAAGCTGCTGACTGAGGGCTGACCCACACCAAGCTCAGCACCGGGGACTGGGGGGGTGTGGGGGGAGCCCCATCCCCTCTTCAGGACAGGATGGGCTCTGTGCCACGGTGCCGGTCGGCGGGGGGGCTGGGGGGAGGGGGGGCAGAGGGGTGCTGATCCCCCACCCCCACCCCCAGAGGGCTCTGCCATGGGAGGAACGAGCCAAATCTGCCAGTAAATGGACTTGTCAAACCCAGGGGTGTCTTGGTGCTGAGTGGGAGCTGTGGGGACGGGGTGGGGGGCACTGGGTGGCAGAGCCACCCTGGGCTGGTGCCAGGACGCTGCTCTCTGCAGCCTGAAGCAGTTGGTGCTGCTGCCACTGCAGCCCTGGGAGCTGCTGGCAGAGCCCCTCACCGGGGTGTTGGGTCACCACCCCACCCTGTGCAGGGGCTGGACGGGCAGCGTGGGGCTGCCAGGGACGGGCCACACCCCCCCCGAGCAACGGCTTGGGGACACCTGGCTGGGGAGTGGGGACAGAGCGGCTTGGATGGGGACACGGGGACCCCCTGGGACATGGGAGGGCGCTGACATCCCCAGGGACCT